>CM057388.1:93804759-94124759 GCA_030015415.1 Cynopterus sphinx
ATCAGGGAAAAAGGACAAACATGTATTTCCATACCTGTCAAGCACTGACGTGTGTGAATATTAAAAGAGGGAGGTATTTGAATTTGAAGCTCTGAATCCTCAGTAAAGAGTCTCCAGATGTATCTAATTGTCACAATAGTTGGCAGAGGTTCACCTCAAATTACAATAAGGTCTGTCTGTTCACACCCACAATATCACCAATAATAAGTGCACAATGTGCAGTTGTTTCTCCTATCAGCTCTTAGTTCTTTAATTAACTCTATAGCCTAATCTACCAAATTCTGACCAATGAGGTTATAAGAGCCCAGAGCAGTGGCCATGCCTTTGGCATACAAGCAAACAGCTTTGCAAAGCTCAGTATTTGATAGTTAAGATCAGGTAAAATTTCTTGCTGAAATGAAATATTTTAAACATCTATTGACATTCAAGCCTAGTTTGCTTTCTGACCTTTCATGACAGAACAAATCCAACAAGCAAACTGGGGAATGACATGCTCCACTACTGTAATAAAATAAGATAGAGCAAAGAAAGAAGCAAACGTATCCTAACCAATGCCTATAGTGGTATAAATTATGTAAACTGAGTTTCTTCAGAGAGGCATCTACCAAGAGATAGTGGATAAGTTCTCAGGCAATTATCTGGCTTCCATGTGTATTAGCAGAGTGATTCCATTCAAAGAACCTAGTATTAACAAACAAACCCTGTAGGTGTCTTGAAGCTCCTATGGTATCAAGTTCTCCTGAGCCACTCAATATATACGTGCATGCACACACAAATTATTTCTCTTATTCCTGCTAATTAGCCTCTTTTCCTTTCTTCCTCCTATGGCCCTCTCTATTATGGATGGTATTAGCTATAAGTAATAGTAGTGTCTTTATTAGGATAGATAACATATAGCTCAATTTGACAAATATTTCCTGATCAACTACTAGGCGTTGGGATAGGTATGGAGATGCAGAAATACATAATAGGGATAAAGAGCCTAAAGATCATATTTGAAATTTTTTGTTCTAGCTGCTGTAGTGATTCCAAAGTAAAGCACTTCTGCTGCAGTTCTTCAGGAAAATGCAATTTTCCATCATCTGCACTCACTTATGGAGCTTTTATATCTTAGCTCAGGTATTGTCACCCAAACTAGCTAACTCAGACTCACATAGGAACTTGTTAGACATGCAAACTCTTGGCCTATATGAAGAAATTCTGAAGATAGAGTCCATCAATGTAGAGTTAATCTGGTCATGCTTGTAATTATAAAGCATACTCGTTTGTTTAAGAACCACTATCTTATTTCATAGTCTAGGCATATAAGGTACATCTTTTCTCTTTCAGGTCTCATTCATAGCCAAACAGGCACCAGTAGCACTGATTCTAATCCAGTTCCAGGTTTTTGTTTTTTAAGGATGAAAGACCACAGGAATAAATTCAAGTGATTCCAGCCATCCAAGTTGAGTCCATTCTCAAATGATCTACCAGCTGAATGCAGCCATATAAAGGAGCCCAAGTTAGACCAGCAGAAGAATTGTCCAACCAACCTACAAAACTGTGACATGAAATAGCATATGTGTTTTTAAGTCACTAAATTTTGAGTTATTTTTAATACTGTGATAACTAAACCTTTGTGACTGGACTACATAGTGAAAAATATAAAGGAACCATCAAAAACTTTTTAAGATAGAGAGTAATGGGATCAGATTTGTGTAGTTAAAAGATCACTCTAGGAGAAAGGTTGGAGAGGAAAAATAGAGGAATTAGCAAACTTATGCAAAGATATTAGGCTCTAAATCAGGGGTAAATATTTCATTTACTTTTGATTGCATTATATAAGATCAAGCTGTTGTTATTTCTCCAAATAAATAAAAAAATATGGGATGTGTCCATAATGTTTGAAGAGTCAGGAAAGCATATTCAGCTCATTTAATAAAAGAGTTGCATCTTTCCTCTCGTTAGGCCACTTAAATATATGGGTATTACTGTGATGTAATGTGTTCCTCTTATCCATCCATGTCTTCAAAGGCAAGGTGCAAGCACTTTTGTTAGCAGAACTAATACACAAACATAGAAAGGGAATTACTTGGTTTTTTTTTCCAACACACCCTGTAGGTATTCGCTACTTCTTTCACATACTCTATATGTGATTTTTTTTTTGAGCTAAGAATATAGACCCATTTCAATAACTAAAATCAGTCAGTGCTAACATGGTATAGAGTATAGCAGAGGGAATAATACTAGTCTGGACTAGACAAGAGTTATCTAATTATGGACAAAAGCAGAGGCTCTGAAATTAGACAAACCTATTTGAATTCCATATCTACATCTTAAAAAAAAAAAAAAGCACCTGTGTTACCTACGGCAAGGTAAGTTGCTTTCAAGTCTTCAATTCCTACGCATGATGGAGTTAACAATGAGATAACATACCTTAAAGTATTTAAGTACAGCACCTGGAAAACAGCCAGGATTTAGTAAATGGCATATGACATTGATAATCATCTTTGGTAATATATAACATTGTGTAAATCATGTCTCTATTTTGGGACTTTAATTACATTATCTATAATCTGAGGGGCTTAGGACCCTGCAAACGATATTTTTTTTAGGAATTTAAGAATATTCCTACTTTGGGGCATATTCTAGATTTTAATTATTTCAAAGTAAAGCGCAGTACATTGCCTCTCACAGTGAATACTATGTAAATATGTAACTATGTAACTATGTAAATAACAATGGAAAGACAGAAACAAGTATAATTACCACACTTCTTTGAAAGCTTTTTAAAATGCATTTTCAAAAGTTGTATAACATTTTACAGAAAATATTTTTCCTGACTACTTCTTTGGACTGTAGTTTTATTTGCTTTGTTTCAAGAGCTCTTATGTATTATACATGATTTTCTCTAGTAAAAAGATAGTGGCGGGTTCTGAAATTTATACTCAACAAGGTTCTCTTTAGAGATTTTTCTCAGTTACTCTTACCGATATCAAAGTCAGATGCCTAATGTACAATTGCCAGATTCAGTCCAGCTTCTTTAAAAAAAAAAAAAAAAAGAATCAGTAGCCAGCAATCATCTGAACAAATGCCTGAGAAGCTGTTGGTAATAATTTGTCACGTTTTTCTGTTAGGAGTTCACCTGAGTCCCTCTACAGAACTTCACAATGAAAGCTATCTAATACTCACATTTTCCTTGACATTTACTTTCTTAAAATTGCCATTGTTTACCTCCAATAGACATGTTATTATATAAAATATAGTCATATCTATGTGGTTTTTGTTGAACCCTTGTGTATGGAACATCTCCTACATGTCTTTGGTATTTGTCAATGACTCATATGACCACCTAATTCCAAGAGTTGGGCCATATACACAGGTTATTTTATGGCAAAAATGGAAAGTAACCAAAGAAGATAGTGTACTAATCAATAGAAAATTCTGTAGGAGTATAGAGCTTGTACTACTGTCTTTTTTTGGAAGATGATTTATTTATTCATTCATATGTTTATTCATTCATGCATTTTTCTAAAACACATATCTGATTATGCCACTATTTGCTTAAACACCTCAATCTCTTCACTTATGCTCCAGTTCCAATATTATCACCACAACTATTTTCTATAAGATAGAATCAAAATTCAATAGTATTGGCCTAATTTTTTTTCCATTTCTCCCAACCTACTTTCTAACCTTAATCTTTGCCAACATCTCTAAACTCCATCCACACAGATTCACTCTATTTTCCACAGGTATTTTAATTCCTTTGTATATGCTATTTATTTTTCTCAAGATTACCCCCACTCTGCCATTTCTCCATGATTGCCCTAGGAAGTTATATGAACAACATTTATGCTCTAACACATTATGTACACTTCCCTACAATGACCCTTATAACAAGTCGAAATGGTATGTAAATATATTTATTGCTTTGATAAAAGAAAATATATCTTATTTATCTTGGTATCTCTAGCACCACTTGTAACCATTAATGAAGTAATGAAAAGGTCTAATATAAATTATAGTTGTTTATATCATAGCTATCTAGGTCTTATAAGAATGTAAAGTAGGAAATACCATGTAGAACTCAATCATAGAACTAAGTCAAATTGAATGATAATTTTAGATGAGCAATAAGGTCAAAATGGAAACTATAGTAGCAGAGATATGGTCAAAAGGCTGAAGTTCAACGATTCATTCAGTCACTACATCAAACACAGACAGACTTTATACTCGTAACATAAATTTTCTCAACATAGATCATAGACCTAAATTTCAAATTCAAAACTATGAAACTCCTAGAAGATAACATGTGAGAATATCTACATAACCTTGAGTATGGCAATGACTTTCAAAATACAATGACTTTTAAAAGACATGATATATAAAATAAATAATTGATAAGCTGAACTTCATTAACATTAAAATCTTCTGCTCTGTAAAGAAACAATGTCAAGAGAATTAGAAGACAAGCCACAGATGAAGAAAATATATGTTTTTGCAAAATATACATTTCATAAAGTACTATTACCTAAAATATATGAAGAATACTTAAAACTCAGCACTAAGGAAACAACCTAATTAAAAAATGGGCCAAAGACTTTAACAGACATCTCAACAAATAAGATATATAGATGGCAAATGAGCATATAAAACGTTATCCCATATCATATGTATTCAGTGAAATAGAAATTAAAATAACAAGATACCACTATGAACCTATTAGAATGGCTTAAATCCAGAACACTGACAATACTAAATGCTGGTGAGGATATAGAGCAACAGGAAATCTCATTTGTTGCTGGTGGGAAGGTATTTTAGTGGTTTCTTATAAACTAAACACACTCTTACCATAAATGTAAAAACCTGCACATGGATGTTTATGGCAGCTTTATTCATAATTCTCTAAACTTGGAAGTAACCAAGATGTCTTTAGTAGGTGAATAGATAAATAAACTGTAACACATCTAGATAATAGAATATTATTCAGCACTAACAAGAAATGATCTATCAAACCAGGAAAGTCATGGAAGGACTTTAAATGAATAAGTGAAAGAAGCTAGGCTGAAAAGGCTACAAACTATATGATTTTAACTATATAACATTTTAGGAAATGCAAAACTATGGAGACAGTAAAAAGAAATTATTGATTGACAGAGGTTGGAAAGTGAGGAGTGATAACCAGGTGAGGACACACAGAGAATATTTAGGGCAGTGAAAGGGTTCTATGTGATATTATAATAGTGGATACTTGTCACTATACATTTATCCAAACCCATTGAATATACAACACCAAGACTGAATCTTAATGTAAACCAGGGAGTTTGGGTGATAAGGAAGTGTCAATGTAGGCTCATCAGTTGTAACAAATGTACCACTCTTGTGGGTGCTGTACATAAAAATATCTATAATATAACACTAAAATAAGCCTTACAATTGGACCCCAGAATTTTACATTTTAGACATTGTTGTACAAAATATCGTTATAGTAATTTTTAATTGTTATGAATGAGCTATGCATAAAAGTTGCCATATTTTTATTAGTTTCTTTGGAAATGACTGAAGGAATCTTTTCTTCCTTTTGGTTGGAAGTTATGTACTTGTCTTTTCCATAATGTGAGTACAAGATGAAATATTTCTCTGCTATACATCACATTATCAAAACTACTCCCCTGAGTGCAGCCCTGATCTGAGAACAGAGCTCCTTTCTCTCACAAGATCCAGATTATGTATTGAGGAATCATTAATCAACCTGAGGACTCTATACCTTTAAAAAGTCTTTAAAATGTACACCTCATCATCTTGGGTGGCTCTGGTATCTTGGAAACTATTGTAAACTTAACTGCATCTTTTCTTTCCTGAGAAAGGTGGTCTCAGAAACCATGTACTTCTCTGATGTTCTGTCCTCCAAGGGATCCTCACACTTGTCTTAGTTTCTGGAGATCAACAACAACAACAAAAAAAAAATTCTAAATTATCGAGGATGTTTAATGCTCTTCTTTTGTTTAGGACATATTTGACATTGTTTCTGGTCACAGAATAAGGGAATTTGGTCTGGTGTGAGACACTTCTTTTCATGTGATTGAAAGTCATAGTAGAACCTTCACCCAAGGCCTGCACTAAGCCTGACCCAGCCCCTGTCTGTTCTACCTGGACTCGATTCTCTAGCATCAACACATGCATACTAACAGCTTTGAGTTGAAAATGTTATTGCCTCTGTACAACATAAGGAAACTGATGTATGGAAAGGTGAAACATGGAACGAGTCATTTGCCCTACTTTTCTTAGCTGGAAACTGGTGGGATGGGGTGTGTACAAATTCTTTCAGCGCCAAAGCCCTGCTCCTCTTCAAGTGCATCTCACTCATCAACACCTTAGATGAGGTATCAGAGAGGGAGTCTTGAAGGGAGTGCACAAATCAAAGCTCAGGAGAGAAAGCAGGAGAAAAATGCAGGAGTCAATAGTTTCTTTCTTCTTTCAGGATCTTCTCATGAGTTTGGGAATAAATTTGTGTTAACTTTCATGCTATCCTAGTTTCCTTGTGTAAATTACTTAAAAACTTAGATGAATACTGTGAGTAATTAGCCTCTGCAGCTTCCTTTTCAAGTTTTAGAGGACTCTGCAACTGTTAATTACTCACTACATCTGGAAGGCAAGGCAAGAATGGCTGCCTTCACTAAACCAGAGAAAACTGAGAGGTCAAGCAGTCCCCTGCAGTCCTCACAGTAAGCAAATGATCGAATGAGTCAAGAAGTGGTAAGCACGCTTTCTAACTTCAACTCCATATTTAGACACTGGCATTTTTATTTTCTGGTATAAGAAGGGTAGTGCTGCTAATGATGCTGAGCTATTATTCATTCTGCCCATCGCTCAGAGAAAAGATGTGTTTATTAGAGATTGGGCGAGACAAGGAGAGAGAAACAGGAAGACAGAGATAAAGAGACAGGCACAAAGAGATAGCTTTTGAGTAAAAGGAATGAACTGTCATATTTCTTGAAGAGGGCAACAGAAAGATTTGTCAGGAGGAAAGGAAAGTGCAAGCTAAACAAGAAAATACACAGACCACGAGGTAAGCAAGCAGGCCAGCAGCAAAGAAGTTTCCTCACAGCACAGAAGCTACTCACTAGCAGACTTAAGCATCAAAAGGGATGACTCTACAAAAAAGGCACAGATGTAAGATTTCAGAATTTTGACTCAAGTGCATCCCTGCTCATCACTTCTGGAGTGGTCCTTGGACATCATAAACTCGTGGCCAAGTGACCCATAGTATACACTCATTAAATAGTTTTCTGAAATGAAGAAGTGTTTCAAATATTGAACAAATTATTTTTGTTATTCCCAAATGAACCATATTCCCAGAATAATACTTGTATTCTCAAATTTTCCCCACCTTATCTGCCTCCAGAAAATAGTTATGAAGTTAAACTTAAATTTTGGAAAAATTTTTTAGCTAAATAAATTATAATATGCCCATACTAGAGAGTACATTGTGGCTACTAAATAAATATGATATATCTATATGTAATGCCTTAGGAAAAGAAATGTCTAAAATGCATTTTTTAAAGTAAATTGTAAAATCTGCCTAGTCTGAGTGCGCTTGTATTTTTAAAGAACTGATATTCATTTTACTGATAGAACATCCTGAGCAATATATGCATATAACTCAAATGGGCACTGAACACTGGCTGACCATTCTACTACACTTCCTGTATGAATTTTATGTTAATTTTCAATCCAACTTTTGACATTACCCCCCCTCAATTATTTTGTAACACCTCACTGAGCTAATGACTTAACTTCATATTTTATTGAGAAAATGAAAGCTCATTGATAAGACTCTATCAGTCCACAATTAAACCTATCAAGCTACCTCTCTGCTTTCTATGCCTATTTTATCTACCTTTCCTCTTGTTCATTAAAATGGAAGGAGTGTTCTTATTGCCATCAAGGCCCATCATCACCACTTGTGCATTGGAGTCCATCCCTCTTGATTTCTCAAAGATTTATTTCTGTTGTCATTCATTTATATTCATTCATTTTGTTCCCCTCCCACACACACACACAACAGTAAGATGAACACCATGTCTGTGCTGATCCACCTGGCACTCAATCTAGAACACAATGCCATGGGGAAATGTAGAACATAAGGAGTCAATATTTTTTCTGGTATTTTTTTTATACTATCACAACAATTGATTAAAAATTGGATAGTTACTTTTGTTTGGGTTGTTGTATTAATCATCTACTACAACACCTGTTAATTCATTTCTCTTTAGCTCAGCTGAGTTCTTAACCATAACATTTTATAGAAGACAATGGAAGTAGAAGAACCAAAATAATTTAAAAGTGAAGAATGCAGTTGGTGTATGCATACTAATCTATTGTAAGACTTTCTATAAAGCTATAGTACCCAGTATAGTATAATATTGGTAAAAAGAGACACGGATCAAAGAAACAGAAGGAGATGCTCAGTGTTAACAAAGATTCTCTTTCAATCAAACTCTAACAATATTCCTTTAAGCCCTCTTCTCTGTTAGGCCTCGATCTTGGTCTATAAGAGTTGAACAAACACTAACATAGTTTCTAACAGCTCAAGGCAACATGCCTAGGATGACCCTAGTCTCCCTCAAGTGCTTGCCTGGGAAAACTAGAGGTAAGACAAAATATTTACTGTTTGTGCCAATCAACACCTGAAGATAGAGGCTCTATCTCCCAGTCTCTGTGGGACAAGTACAAGTTACCAAACCCAGACAGTTTTTACATGGGCCAAGACCCCTTTATACTTGTTGCAATTTTTTACTTCCCTCAGTCTACTGAGCCCCTACTCACCCTCCTCCCTATTTTTTTATTCGTCCTTTAAAATGTCTAGTCATCTCTGTAAAAATCGAACTGAGTTCACACTGAGCTTTTTTTCCTATTGCAACAGTATATTGCTGATTAAAATTTGTTCTTACCACTTAAACTAATTTCTGCCTTTATTTATTTTTGACATTGTAGACCCACAGAGATATAACAATTGATTTTCTACAAAGATAGAAACTTTCAGTAGAGAAAGGGTTCTTTTTAAAAATGGTGTTGAAATTTTTGGATATCCACATGCAAACAATGAAACCTACACTTTATATACAAGTTAATTCATAGAGTTAAATATAAAATGTAAAACTATAAATAAAGTAAAACATAAGAGAAAATCTTTATGACTTATGGTTAGGCAAAGAGTTTTTTTGTTTGTTTGTTTGTTTTTGTTTTGGCATGACACCATAAGCATAATCCTTAAAAGAAAAAAAAACTATATTGAGCTTCATTAAAAATTTTGCTTTGAAAAAGACTGTTAACAAAATGAAAAGGCAAGCTACAGAAAATAGAAAATGTATCACATATATGACACTGGACTTATATCTAGAATATATAAAAAATTCACTACCTTCAATAGTAATAAAACAAAAAAAAATAATAAATAGGCAAGACATATGATGGGAAAGTTCACCAAAGAGCAAATATGGCTGACTCATAAGCACATAAACATATGTTCATAATCCTTAGTCATTAGAGAAATACAAATTAAAACCTTGATGAGATAGTCTTAAACACATTAAATATCTACAATTAAAAATTATGACAATACCAAATGCTGGTGAGGGTGTGGAGAAATTGGACCTTTCATTTACTGCTGATAGAAATGCAAAATGGTACATTTATTAATGAAAGCTGCTTAGCAGCTTATATAAAGTTGAACATGAATTTGTCATATAACCCAGAAATTCCACTGAAAGATATTTACTCCAAAGAAACAAAAAAATTATGTTCACATAAATTACTGCACACAAATGTTTGTAGAAGTTCTATTTATAATCTCCAAACACTGGAAATATGTCAAACGACCTTCAAGGGATAAATGGATAAACAAATTGCAGTATATCGATACAATGAAATACTACATAGGAGCAAAAATAATGAACTATTGACACGCACATATACAATAGCACAAACAATTTGGATATATATCAAAGGAATCATGCTGAGTGAAGAAAGCCAATTTCTAAAGTAAACAAACATAATTTCAACTATATACTGTTCTTGAATATACAAAATTATAGTGATGGAGAACAGACCAATGGTTACCAGAGATTAAGGTTGAAAAGAGAATACAACTGCAAAGTGGGAAGAGTGTGGGGTAGTTTTAAAGGTGAGGGAGGGAACTGTTGCATATGCTCATAGTGTTGGTGGCTACATGAATCTATAGACTGTTAAAATTCATAGAACTGTATATAAAATATATTTTATTTTATATTGATTTTTCTAAAATTAAAAGTAAACTACCAGTCTTTCTCGTTAAAACAGTGCCATTTAGATTTAAACACAAATTATTATAGGATGGATTTTTTTTTCATAAATTTAGCTAAAATGAGTTAAACTCATGTAGAATTAATTTAAGTAATTATTACTTATTTTTATTCTGGTGGATTTAAAAAAAAAACAACCAATCATATAAGCTTCCTTTCAAAAACTTCTGAGTCATTTCAACATTCCCCACACTTCTACCATATAGCCCCAACCAAGAGTTATTGGGCATGGAGGATTAGTTATAAGATACCTTCAAAGAATGTTGCATAGATATTTCACTAAATGTATTTTTATAGCACATTCTTAACAATTCTGTTGTTTCCTCCATCTTGCTATGAGCCCACAGAAGCACTTGAATAAACATGGGTTTTTTTTGTCCCCATAAAGTCAAAGTGAATAACTTGACAACTTTGTTCTCTTCTGTATTACTGAGAAGGGGGCCATTCTAAACTAATGCTGACATTTAAAATTGCACTATTTATTACCTTTTCTCTAGATTCACTTATGTAATAAGAGGTTTAAAGCTAATAACTAATTCAATGAACATTTATTAAGAACATAGTAGCTGACAGTTACTATTAGGTGATGGGGATATAAAGTTGAACGAGACGTGGATCCTAACCACAGGGATATCAAAATATAATAGAGGGCATGAAAAATAGTGATAGAAACAGAAATCACCAGTGAGTAAGATATTCTTGGGGTATGATTTTGTCACTAAGGGAAGACACAGTACCTACCTTTTTTGAGTCCGAAAGGTTACTAGTGAGTATACCTATTAAATGCTTTTTGAATGAGTGTTTGTCAAATTCAAATAAGCTGCTCGTGTGCTAGTTTTCACTATGTTCATGATTATTAAATTAAAACCTTCTGAAGCTTATGTATAACAGGACAGTGATTCCCCCAAACCCTAGTAGGATGAGCAAGTAAGAATTAAATGTCAATATAATACATGATATATATCCCTTTACTTTTGGATTCCTCCTTTCACTCATTCAGTTTTATAGGAATTAGGATATGCATGAATAACAGTTTCATTTATATTTTTTCCTTTAGAAAATCATGTTCCTAAGATTTAATCTATTGATATAAAATAAACATTGCTTAAGATTCATTCATCCAGCACAATATTATGTTTCAGACACTGTACTTGATACCAGGGGCATACAGAGGAACAAGGAGAGGGATTATCCATCAGGTGGCTCAAAATCTAGTGAAAAAAGTTAACACACATTTACATGGAAGGAGTAAACATATGTATAATGTGTAAGGGTAGCAAAGTAGAGATTGGAATCAATTTCTCTGAGTGGGGGGCAAAGCATGGCTTAAAAATTCATAGTCTAACATATTGAAAGATATTGTAGCACTTGACATTGTGGATCTCTATAACGGAAATCCTCTTTTAGTTTCTGTATACCACATTCACCTGGTTCATATTTGATCTTTATTGGTCCTTTCTCTACTAACCTTTTCTCCTGCTGTCTCTGATCCTTAAATGCCACTGTCTCCTAGTGTTATGGAATAAAAGTTTTTGTCCCACCAAAATTCATACGTTGAAACCCTGCTCTCCTCAATGTGATGTTATTAGAAGGTGGGGTCTTTGAAGGTGGTTAGGTTATGAGGGTGGAGCCTTTATGAATGATATTAGTGCCCTTATAAAAGACCTCAGAGATCTCTCTTGCTCTCTGCCATGTGAAGATAATGTGAACTCAGCAGTCTGCAATCTAGAAGAAGGCCCTCACCAGAATCTGACTATGCTGGCTTCCTGATCTCAGACTTCCAGCCTCAAGAACTGTGAGAAATAAATTTCTGTTGTTTATAAGTTATCTAGTCTATATACTTTGTTATAGAAGGCCAAACTAAGACACACAGAGTTCTATCTTTTTTCTTGCTCTCACCTCATTCTATAGGAATCTCCTTAAAAGTCTCAGACAGTCCCATTGCCCACATTGACACATTTATTACCTCCATCCTTAGCTTCTCCATTAGTGGTGATCAAAAAGAGATGACTTTAGATTTAGAAAAGATTTTATTAATTTGACCTCAAATGCAAGGGGAGTAAAAGCAAAAATAAATGAACGGGACTACATCAAACTAAGAAGCTTCTGCACAGTGAAAAAAAAAAACCATCAACAAGACAAAGAGGCAGCCGTCCAAATGGGAGAAGATATTTGAAAACAACATCTCCCATAAGGACCTAATTTCAAAAATATACAAAGAATTCATACAACTCAACAATAAAATAACAAACAATCTAATTAAAAAATGGACAAAGGACTTGAACAGACACTTCTTCAAAGAAGGCATATAAATGACCAACAAATATATGAAAAGATGTTCAACTTCACTAGTATTAGAGAAATGCAAATCAAAACCATAATGAGATACCACTTCACACCTGTTAGAATGGCTATCATGAACAGGATAAGTTCACTTTTTCTTCTAAGGAAATAATAACAGTTAATATTTATACAGTAGTTATTGAGAGCCACATTTCTGATAATATCATATTTGTGAATATATTTAATCTCAATAGCAAATCTATGAGATAGTTACTATTTTATCTCTTTTACGGGTGAGGAAACTGAGGCAAAGAAGCATTAAATGTCTTACTCAGGTTTGAACAGAAAGTAATTAGCAAAGATGGGCTGTAAATCAAGGTGGTCTTTTTACAAAGTTTGAGTTTCTATCTGCTACATTATATCTCTTCTGAAACCTCATCCAGCATTCTCTTTCTCAGAGACACCACTATCTACCATCTCCTCATCCTCCCCGTCCCCCCACGCCTCTTCCTCCTCCTCATGTCTATTTTTGTACAACACTGTGTTCCTAGTATCTAATGCAATGTCTGGCATAGAATAGATGGACGTAATGAAAGCTTCACTTGAATGACAACTTATTTGCAAAGCTGAGAATTAAGCACTAGGAACCCAGAAAGAGCAGAGGGCATGGTCCCTGCCTTGTGGGAACTTAATGTCAGGAACATGAAACTAGTGCAAATGTCTAAGTAGTAAATAAGCACATGCCTAATACTGTGGTACAGTTCATACACTCCTCATTAGGTGAGAGGACAAGTGAATACAAAGTAAAGGTAATACTTGTGTGATGATAGACAACAGGTATAGAAGGAGCCAAGTCCTTGAATGACACTCATTAGCACATCCTGAGCACTTAAGCCCAGAGGATAGTGAACAAATTTAAAGGTAAAGTGAGATAATATGGCCACTGAACTCTACAGTCTGTTATGCCAAGCAGAGGAAGAAGAAAATACAATTTATCCTCTTTCCTTTTTCTCCTCAAACTCTCTGGTAGCCATTGTAGTCAAGAGGAATCAGGTCTCCAAGACTGGTACTAGATCACATGACATTCTAGGAGAGGCATATATTTTCTGTCCACATTTGCACAGTATTTCAACAGATTTTCTAGTTTTAACATAGTCCCCTATATATTTTATTCTTAGATGGTTAATTTGGTTTCTAAATTCCTGAAAGAAACTTTCAAAAGGAAATGACCTGTTTTTCTTTAGCCTCCTTACTCAGATGTCTATGGCATGGCGACTTGCTGATTCTAGAGGACCCCCTTCAGAAACTTACAGTCTAGACAGATTGAGTTCATTGCCTAGGGTTACAAAGGTAATAAGTAGCAGAATTGTGATTCAAAGAGTTTGAGGATTAGAAATATTATGTGGAAAATGCATGGCACACAGTAGGCACTAGATACATGCTAGCTAGTACCCTAATTAATCCTGCCTGGAGATAATAGGTAGAACAATACAACCCTTTGAGGTCCCCAGCTGCGCTTTGAAATGTCATCTTTTCACAAATAACAAAGGGTATTATGAGGATCACAGTTTATCTTTTAAAGTAGAGCCTATTATAAAGTATGAGCCATCCATGTGTTGGGACTCTTTTTCCACATTTTAGTGGTACATATTTACCCCAACATAATGATTCTCTGCATAATTTTTACTTTATGATTCAATTAGCCTCAGTCTTTTCTACTGCTTTGACTGGTACTCTCTCAATCTCTGCAGCTTTTTATTATGAACACTTAGTAATAGACAATACATATTCATATGGCTGCCAAGCTTGGACCCAGAATATTAGACTGTATTTCCCTTTTAGTGTGCAGCACAAAAATAGATTACAATTTTTAAATATTGTATTTAGTTTAGTGCTTGAATTCAATATGTAAAAGTGGGAATTGTACAGATCTGTTAAAATGCTTTTTTTTCCCACTCATGATTCCTGACCATGATCATGAATGATTCTTGCTACTGTCATTTTAATTGCATTTTATACCCTCTCCTGAGTCTGAACATTCAGAGTTTGAATTTATTCTACTCATGGTTTATTCCAGGGGTTGGCATATTATGAAACATAGGCCAAATCTGGCTTGCTGCCTGTTTTATTAAATACACTTTTATTGAACCATGGCCACATTTATCATTTACATATTTTCTATGATTGCTTTTGTGCTACACTGACAGAGCTGAGTAGTTGTGACAGAGACCTCATGGCTCACAAAGCTAAACATATTTATTATCTGGATCTTTACAGAAAAATTTGTTGACCTTTGATATAATCCTTACTAATTTTCATATCATTCTATAGAATATGGTCTTGTGTGAAATTGGAGAATTGAAACATTTTCCATCCTTACGACTGAGCAATATTTTCATCATTTCAGTTAATCACTGCCCGAAATCATGCAACATTTCATATTGGCACTCAATGTCTCTTTTTAGAAAATCCTGCTGCTGGACATTTCTATAATGATTGATGGTCTCACATTTACATCACCACATTTATAAAGTCAAAAAGTTTTCTTGAAAGAAACAAAGATTTCTTGACCTGTGTTGAATTACAGAAAACTGGACTTACCCACTACACTGCACTTTATTTCTTCTAGTTTTACTTTACTTTGAAATGTTTTACATATTTCAACTAAAAGATTCAGAAAGCAGTTGCAGCTGAATTTAATGAGCCCATGAGGAAGCATTTCAGACTTGGATGTCAATTGATAAATACTGTCCAATAATGACTTTGAAAGTAATTTTTAAATTTCTAGATTAATCAGAAGCCTTTTAGAAAATGTAAAGAATGACTAGCAAATAGTTGTTTTAATAGAAGTTAACAGTTATAAGAATTTGTCATGTCATGTCCATGATCAACCCGTGTTTTCTTAAGTTCACATCCTATTACCTTAGGCCCTATCTTTTGTTTCAAGTCTAGGAAAATATTTTCTTTATGCTGAGCCATACAAAGGTGTAAATATAGGCTCTATTCCTATTCTAAAAAGCACAATGGATGAAAGTTATATCTTGTTCTCAGTGCAGGTGTATAATTCATGGTAATGTTACATAGTAAGGATAATATGCCTTAAAGTTGCATATTCTAATTGGGATAATTACACCCACATTTATCTAAATTTACTTCTGCTGCCTTAAATTGATAGGTTATCCTATCTAGCTACATGAAAACTCACAGTTCTTTAAGAATAAATGCCTTAAATAATAACCAGATAGAAGTTTTACTTTTTAATTTTTCTGTAGTCAAAAGAAACAGGATCTCAGTGGTCACTCTACATGGCTATCTTTCATATATTACCTCTCTTTGGGTGGTAAGAATCAAGCAAAGCAAAAAGTTTCTAAGTTTAAAATATAATGCACACTCGATGTAACATATATGGCTGAACTACTTTAGCTTCTTATACATTTCCTCTTATTGAAGCCTAACTTCCTGTTTCTACCAAACAACAGACTAGCCTGCTCCTTGGCATATCCACCATGCTACATTTTATAATAGCAAGCTTGTCTATCTAGACCTTAAGTGCATCAATAGCTATTGATTCCCTCCTGTACCATTTAGATCTTGAGAGCATAAAAAATCTAAATCTAATAACCTGAAAGTTACAATCTTCTTAGAATTTGATTTTTAACCCATCTGACATCTGAAACTTATTTTTGAGTTTTATATAAGTCAAATATATATATACTGACTTTGTTTTAATATCCAGTCAATATCTCAACTCCACTTTTTATTTTTTTCTTTCTTTTTCTTCTAGAAAGGAAGAGGAAAGAGAGGAGAGGGAAAGAGGAATAAAGATGGAGGGGGGAAGAAAGGGGAGAGAGAGATGCATCTCTGTTTCATCACCCTTCTCCACTTCTCCACCTTCAATCCACCTCTCCTAACTCCGCTTTTTAAATCAAGTCACATATTTGCCATTTTTTGGTGACCCATTCTTAATTATCAGTTGAAAATGTTTATTATTTTTTAATTTGTGAATTATATCTAAGACATAACAGGTGTGCATAGCATATATACAGTTTTAAAATAACCTGAATACATGAACATTTATATACCCACTATTCAGCTTAAGAAATAGAGTATTAATGGCGCATTTGAAAACCTTGTGTGTCTCTTCTTAATGTATCTTCTTCTTCCAAACCAGAAGTAACCACTGTCCTGAGTTTGTTAATCATCATTGCTAATTTTAGGGTCTGAGCACATGTGCATTACCTAGCCCAAAAAAGATATATGCTGATTGTTTTTGCCTGTTTTTTTTCCTTATTTAAAAAAGTAGAATTGTATACACTCCTTTAGACCTTAGTTTCCACTAAATATTATTTTCAAGATTCTTATTGATATACATATATGTATATATATATATATATATATATATATATATATATATATATATATATAACTTTTTTCACTGCTGCATAATATTTAATTGCATAAATATGCTATGTATTTATCTATTTGGGGGTGATTATGATTTACTTATTAATATTATTATTGTCTTTCCCCACATGTGAATGTATGCTCTGTAAGGAAGGTATTTTATCTGTTTCTTTTAACAAGAAAAAAGAATGCACTGTTAAAATTCAATGATTAGTAAATATCAAATACAAATGAAATTCTTCCCTACATAAATTTTTAAACATGCAGAAGACATAAATAGGTATTTTATATATGTCCGTAAACATTTGTAAAAAGTATTCAACAACATTAGCCATTGAAAAATACAAAAGAAAAATCAGAAGACACTTTTTCAATCCCCCCCCCAAAATTTAAACGGCAACAAAAATAATGAGATGGATGCAAACCAAACTAACACACTACTGATAAGTATTTAGTCTGGAAAAATACGTTTGGAAAACATTTTCAAATTATCTGGTAAAAGAAGAGACAAACAGAACATGTAATCTCACAATTCCACTACTAGGTATATGCCCTAGATAAACACTAGCACCAGGTAACAAGTATAAGAAAGCTTATATCAGATAGTTTTTAATAGAATAAACAAACACACTGGAAACAACACAGATTGTACTCAGTTCTTTGACAAATACTTACTGATCACCTACTATA
The DNA here is from genome assembly GCA_030015415.1 of Cynopterus sphinx. NCBI lineage: Eukaryota > Metazoa > Chordata > Mammalia > Chiroptera > Pteropodidae > Cynopterus > Cynopterus sphinx. The sequence goes on from CM057388.1 coordinate 93,822,462, forward strand.
TACCTGCTAAACACTTCAAATATATTAACTCATTACATCCTCACAACATTGCTATGGGGTAGATAAAATTAATATTATTTTAAAAGTAAGAAAAATGAGTCACAGAGAAGTTTAAATAAAATAGTTGTGATTCCAGTCTAGGAAGTTTAGCTCCAGAATCCAAGTTCTAAAAGATAACTTCCTGAGCGTGACAAATCACAAAAGAATTTGTGAGAGAATTCCAAACATAGTCAGGATGGCCTTAATTCTAATGATGTTTGAATATCAAGTGAACCAACCACTTTCTATACATTTCTCTACCATCTCATTGACATCTTCTGATTTATCACACAATTATATGAGAAGGCTTTTTAAACTGCCCAGACCATCCAATTGTTCTTTGTTTAGGCACAATCTAAACTATTTAAGCTTCCAGCCTGAAGGTTTTGTGATTGAAATTTTATATCAAGCAGATTCTTTATTCCATTAAAAATGAAGAAAGTGTATCTATTAACACCCTGTATTATCCCTCAGGCCATCTCAGTTTTTAAAATCATAAAATAAACTTTTATGTTCTAGCAGAGTCCTCATCAGTTTATGTTTAACAGCTGAAACATAGATGTGTCTCAGGAGACATCAAAAAAAATAAAAAACAGCTTCCCTGAAAAGGAAACAAAATTCCTCTAATTTTTTTTGACTCATCCTTGCCTGGTTAGACATGCATGTATAATGATTATGCATATTTCACTATCATTGTTGTTGCTATTACCTACATTAACATTTACATGACTTGTGAAGTTTTCAAAGTAATTTCACCTGCATTAGCTCCTTTAACCTTACAAAAACCCTACAAGGCTGGAGCTATATATTTTTTCATGTTTTTCAGATTATATTGAATTCTTTCATCTAATGCTATTTACACCAAGAAGAGTCTTATTATGATTTAAATTTTATTAAATTGCAAAAAGAGCCCTTGGACCTTTCAAAAACCAAGGAGTTGAAAAATAATCTCTCCCCATTGGGCTGACAATCTAAGATAAGGTAATTAAATTATAAATCATCAGGTGATGATAGGTGATTGGCACTGGGGAGATATTTTTGGTAACTTGTGTTATTTTAATTACCCATGTCCTGCAGAGCACAGACTTCTCATTCAGAAGGCAGAGAAATTGATGGTCAGGGAGGACTCCATTAAAAATTGTTCTTGAAGGAAGGATTTGCACTTAGGTTATATGAAAAAAAAAAACTAAGCAGCAACAGATAGTGAACACCATGTATAGAAGCATCTTAGAAAACAAGAAAAAAAGGGAGGAGGTGCACAAATGGTAGAGAGAGGGTTCATCTGTATAAAGACATTTTGTTATGTTTTGAGAATAATAATGGGTACATGCATTTACACATTGTTGCTTGAATTGGAAAAATGTTATAGCATCTATTGTTTAATTTCCTCCTCACAAGACACTATGTAGACAAGAATGGTTTTACAGTCAGACCAGTGGAGTTACAGATTTTAAAAGGTTAACTTCATTTGGCAAGCATCACATAGGTGGTGATTGATGGAGCTGATACTCATGACATCTGGGTGTTTTTCTAGGCACTATCTACTCAATTTTTTTTTACTGTTAAGTTTTTTCCCTTGAATTTTTACTTCTACAAAAGTCAGTAACATCATCTACTTCACAGAATTATTATTGGACTTAATTTTTTAAATTACATTTTACATGTAAAAATATGCATAGTGAAATTCTCTTTTTATTCATATAGCAAATATTTCTTGAATAGTTACTAACGTGCTGACTACTATCCAAAACTCTAGGGATATACTAAAAGATAATACAAAGTTCTTTTATATGGAGCTTATATTCTACTGGGGTAGAGGGAGAAATACTAAAGAGGTAAAACATATACGTTTATTTTAAGTGCTCCAGAAAAAACTAAAGCAGAGTAATTAGAGTGAATATAAAGAATACTAGGGGAGAAATGGGAAATTATTTTCTATATGGTTGTCACTGGTACAATGATAAATGAACAGAGACTTGAAATAAATGAAGAGTGTTCCAGAGAGAGGAAAGAGTACATACAAAGACTTTGAGGAGGAAGCATTCATAAAGTGTTCAAAGAACATCAAACAGGTCTATGTGGTGAGGCAGACTGACCAAAGGGAAGCATAGTGAGAGACAAAGTCAGGAAAGTAGATGGGGGTGAAGGGATTGTAGATCATGCGGAACCTTGTTCATTACAAAAAGAACTACAGTTGTTACTGTCAGCGAAGTATGGAGACATTGGAAAGGTTTAAACAGAGTAGTGACAGGATCCAATTTAACTTCTTAAATGATTATTCTGCTGTGTTGAGAAGAAACTATAGAGGGACAAAGGTGAAAGTGATTGCAAACCTGAGATGAGATGAGATGAGATGAGATGAGATGAGATGATGAGATAAGAGATAATGGTAATTTGGACAAGCTGGTATCAGCAGAGTTAATGAGAAGAGATTGAATATTGGATATATTCATAAGGTAGTAGCTTATAGTTTGAATATAAAAGAAAGTGGAATTAAAAGTGACTCCATTGGTTTTGGCCTGAGTAGCTAAAAAGATGGAGTTACCACTAAGATGGGAAAGGTCATGGAAATCCAGGTGCATGGGATGTGAGGCCGAATAGGAGCTCAGTTTGACACAAGTCAAGTTTGATATGCTTAAGACATGTTTGTTTCATTTAACTACTTTTGGGAAACAAACAAATCTATCACTTACTTAGTGGGTAAAACAATAATGGGAACCGCATTTATTTTGTTTAAGGTCTGCTATTTCTCATGGCTTGATGGGAACAAACACTCTATCTCTGTTCCACTGTTAAGTAGAATGGCTAAAAATTGAAGGCTGGAATGATATAAAAGTTTATGTACTCACATGTCTGATATTTTATACTAGCTGTCAACAGGAACCTTGCCTGTGACTGTTAACTAGAGCACTTGCAGAAAACTTCATCATAGGTTTGCTCACAACATGATGGCTGGTTCAATGGGCAAGCATAACAAGAGAGAGAGAAAGGCAAATCATGATTTGCCTTTTATGACGTAGCCTTGGAAGTTACATAGTGTCTATTAGGCCACATTCTATCGTGAAGGCATTTACAAAGGCTTTTTCAGACTCAAGTGAAGAAGAAATAGATAAGACCTCTGGATAGGGGAGTGGCAAGATTCTAGAATAGTGCAGGAGATTGGAAATATTGCTTGTCACCATTTTTTTTTGTAAAAAGTAATCTGTCACAGCACTCAAGTTGATATTTTGAATAGGCAGATCATCATGAGAGTTTGGAGTTTAAGGTAGTAGTTTTTCCAGAGATATAAAATAGGAATTATTAAACAAAGTATATTTAAATACAAAGGAAATTAGTATGAATAGAAAAAAAAGCAACCTAAGAACTGAGTCTTGGAGAACTCCAATATATATATATATATATAGGTCAGAAAGGTAAAGGGGAAGCAGCAAAGAATGAACAAAAAAGAAAGGAAAGAAACAAGAAAGAAAAAAATGGAAAGTAAAGGAAGAATGTGGAATGTCCTAGAATGCAAAAAAAAAATAGTTTTCAGAGCAGGAGTCATTAAACCATCAACTATATAAAATACTGCTAAAGAATCAAGTAAGATGAAGCTGAAAAAGTGATTGTTGGTGTTGGAGAGGTGGAAATTACTGCTCACCTTGATAAAAGCTAATTTGGTGTAGTGATGCAACCTAAAGTCTGACTGAAGATACCTGCACATAACCTGTTTGAAAAGGGAAGGGAGCTTAGTGTGTACCAGGCACAGAGGTAGCAGCAGCAGGTATTTTGTTTGACCCAAACATGAATGCTCTGCAAGTAAGAAAAGGAGTCTGAGAATAGAAATAGAGAAGTCAGAAATGAAGAAAAACAAATATTTTTCCTTTATTTTTACATAATATATTCTTTTCACTTATATGTTACCTATTAAAGGAGCTTCCTGTTGACATTGTGACATAGTGATTTATTTTCTTACAATTCTGGAGGTCAGAAGTCTGAAATGAGACTTACAGGGCTAAAATCAAGGTGTAGAAATGTCTGGTTCCTTCTGAGAGCTCCAGAGGAGAAATTCTGTTCCTTGTCTCTCTTGTTTTTAGAAGTTGCCAGCATTCATTGGCTTGTGGCTGCATCACTCCTCTGTCTGACCTTCCTGGGTTCCTCTTATAAGGACACTTGTGATTAAATCAGGTCTACCTGGATAACCTCTACATCACAAGATTCTCAACTAATCGCATGTGTAAAGAACACTTTACCTGGTGAGATGACGTTTACAGGTTCCAAGAATTAAGGTGTGAACATCTCTGGGGGAACATTATTCAGTCAAACACACTGATCAAATTTAAGAAAGACATTTAAATGCAGAAGTAAAATGGCCTTTCTTGGAAATTGTTTTTTTCTTTGTAATGTATTATTTTCACATATCTACCCTTTCCCTAGTTACTTTCCTCATGCTATAAATATAAATCACTTCTACTGTCATTTTTTTCCATTGTATTAGAACAGAAAAAGGTCATCATTACAGGGTTGTTTAAAAGAGAACATATAGTAACATTTGTGTATTTATGACCTCTTTGCCTCCATGAAGTCTTAATATCTGAACACACATGTCTGAAAATAAAGAGCAGGGAGCTCAGTGCGTGCCAGGTGCAGAGGCAGCAGCAGCACGTGTCTTGTTTGACTCAAACATGAATGCTCTGCAGGTAACAGCTGGTTTTAACACTGGGAAAGTAGTACTTTTCTGGGATGTACTTCAGGTCAGTATTAATAACTGTAACATCACAGGGTACTGCAGCCATCCTTCAGAATCTCTCTGCAATGTGAAGACATCTCCATTTATTAGGATACATTTTTAAAGCCAATCAAAATTATAGCATGACTTGAAGGACTATATTGAATTGTGCCTCCTCCAATAAAGTCAATAAATATTAAATAGTGTGGTAAGGAAGAAGAGCTCCTTGCTTTATGCACAGCAAATTTTGTACCTGGTAATATAGAAGACTCTTTTTAGTCCAGAATTTGGAAGATGTATCAAAAACAGTAAACCTATCCAAATTTTATATATAAAATTTTATATATATATATATTATATATATATATATAATTTATATATATATATAATTTATATATATATATATATATATATATATTGCACTCCAGACAATATTTTAAACACGTGAAGCATTTCAACAAATTTAATCTTCACAACAACCTTATGAGATGGGACTATTATGTGCAATTTACTGCATATGAGGAAACTGACACAAAGAGGTGAAATAACTTGTAAAAGTTCACACAGCAAGTCACAAGTGATGCTAGAGAGTAAACCAAAGCATTCTGAATCCAGAATCTGTGTTTTTATCCACTGCACAATACAATTTGTTTGTTCTGTAGTAAATTTATTTGCTTGCTTTTGAATATTTTATTCTAATTTGATTTGTGCAAATTCCAGTGAACAAAGTGGGATGACTTATTATATGAGTTAAAATCACTGTTGACCATGGATATAAATAAACTAATTTATATTATATTGCATGAGGACAATTATTTGTTAAGAAACAAATTGTTTTCATTTATTTGGAAATTTATATATTTATCTCATTTACATAGCTCATTTAACCCTCATAGTCACATGTGAATGGAACAGTACACTTGTTTTAAAAATGAATAACTGAGGCTTATAGAATCCAAGAGTTTTTTTCTAGGTCATACACTAGATGGAATTAGCCTTTTTTACAAATTGAATAGACACTGATTATGAATCTTAATATCCCAATGGAAATTCTCTTATAATATTTCTTAAGCAATCTTATTCCTCTCTTTTACCTTAGAGTGGCATCTACAACCCCGAATTAATTGTATGTGTGTGTGTGTGTGTGTGCACATGCTTGTGTGTTTGATGGGGGATAAATTACTAGTCTAACTGTCCATGACTAGTTCTATGATTTTCTGCACTCTGAAATTGTGACATGATTGAACATATCTAATAGATAATATGAACTTTATTTTTGCAGAAGCTATATTACCTTGGGAATCACTTTGAGGAAAATATCATTAGCAATGTATCAGTCTAAATTCCCAAAGACAGCACAACACACATGTAGCACAGACTATGAAGTTTGAGGATTTATATTAATCAGAAGAATAAATGATAGCTGTTGTAACAAATAATCTAAAAACCTAAATGTCTTAACATAACTAATATTTATCGTTCCCTCAGTACAAGTCCAAGGCAGCTCTTCTCCATGCAATAATTCATAGCTCTGCCATGTCAGAGTCTTGCACTTCTAATCACAAGGAGAAAGAAGAGGTGGAAAAAAGAGTATGAAAGATTGCACAGAAGATTTTAGAGCCAGAAATGGAAGTGGCATGTATCGCTGCCACACATATTTTATTCCCCAGAGCTCAGTCACATGGTCCTTTTTAGAGGAAGGAAGGAGAGGAGGGCATTCTGGATAATGTTGTCTTCCTGTGATATAAGAATGAAAATAAAAATTTGGTGAAACACATAGTATTCTCTATGCCACAGATGAGGCACATTGCAGGTTCTACTAGCCCCATATGTATAGCCTATCAACTCTCCCACATGATGGCAAATTATCGTTTTTAGAGTCAAACGTGGTTAAACAACAAGAGCACATACTTATGTGTGGTGTGCATGGTTGAAATAATCCCGGCTACCTCTACCATTAGCTTGGCTTCTCAGAGAAAAATTAGCTGTAGGGCACTTATACTATTTATTTAAAGCTCTCTAAAATCATCATGATTGCTGTGGTCCTCTGCCATCATTTTTATCAGTAACATGTTTGTGCACATACTAAGGTATAGTATCTTATTACCCAAACAACTTCACAGACTTGCTATCATTTATGTTTAACAATAATCATCTGAACTAGTGAGGCAGGAAGCATTTCTCTCACTTTATAGAATAATAAAATGAATTTCAGAGAGATTAAGGAATCTTCCCTAATTTATGCCAGCTAGGAGGAAGCCATGATGAAACTAGAACCTAGGTTTCAGATACCTGGTATTTAGTATGGCACCCTTTGCATCATGCCGGTTTACCTCTCATTTACAGCATCTGTAGAGAGATTCTTATGTGAGATGTAGCCAAGAAAGAACTCTAGAATATAGGTACTGAAATAGATTCTTTTTTTTTTTCCGGTATAAGCTTCATCAACTTTACCATGCAAAAACTCTGTCAGTCAATAAGTATTTATTGAGTACTCACACAAGGGAATAACACCATTATGTAATGCCTTGGAAAGAAATTCATACTTTGTTAAATGTTTGAAAATTGACTTTCACAGGGTGAAAAACTTCTGCCATACATTTGAGCAGAATATTGATCTGAGTACAACAGCTTTTTGAATGATTTCAATACAGAAAGATTTTATATTATTGATAATTCAAGCCAGTTTTTCATTGGGCCTGACCTGGAGACAGTGACAATAGAAAAAAAAATCAATTAGTATATTGGGAGGAAATTTCTTCACCTGTTCACACAAACAACTAGTACACTTATACCATGCTAAGATAAAAATAAGACATCATGTTGTGAACACACAGGAGACAATGGCTAGAGGCTGTCAACCTTGCCTGACTACAATGCTTCTGGGTCTCCAGGTATTGGCAATTCCATTAGAATGGCAGATCTCACTTGTGCACATGTCTTAAAGGCAAAAGTGATTTTCCTTCTATCTGCCTCTATATCCAGGACTTGGATGTGAGATTACCTCCTGTGAATTAAAATATATAACTCTAAAACAACCTATAATAGGAAATAGCAGTCAATAGAGACACCCAAAAGAAACAGAAGAGATAACTAATACAATTTTTGTAAGCTTTCATTGTCAGAAGAAAGGTGTGTCAGCCACAGAATTAAATAATAATAGCTACATTAATTGAATGCTTGAAGCATGCCAAGTTTTTATTAATCATGCTCCATACATAGGTGTAACGAATCCTTGTGTGAAAACTAGTGTTTGAAGTACAATTTTTATCACCCCCATTTAACAGATAAGGCAACCAAGGCTCAGATAGAGCAAAAGACTTTTCTAGGATCATACAGCTAGTAAATTGTGGAGTCAAAAATCAGAATTCAGATACCTGTGGATCAGGTTTAAGAACTTAAACAGGAACTCAAGTGGTTCACCACCTGCCTGCTCTTCAGAATCACCAATGGGGCTTTTGAAGATACATATGTCTTTGTTCTGCCTCATATGTACTGGATCTGAAATCTAAGGATCAAGTTTGAGCACCTGTATTAAGAAACTTGGTTAATTTACATGTCAAGGTGATGGGCTAATCATTCCTTTGTTTGTTACTTTACGGTAAGACTCAGTCTTAGCAGATTAGGAATGAGATTCTTTTGTTGGCTTTGAAAAAGCAAATGGCCATATTGTGTCATGGCCATGTGATAATGAACTATTGGAGGCTTCTAGAAGCTGAGAATAATCCTCCACTGACAACCACTAAGAAAAGGGAAACTTATGCCTACAACTTCAAGAACCCATTTGCCACAATCTTGAGAATTTGGAAGAGGACCCAAAGTTCCAAAGAAATCCAGCCCAGCCAACACATGGTTTGCAGACACAGGAGGACCTAGTTAAGCCATGCCCAGACTCCTGATGCTTAGAAACTGAAATAATAATTGAGTTACTAAGTTACTAAGTTGTTTAGTTTGTTACATGACAATAGATAACCAATACAGTTATCAAGGAAAAATTGTATGTGTTCATTCATGTATCGTCCAGGAGAGAGGCTACCTTGGTCCAAGAAGGCTACCAATCTTAGCTATATTTCTATTGCAGTGATAAGCTCATACCTAATGTAGTTATTTAGCTAAATTCTTTCTTCTGATACTATGGTGACCATATATACTTCTGAATTTGTTTTGACTTCTTCCATAGGTGTACCTAAAATATGTGTTAACTGAAGGAGATGAGAACTTTGGTCCCTTGACAGTGTCATATAACATGACAAATAAATAAATAAATAAAAATTGGCATTCTGGTTTAGATCTCACTGTCTGTGACCTTGGTTAGTGTAGGTACACCAGTGAGACAGCAGGAATTTTCAATGCTAACAAGTCAGGCTTCCAAATTGCTTCCCCTGTAAAGAATCCCATGCATCATTACCCTTCGACTATATAAAATCTATCAAATGCCTACCTACTAATTGCTAGCCTTTGTCAACTAATGCTATTGGTGCTTTTATTGAAACTTCTTCATAAACAAGTTACTCATTTGACAAAAGTCAGCCAAGCAATGAAACTTAAGCAAGTAGCAAGTAGAGTGGTATGTGGAGGCAGAGAGATGCACAACACACACACAAAAAGACATATATAAAAATCAGCATAATGTATTGTCCAAAATGTAAAGCATCTATTTGTTTGTTTTTCCTTTATTACAGAGATCTTTGAAGCATGGAATTCACAAGTTTCACATTCGGTGTTTTATCTGGGATTTCCTGGCTGGTAAAATTATCTTAGCAAGCATTGTGCACTGGAGTTCTGTCTCTGTTTTAATAGCTAGTGTAATGGAGAAATTCTGGTGCCAATATCCTCCATTTGTCCTCTACTGCAATTGTATCTGGCAAGCTGTAGGAAGCGGTACAATAGTTAATTTCTAGATAAGTATATCTTAGGACACCATAAAAAATCAGCTGCAGGTTTGGACTGCCAGATTGAATTTTCTAAACATAATAGCATAGTTGTAGCAGCAATAGAGTAGATATGTATTCTCTGATGAATTTCTACCTACTGATACTGGAAATGGACAGTTAAAGGAATGGAGCCTATTATTACTATTCTTCCACAAGCAGATTTATCATGGATTCACACATTTCCCTGCTTACCTCAGGCTCAGTTACCAGGATGTTTATGAAATATAACTAAATGGAAAAGGGAGGTGCTTGAATAAAAATAAACTGAAACTGTATTTTCTCAAGTGTTAGTTGGTACCAAGTTCTACAAGCATGAAATAGAGGATCGTGCTGTTTGCTATGAAAATACATCTGTTCTATAAGTTCCATCCCAGTTTGCAGTGACTAGGCTAAACGTGCCAAGAAGGTGGAATCATCAATAAATACAGAACCTATTATGGCGCCTCCCTCAGGAAAATGGTAAAGAATATTGAAATCAGCCAGCACACAAAGTACATTTTCTCCTTCTGTGATAAAACCAAGATGAATATAAGAGCTGTGGAGATCTGGCACTGTGGTTCCTGAATGAACACTGTAGCTGGTGGGGCCTGTACCCACAACATCATTTCTGCCATCATACTAAAGTCTGCCACCAGAAAGTTGAAGGAATTGAAAGACCGGTAGAAGCTCCACAATTTGAAACACACTTAGCCTATAATAAATGGGTTATTTTTGTTAAAAAAAAAAAAGAAAGAAAGAAAAGAAAAAAATAAATAAAATCCAGTGGCTGTCCTTGGTGATTACAGTTTAATTCAAATATTTAGGAAGCATCCGATCTGGTTCAGCTCCATACCAAATGATGGGTAGAAACTAGTGAACTAAAGTTAACACAGTTTTTGTCCTCATGGCATTAGAACCTAGTCCAGTTGAAAAGACAGACATAACAAGCTAATTACAAAAATAGTGATAAATTCTTGGACAGTACTAGTAGTAGTGAGAGCAGAAAAATAACAATTGCTTATACTTATATGATTCTGTCCAGATTTATCTTAATAACTCTTGAGGAAAGTGTTATTAGCCTCCATATTACCCATGAGGAAACTGAGGTAAGGTTCAGAGAGATTAACTGACATGCCAAAGACCAATTTCAATGCACTAACTAAAACTTGATCTATTAAATTTCAAATCCAAGGCAGCTTCATCAATTCTCAAAACAGGAATTTTTGATAGACAACAGATAATCAGGTGGATGATGTCTCACATGAGTGAATATGAAGATAAAAAAGGAGGACAAGGTTAAAAGCTCATAGTTAGAGGCAGCCTGTGGTTAAAGTGGAAGCTGAAGAATGCGATAAGAGGGAAGGAAGCAGGATAGCCACCGTCAGAACTAGAAATGAAGCAGCCCTACTAAAGTCTAACATGTCCTCCTGCTTTCATTGCATATCTTTGTGAACAACTAAAAGACCCTCTTTCTTTAGTCATTTGAACAGAAAAAAATGCATATGACTAAGTAGAGATAAGGTTTGTGGAGTTTGGAGAATGATAAATGTTTCTCATTCTGGTCCTTTTGGCAAAAAGATGGAGTTTACAAAATTAGTGGCTGTGCATCTCTTCAATTGATACTATTATTTCTGTACCATGAGTTATACTATAAACCTTTTATAGATGCCCAAAAGAGCAGACAAAATAAGTTTGTGCCTCATCTGTTAACCTACTTAGTGACCCCACTGTGGGAAATTGTCTAGAGTCAAGAAGCAGGGGGAACACATCTCTGTTTCTGTATCACATCTCTCTCCTTGTTATGCCTTCATCTGGTGGGAGTGGAGAAGAGAAAGCATCATAGGGATTACCTCAAGAAACACACTTTAGCTATTTGCACATGGGACTTGGAGGTGCTGTCAATCTCCTTTGTGCCCCTGATTCAAGAGCAAGCAAGCTTGTACTGCTGAGAAGTTTCCATAAAACTTATCTTGGATCAAGAGTAATGCAACAGAAAAGAAGGAATATAGGGTCAGCCTTCCCTTGTACTTTCCACCTATAGAGAGAATGCAGAATCACCAGACTATCCATTCATGAAATTGGAAGTGTTATTAAGAAATGTCCATGAGCTTCTGTTGAATGAAGTACTTTGGGGGCAGGTAGCTTCTCATACCAGCCATAGCTCTATGGCCTCCCTATGGTCCATAAAGCCTTGTGCAGTGCTTTGGCTGTATTGGTTTAACATTTCCCCTGAAGAAAAAAAAAAAAACATCAATATAGTTCAGAAAAAGTAACCATAAGAAAAAGAATGTTACAGTTTCTATAAAATAAAATGCATAGCCTATATCACAGGAAAGAAGAGTAAGGAGATGAAAGAAGGTATATTAGATAGGGTCTTGATAGAAAAATAGATGTTATACTCAAATTGGGATAATTAAATTCATGCCAAAGGAAAACTATCAACTTGCAGGTATAGGGAAACCTTGAGGGAGGGTGTAGAAGAGGGGAGGGAGCACTTATCAGAACTTGAAAACAGAAAGTCTTATACAATTGTTTTGAGAGGAATAGTGACCTCTGGTTTTGGATACAGTTAATTCGAAGTTACTCCCTGTAGTAGACTGCCTGGGAGAATTCATACCCCTAGTATTGATTCAGATTTCCTGGTAGAGTTCTCCAAAGGCCTAACCTAATAGGAATCCAGACTTTCATTGATATTGTCAATAAGGGTTAGACTTCTAAAGGCAGAGAGACTGGCGGAGAAGGTTTTTAAGACTAGATCTGAGAAGAATAAGAGTATTTAAACCAGAAACCAAGGAGTTGTATGCAACAGAGTGAAAAAATCCTATTAGTTATCTTTTTTATTAGGTACCTTTCACATACCACCATCACCACTACATATCTAAGCCCTTACCTTAATTCAAGATCAAGTTCAAATCTCTGTCTTCTACAAAGCTTTTTATAATAAACAATTACCTTACCTTCAAATGGCGTTTTTTCCTTCCTATGCTCATTTGCCTCTTCTACTTAATTCCCTCTATTATAGTTATTTTTGACCATGTTCTTTCTCCCTCACCAGACTTGAACCTCGGAAGAACAAACTGCATTTGATAAATTTCTAAGTGCCCTCTATTGCTCAATGTGTGGCCTTAAGGGTAAGAGGTATGAAATGCCACAAATCTTCAGCACCAAGAGCCAAGCAGTCAGGTCTCATAAAGACAAAAGTTATTATTGTATAGCAGAATGTTTAAATGCTTATAGTATTTTCTAGCTCTGTGACCGAGGCGAGATTCTTAATTTCTTTGAAACTGACATTCTTCATATATAAAAGTAGAAATAATATAGTAATATATTTATTGTAAAATTGTGATTAAATGTAAAAAATAAATTAATCTTATCATGTAGTAAACGGTCAATATTTTGTAACTATACCTTTTATTTTAAAAAAAAATGAATTAAATTTTTTTTAAAAAAGAAAAAATTAATTACTTTTTAAAGCTTTTTCTAGCACAAGGATTTTAAAATATTTTTTTTTCCAAATTGTATTGCTTGACCTAAGGGAGCTTTTAGGAATAAATTATTTGTCATCATTAAAAAATGGATTTTGCTTAAATAAACTAACCTGGTAATATAGTATGGTATTTTGAGTGTTTTGATGCTGATAGTCAAATATTTGAAAGGTTTCACTGATTATTGAGGTGCTATGGTCTGAATGTGTTCCCTTAAAATTCATATGTAGAAGTCTTAATGCTCAATGTAGTGGTATGAGGAGGTGGGGCATTTGAGAAGCACTTAGGTCCTAAGGGTAGAGTCCTCTTTACAGTGCTCTTATAAAGGAGACCCCACAGAGCTCCATAGACCCCTTCTACCATATGAGGACACAGTGAGAAGGGACCTGCTATAAACTAGGAAGAGGGCCCTCACCAGAACATATCCATGCTGGTCCCTACATCTTAGACTTCCTGGCATATAGAACTGTGAAAAATAAATGTCTGTTGTTTGTAAGCTATCAAGTCTGTGGTATTTTGTTATTGCAATCTGAACAGACTGAGATGTGAGGCTTGAAAACATTGTTTTTTAAAATGTCTACAACTCAATGCTGTTCATTTTGTTTTAGAGTTTTGAACAAGATGGATTCATTGCATGAAAAAACACCACTAGTAGCCATTTAGAATGTCATTGGTCAGCAACATTCTGGATCTTCACATTAGCTTACAGAATATCTCCAAATGTTCTTTTATTTCTCTTAAAAATATTAATGAAGAAAGGAGAGTTCAGGTTGAATGATTGTTCTGTCCCAGGCTGCCCTGCAGAGAATGTCAATTAGGCCCAAATCACATACTGGATGTGTAGCATGTGGCCCTCTAATCATTCACTTACTCCTAATGATGACCAGCTCATATCAAGGAACAATTTCTCCTTATAGTCCAGTATGACTGATTGAAATCAAACTCTAATTTAGATGTAAGAATGTCAATGCATTCCACACTCTCTGTGGGATATAAGTCATAGTAATGTTAGAAGATTTTTTTCTTTGTATTTTCTTAATTTGTAGTTTTTGACACCTTGTATGTTGATAAGTTAGGTCTTTTCAATGAGCATATATGATCTACCATGTCTTTGAGAGTCAAAAGCAACTTTCCTCCTTGTCTCTCAGCATCTTATTGGCCAAATTTTTGTGGCATGGGCTGGTGTAATTCAGCCCATCCACTGTAAAATCAACCTAGTCCTTTCTTACAGAGACCCTTTCTACCAGCTTATACATGCTGATAAGGGGTATGTTTGCAGGGGAAAGGTGCTCTGAATCTCCAAAAGCAAGTTAAAAACATGGAAGCTCTACCTGGAGGGATTTAGATTCCCGGTTTAAGTATACACAAATCTCTTCACTCTAAAACAGTCCTACAGGACTCAAAAGCTTAAGAAATACCAGATCTGCTTGTGGAAGCTCATTTGTTTTAACTTTATATTATATTCCATAACCTGTGTCCTTCATAAAGCCAAATTTCTATGAAAATTATAGTATGTAGCCCAAAGAAGTCTGAAGAAAATGTTATATGAGCCCTGTTCTTGATTGGTTCAAGCATGGATCCTCGGGACACAGCCGACAATGAAAACTTCGCCATCTGCTGCTTGTCTTTTTTTCTTTAGGAGAAAGTGTGTAAATATATATATATATATATATATATATATATATATATATATATATATATATATATATATTATTTCCTCATTTCCAAAGCTTTAACTGGGTTCTACATTATAGCTTGATTCCTTTTCTCTCTGTGTGCATCTATTTAAGAAAGTGCAGTCTGTAACTCTGACTTCTGATAGCTGGAGACCCTAGGAAATACACAGTATCACTTGAGCTTTGCCAAGATAAAGTACCAGGCTAAGAAATTTAATGCTTTCCTTCAGTCACTATCTATTCCACAGCGATTGTGAACTAAGATTTGGAACATCATTTCCTTAGCTCTTACTATGGTGTTAGCTTTCTTACCTTTGAAGACAAACAGAATTTAATTGAGGCTCATATAACTACGTGTACTATAGATATGGCTTACACTTGAACTCACATTTTTAACGTCACTATAAAATGAATCCACCTATTTTGCTATTTCTAACTGCTTAAGAAAAGGAAACAAATATTAGCACTGAATATTCACCTTAGAATTAAAGACCATCAGGAGTAAACTACCCATGCCCTACATCGCTTTTTAGGTTTTTTAATGAGTATATTTATCACAAGTTATCCCTTATTATCCAGATGTTGCTCCACATATAACTCTGTACGACCTAAAATCTACCTTATTCTCATATTCCTTTGCAGCTACCAGGGATTCACTGTTTCCATTTTATCATTTAATTTTATCTCCAATGTCATATTGTCTTCAAATTGATCAATATATTGAAACAGACCAAACACAATCCCACTTGGATTTTTTTTTTTGTAGAATTTGAAGCTAATTATAAAATGACTGTTGAAATGCAAAGGATCTAGAATAACTAAAATGATTTCTAAAATAAAGAAGAAAGTGAGAGAACTCATATTGTCCAATTTCATGACCAACTTTAAAAACTGCAGTAATCTAAATAGTGTAGCATTGGCATAAAGATAAATGTAGAGACCAATGAAATAGAAAGGAGGTTTTAGATATAAAATCACACATATATGGTCGATTTTTTTTTTTGACAAAGAAACTAAAATAATTAATTGGGGAAAGAATATTTTTACCAAAAAAATTAGCTGGACAAATTGAATATCTGTATACAAATATTTATACATACATACATATATATACATATATATGTATATAAGTATAGAGAGATATACATATGTCTATACAGATATATATGCACAAATATAATACATATATATATGGATACCTTAAGTCATATACAAAAATTAAAATGAATTGTATCACTGACAAAAATGTAAAACTTCTAGTAAAAATATAAGATAAAATTTCTGTGAACTTGGTTGGGGCAAACATTTCTTATAAAGGATATACAAAGTAACAAACATTAAAAATGATACATTGGACTTTATACAAATTAAAACAATTTTAAGTAAACTTAAAAATGAATAGGTAAGCCACAGATTGAGAACAACTCAAATATTATCAATTAATGAATAGATAAATTAGTTGTGTATTTCATATGATATAATACAATTCAGAAATGAAAAGGAATGAATGCCTGATACATGTAGCCATATGGAAGAATCTCAAAAGCAATAGAGTAAGTGAAAGGAGCCAAACACAAAACTGTAATCACTCTATGATTTCATTTATATGAAATTGTAGAAAAGAAAAAAATTGTAGTTGCAGAAGGAAGATTCATGGTTACAAGGGATTGGAACTGGGAGGAGTATGACTGCAAAAAGTCCAGAGGGAACTTTGGCGGACAGTGGAAATAGATATCTATATTGTGGTGATGGTCAAATGAATGTATACTTTTGTCAAAATGCATGGAATTTTACTGCTAAAGTTAGTGGATTCATTTTATTAAAATTATATCTCAATGAAACTGTTTAAAATATACTTGAAGAAAAACATGTATTTCTATATATACTTTATATATATACATATACATACATATATTTTATATACATATATACTTATATGTGTATACACTTAATACATGTGTATATATTTAATGTTCACTAAGAATAAAATCAGATGTGTATCCCCCTTCCCTATGTACCAGTAGATATAATAGCTTCTAAAAATTAAACTCCACAACAAATGTCATTGGAATGACTAAATCAAGTACTATTAATTATAATACCAGTTTTTTTCACTTAGAAGTACATGTTTACAAAAGAACAAGGGAATTTGCATAAGTGTGTTTGTTGATTGACTACCGATTACCATCATGCCTGAGTAAATACCTTGAAAACTGTTCTAGTTCTCCAAAGGTCATACTATATAAAGGAGTTCCATGATTGCAAAATGAATAATTGAGAGATCAATAAACTCAAATGTATATTTTATATGAAATCAACAAGGGATGAGCAGCAGCAAAAGAAATAGAGGGTCAATCAATGGTTGCCAGAGCTTGAGATATAGAAAAAATAAAAGAATTCAAAACCATAGAAAATCCATGCAGCAAATAAGTACAAATGTCAAAAAAGAAAAATAGAAAGAAAACACAGGTTAAAGACTTTAAAGAAACACCCACACATGTGCATAACATTATTTTGTTTTACTTCAGCTATTTCTGATTAACCAGTTATATTAACTATAATCA
The DNA here is from genome assembly GCA_030015415.1 of Cynopterus sphinx. Classification (NCBI taxonomy): domain Eukaryota; kingdom Metazoa; phylum Chordata; class Mammalia; order Chiroptera; family Pteropodidae; genus Cynopterus; species Cynopterus sphinx. The sequence goes on from CM057388.1 coordinate 93,839,847, forward strand.
CTAAGCATCTCAGCAGAGCATACCTTTATTGTAATGAAGCGCCTGGCTATTCTTAGTTCCAAAAGAGATCTGCAGCTCATGAAGACTCTGCTATATAGAAAAATGTGAAGCTAGCTGCCTTAAGGACAATGTGGAATATGTCCTCTGTGAAATATGGCTAAAAGATATAAATAATGAAAAAAAATATCATTGGTTATCTCAACTCCTATAGCTTAAGAAAAAGTTAATCAAGTCATATATTGTGAATGAAATGTCCTATTTGTGATCTGTTGCTACTCATTCATCAATATCAGCTTTTGGCAGTTGTGTCCTTTTTTGCCACAGTAGGTAAACAACTGATGTAAGAAGCAACACTTCTGCCTATTTAGGAAACAACTTTCTAGACCATCTAACCAGACCCATACTTTATACTTTCCTAATTCATACACTCCAAGCAACTAATTTCATAATTCCTTCTCTTATATAATTCTTACTTTACCCCTGCAATATGATATGAGGTATCATCTTCTTGGTCTTAACTTTGGCTTTTTTCTTGTATATTCTTTATCCCACACCACAGTGCTACAACCTTGGGGAACCATGGGTAAGGTTATATCTAACCAAACTGCTTATGTCTGAGGAATAGAATTAGGACAATTGTCATATGGCCTTTGTAACTCAGTCAGCTTCAAAAGGAAAATGAATTATCATGGTAAGAAAACCTCCTTATAATGTATTAGACTAGACACAGAAGTAATAACTGCTTGACAATCTAAAATGTATTTTCATCTAGCAAGCAATGAAGTTGTTCAACAGTATTAATTCGTGGTAAAAGAAAAGCATGGTATGATTGCCCAAAAAGAATTTGAAATTATAATTATATTTGAGTAGTAGATATAGCTTATTTAACTTATGTAACCATCACCTTGAACAAGCATGATCTAATCGTAAAGCACATTTCATTATTATTATTGTTGTTGTTGTTGTTGTTGTTGTTATTTTATTTTTTTCATTGAACTCATTTATTTTATCTGGTTCTTTCTTTAACTCTGAAAAAAATAGTGTAGGCCTCATGGATTTTTGTCTATTATTCTTATGTAAGCAGTACTTCTGCCTATTTATAAATAGGTAGAAGATCCTCTGAGAACAAATTAAAATATCTAGTTCCTCGTAATAATTAAAACTCCAAATCTAATATCAAGTTAAAGTTCTTCTCTCCCCCCAGAGTCACTTAAAGGGATATGTTCTTTCCCCACGTTGTCTTTCTATTCCTCCTCCTTTAACTTGTTATTTAAGGTTTATATTCTAAGCAGGATTGCAGCAAAGGGAAAGAGGAGAGGTAATAGAGAAGGATTATTTCTACATGGCGATTTAAATCAGCCATTCTCTGTACTTAAGGCTGCCTTTCTGGTAGGATAATTCTATGGGTTTCTCAGGCATGCCACATTTCTAGATATTCTCATTTTCAGTTGCCTTGAGGGGGGCTGTATCAATCATATTCCCACAAGATGCACATGGTCCATTCAAATCTGGAAAATTTAAAGCTTTATGTTAAAAGGAACTGTTTACAAAATTGTAGGTGGAGCATAGGCAAACCATAAGGGAGATTGAAGTAACCTACATAGTTGGAGTGAGAGTTAACATCTCTAGGCTTGAATGGATGAAGGGATAGAGCAGTCACCAGTGCGTAGAAGGAGGCATTCATGTAGAGAATGTCAAAAAAAAAAAAAAAAAAAAAAGAGGAGCAGAAAGGAATATGACAGGCTGGGGGACCTCTAAGGGAAAGAGCCAGGAAAAAAACATTCTGACCTAATCTCCTCCTTCCTTCAGATCTTCTACTGTTAATCCTCATTGGGAAACCTGACTGGAAACCAAAGGGCAAGGCAGCCCTTTGACAGAGTGTATCAGGTCAGCCTTTCAGGCAAGGAATAGAAGTAGAAAGAGACAAGTGATATTGAGAAAACGGTGGATGGTAGCCAGAACAACAGCAGCTTAATATTTCTTCAGGCTCCTCTCTAACATTGATTTTAACCCCCATGCATCTTCAAATATCTACAATTTCTCTCTGTAAGTATCTGTTTCTACTACAGGTGCCCCTCTTACTTAAAATCAAAGATAATATGTACATGACCCTTCAAGTCTTACAGAAAACTCTCATGGATCCTCACAACAAACTCAAGAAGTATAAGCAGGCCTATGAAAATGTTTTTATTTTGGCTCACCAATGGATAGCTAACTTGTCTCATGCCCTTTAGATTTCTCTGGCATGAATGAGAATTAGGCCAAACTGTGAGACATAAATTAAGACATCCATGTGGCCCTTTTGAAACTCCTTTCTATAGACTTGAGGTGAGGGGCAAGCACTCTTCAGCTCTATTTCCACTTTAATGTTGAAAAGGCCATGGATAACATCATTCTTCCAAAGCTTAGTGTCCTCAGCTGAAAAAGACTATATATTTAGCTTTCTCTGGAAGAAAAGTGCTAGTATTGACTCTAATTGTTCCATTTTTGGAAACATACTTGTTACTGAACAGTAGCCTGGGGTGGCAGTGTTATCATTGTTCCAACAATGGAACAATGTTGGAGGTGATACCTCCTCTGTGGCTCTAGTTGAGAATACACATGATCAAAAGCCCTACAATTCATGGGTACCACATGGATTCAGAGAGCAGATTCCCAAAGGAACCAGACATAAAATAATGGTAAAACCTGCTTGTTAGACAAAGAGTAGCTATAGTAGCTACTGTAGTATGAACCCGGAATCTTAGAAACAAACTTCACAATATTCCAAGAACAATAAAAAATTCAAACATAAATCTGAACCAAAGATACCTAATATGTAATACTATTTTATGTGGGAGTATTCAAGGGCATTCACAGCTGAAACGCATGGTCAAGGACAGGTTTAGGGCAAATCAAAAACTATAAGAGATGATTTACTGAAGATTCCGGAAAAAAGCATTGCTTAAACACCTTAAGCACAAAACCCCTGTGATTCTAACAATTGCATTTTACAATAGACTCTGACACTTACAAAATTGACTCATAACTGAAATACCCTGTTTACTTTCTTATAAAGCAGTGTTTTTCTAATTTTAATCCTCATAACCATCTCCTGAGGGACAAGTTACAAAGCTCAGAAACTATGGACTTCTTCCTAGAAATTCTGACATAATAGGTATAGGATGAAACCCAGGAATCAGCATATTAAACAAGTACAAAGTGATTTTAAGAGATGGCTCATAAAATGAATGAATGAATGAATGAATGAATGAATAAATAAATATTTTAAAAATTATTTGCCCTTGGGTCAAAAGATACTAGCTTTGCAAATTATTTCTACTGCACTTCCCTGACTTTTCTCTCTGTATAATCCAGTATAGGGATCTCCTTAATTGTAATCCATCAGGCATCTTTTTGAACACCAATTATGGGAAATTTACTACTTCTATAAGCAGATTATTGGAGAGCTCATATTAATTAATTCAATCTTGACTATACTATGCTTGTTACCATTTTCTTTTCTAGTTTATTTTGTAGTTTCCACATATGATATAAGACTGGGTTTGTGAGGTGATGCATATTTGGCTAAGATTATTTTCTAGGTAACATTGCACTCTATACACAGAATGTACCCAAGTACATTCTGGGGTTTAACTTTATTTGCATGTAGATAAAGTTGTCAAATTACTTAGTTGTTTCAATCATTTGTTGAAAAGATGACTCTCTCCCACCCATCATTGAATAACTTTGACATTATTGTCTGCATTCGACTGACCACAGATGTATCAGTTTCTTTGTGGACCTTAAATTCTTTTTCATTAATTGATATGTTTAATCTTATGTTGGTACCATACTGCCTTGGAAACTGTAGTAAGTTTTGACATAGGAAAAGTGTGAGTAATCCAATTTCATTCTTTTTCAGGGTCATTTTGGCTCTTCCGGGCCCCATGGATCTCTTTATGAATTTTAAGATAAGCTTGTCAACATGTGCAAAAACAGCAGCTGAAATATTGATTAACATTGCACTGAATTTATAGCTCAGTTTGGGAAGTATTTTTGTATTGGCAATACTGCCTCCTGATCCATGAATATGGAAAGAGTTTTTATTTATTTAGGTATTCTTCAACTTTTTCCAACAATGTTTTGTGGATTTTAGAGTACAAGTTTTGGACAACTTCTTTTTCTGAATTTATTATTAAGTATTTTATTCTTTTGGCTACTTTTAAAAATTGGACTAATTTATTAATTTTATTTTTTGATCATTGAGAGTTATAGAAATACCTGTTTTATATATTGATTTGTATCTTGTAAGTTTGCTGAACTTATTTATTAGTTTAATAGTTTTTTGTGGATTGAGTATTTTCCACATGTAAAATCATGTCATACTCATATAGAGATAGTTTTATTTCATCTATTCTGTGATATAATAAAAATAAGTATTTGGCCTTTGTCTCTCATTCCTGGCACAGCTTCTAAAACCTTTGAGATAAGTGGTGGCTGGGGGTGGGGCAATGTAGGTTCAAAATGGGGGCTGGTTGTCAGAAAGATGAAGGCATAAGAAGATGGACTTTTCAGTTACGCTCCCTGATCTCTAAGGAGGAAAAGGAACTGGAGATTCAGTTAATTGCCAATGGCCAATGATTTAATCAATTATATCTATATAATGAAACCTCTAATAACCTCTAAATGATGGGGTTTGGAAGCTTCTGAGTTGGTGAACACGTCAAGGTACTGGAAGGGTGACACATCCAGAAATGTTATGGAAACTCTGCCCTTTCTCAATAACTTGCCCTACACATTATTTTTCCATTTGGCTGTTTGAGTTGTATCCTATTTAATAAACCAGTAATAGTAAGGAAAATACTTTCCTCAGTCTGAAGTGTGAGCAGTCTTATGGAACTGAGTTCTCAAGCTGGGCGTCTGTACTAGCTCTGGGTAATTAGTGTCAGATTTTAATTGAATTATAGGATACCCTGTAGAGTTGGAGAATTGGTTCATGTGGGAAAAACACAACATTTGGTGTCAGAGTGTTGTGTGTAAAAACAGCCCAGACTTTCTAATGTAAAGCCTTTTATTATTTTTCTTGCCTGAATTCCCTGACTAGAACCACCTAGTACAGTGTTAAATAGAAGTTGTGAAAACATATGTCCTGGTCTTGGGCCTAATTTTAGGGGGTTCCAGGGCCTTAACATCTGCTGTATCTTCTTCCTCAGCTACATTTCTCTTCTAAGTCTTTGTAACAGCAGATGTGTCATACTTTCAGGTATCAACTCAAATTTTTCTATTCAGAGAGCACTCCCTCATTTCTACAATACTTTCCTATCTGTGTCTAAACTCCATTCACTATCTATCCTATTACCTTTTATAAACTTCATAATATTTATTAATATTTGAAATTATTGTATTTCAGTTGTCAAATCACCTTTCCAGACTCCATTGCTAGAATCTTAAATCAATGAGAGCTGATTCCTTCTCTAGCTTTCTCAATGTTATACCCCTCATGCTTACAACAGTGTTTGGCACATGGTAGGTATTCAATATATATTTATTGAGTAAATTCATGAATGAATGAATCAATCAATCAACATATTAATATGTATTTGAATCACTTTTCCAATCAGAGTGACATAGAATATCACTTGGTCTGAAAAAGTTTGCAGGTGTATCTGATATACTGATTTTCTCAGCAATACCCCTCTCCATTCTAAAGACCAGCTTTATCCATTTTCCTAGATAATAGTACAATATCTATGCATGCCATGATGTTAAAGAAGTTTGGGAAACTAGGCAGAGATGCATGCTCTCATTCTTATTTCTTTATGTTTTCTTGCTTTAAAGGATAGGTGTGTTCATCCACCCAGGTGAAAACTCTAGAGAGGCTGAGTAGTGACTGCAGGAAAGAAGCCCAAACAGTAATTTCAAGGGAAGAATTACCTTCGTTGTGATAAATTCTCTATGCCTGTATGTGTGGGTGTGTGTGGGAATAACTGTGTATGTGTACTCAATGAGCTGATGTTCAAAAACATCTCTGCCTAAAAGCTGTGGAGTGATCCTAAATCCTGGAGCAGTAGCCCAATTGTTTTTGATTGACATCTTCTGTTTGTTAAACCAAAGCCTGAGACAGAAAGCCCTGTCAGTCCCCCGGAGCATATTCTTTTCAGCAAATCATTGTTTCTATAAATTCTGAGTGACAGTTAGTACCAAAGGAATTGCCTTTTCTTTACTGATGTGCTGTTACTCAAAGAAGTTACTACCTGTCAGACAGATGGCTATGCTTTAGCCAAGCCATCCAGTTTGGGGAGCTTGTCTCCAAGGCCAGGAGTCACACTGGAAATAGTGCATCAGAGGAATAGCCTGCTAGGAAGGTATAGGGTCATTTCACAAAAAGCCAAAATCAAAGGCCATACAAAGAGTCCCTGTGAGTTCTTTGTGCTCATTCTTTTGGCTGCCCATTATACAATCAAGGCTTGACATTATCTATGCTGCCCAATATGGTAATCCTAGCTCACAGGTGGCTATGGGTAACTTGAAATGGGCCTGATCCAAATTGGAATGGGCTTAACTCTAAAACACACACTAGGTTTTGAACACATAAATATACAAGCATATGCAAGAACATAAAATATAACATTATATTTTATATTGATTACGTGTTGAAATGACAATACTTTGGATGCATTATTTAAATTATTTGTATCTGTTTACTTTAATCTTTTAATGTGAATACTAGAAAATTTAAAACTATATATGTGGATTGCAGTACATTTCTAATTAAGAGCACCAGACTACATGATCTCCAATGTCCTTTTCAGTTCCAGGGTTGTTTTATTGAAAGAAAGAAAAGAAAGTTGGTTTATTTTTATAGAGATAATATTTTATTATGACATGTATGTGTGTGTATATATAAATATATATTTCCTATTTCTGAGTATAGAACTAGAAGAAATTTTCAGAAATGCATAACTTGTAATAATTTTTTGATTGAAATTGACATACATATAGTTAACTACTACAAAATCAGTGTATATTTAAGAATTGACAACATGGGAAGAAAGGAATTTCCCAAGTTCTCTGGGGCAAGAACTTGGGGCAAAGGGAGAGTCAATGCCTAGCTAGCTAGAGGAATAGACAAACTCCACCCTCTTTCTCTAGTTCCGGCTTTTATCATTTCTTCCTTCCTGATGCCAAAGTGCCTTTTCTTAAGTGTAATTTTCATCATATTACTCACCAGCATAAAAGCACTCATACTTCTTTATACTCAGGATAAATTATTTAACCTAACATAACACCCCTTATAACCTGGCTTCTGCCTGTCCCAGGGGCCACATTCATAACTATATCTTTCTTGCTCTGCATATTGTGCTTCAATCATTATTTGTGCATTTATATAGCAAAGACTTATTGAGTATCTAAATTATATCACAAACATGGATTTTATAATGGGGAAGAAGATAGGCAAGATTTGCATCCTCTTGAAGAGTTGGGAAGATAATACCAATAAAGTAAATAAGTAAATACTACAAAGGAGAGTAAGGTAGTGGGACTTAAGGTAATCAGGCAAGGTCCCTCTAGAAATGTAACATGTAAACTAAAACATAAAGGTAAAAAAGAGACCAGCGACTCAAAGACTTGGGGGAAAAGTTTTACAAGCAGAACAGACTGTACAAAATGTACAAAAACCCTGTAGTGAGAACCCACCTATTCATTTGAAACTCAGCTAAAGTATCACTTTCTTCAGAAAGTCTTCTTTGACCTCTGAAGCAGATTCAGGTTAAATGAAACCATTTACATTTTTTATTCTTTCTCTCCCCAATGTTCTGTAGTTTTCACCATCACTGTAATTGCTACATTGTACTGAAAGTATTTGTTTACATATCGGTTCATCTAATTAAACAGACTGCTCTGCAAAAGTAGAGGCTTTGTATTTGTTCTCTTTGTGTCTGCATGAGAGCTAGCATATTGTTTTATCCTAAGTACATAGACAGTCAATATTTATTGATCTTTTCCTAATGTTGAATTGCTATATAATCTGACTCTGAACTCTCTCAAAGTTGCTGAGGAAAATTAAAGTAGATCATGTTCTTGATGATCACGTGAACAATTTTTCTTGCCTGATGTTAAAAACAGCTTGGAAGTAGCATATGTTTACATCTAAAACTAATGAGCTGACCTTTGGATTGAGGCTAGGATTTGGGGTGGGAGTGGGGAGTGGGAAATTTGGGGGTTAGCAAAAATAAACTATAAGTGAGGCCATTGAAACTACGAATTGGAACAAGGGATGGGAGCATCAGATAAAAGAACGAGAGTTGGTTTAGTAGCCCTAGCAAGAGACAAGGAAAAAGTTTTAAAATCTAGGGAAAAACAGCTGGGGGTGACATTTACATATAAACATACGCTGAGCATCCTCAAAGGAGATGAATGGGCATTTAAATTTTCGTCACCTTCTATTACTAGCTACTATGTCTTCTCTTGGGCATTTATATCCTTAGTAGATACAGAATTTCTCTCTTCCTTGCTATTTCTCTTTTTTTGCCGGCTACCCTGTCCCTCTGATCTGAGCTACTTTGGGATTTTAGCCAGTTCATTACTCTTTCACAGCAAGAATTCTCTTTTCTCTTGTTTAATGTTGTGGTAACAGTATCTTTGTTTTAGTAGATCTCAACATAATATGTATTACATAATATAAGTAATGGTCACCACTCATTGAGCTTAGTGGGTCAGGAGAATTGGCCTACTGAGTCAGGGAGGAGGGTACAATAAAAGAACAAGGGAGAGGAAAAATTAAAAAAATAATAATAAAATAAGGAGGCTAGAGGACCAGATGGGCTGACTCAGTGTGCAGTGATTTCATATTAGACCCCTGCCTTTCCATGGCAAATGGCCTGATAATGTAAATGTGTGAGGTTTGATTATATATTTAGAGCATTTATTAAAAGGCCTTTTGCATAGCACTTGCCAAATCTCAAAGCAAATTTTAGAGATAAGAAGTCCTATATTTCCTAAAATATTGGGTGTGCAAGGCTTCAGCTTCTCATCCATGACTCGGGTCCCCATGACCTTTGTCAAGCTTCTCTCTTGCCTTTTCTTTGGAGAAGTAGGTAGGTAGAAAGTAGAATCTTCATCTGTTTCTTCTTATCGACTGACATTCAGGATGACTGCCGTCCATTTTTCTAATCACTCCAAGAGGTAATTACATGTATAGGGAATCACAAAATCAATCTCTCTCTCTCTCTCTCTCTCTCTCTCTCTCTCTCTCTCTCTCTCTCTCTCTCTCATCTCTGTGTGTGTGTGTGTGCATGTGTGTCTCACAAGTAACTTCTGCATATATAATTTCTCTGATAATCACCCACCAGACATACACGCCACCATCACCACCACAGTATAATCTCCCTACTAAGCAGCATGGAACTATCTCTTGAATTTTCTACTTGATTGTCTTAGACTAGTATTCAGAGTTTATTCCTCCAACCACTGGCTCCCCTCAAAAAAGAATTTTATTTTACATTTTTAATTTTATTGGGGTAACATTGGTTAATACAATTATATAATTTTCGGGAGTACGTTATAATTTGACATCTATATATTCTATTGTGTGATTACCACCCAGAGTCCAGTTTCCTTCAGGTACCATATATTTGACCCCCTTTACCTACTTCAGCCTCCCCCAACCTCCCCAACCCCTACCTTCTGGTGACAACTAGTCCATTGTCCACGTACATGAGTCTCTGTTTGTCCTGTTCATTTGTTGCTTTTAGGTTTATATCCCACATATAAGTGATATCAGGTGATTTTCAACTTTTTCCATCTGCCTTATTTTACTTGACATAATTATCTTGAGGTCCATCAAGGTTGTCACAAATGGCAGTATTTTATCTCTTCTTAGGGTTGGGTAATATTCCATTGTATATATGTACCACAGCTTTTTTAGCCAATCATCTATCATAGGACACTTGGAATCATAGTTGCTTCCATGTCCCGGCCACTGTGAATAGTGCTGCTATGAACATTGGTGTGCAAATATCTTGTCGGATATGGGTTTTCAAGTCTTTGGGATAAATACCCAGTAGAGGGATTGCTGGATCATATGGTAGATCATTTCTTAGTTTTTTGAGGAACCTCCATACTGTTTTCCATACTGGCTGTACCAACTTGTAGTTCAATCAGCAGTGTATGAAGGCTCCTTTTCCTGCACATCCTCTCTAACATTTGTTATTACTTGTTCTATTGATTATAACTATTCTAACATGTGTGAGATGGTATCTCATTGTGGTTTGGGTTTGCATTTCCCTAATAGCTAGGGGTGTTGAGCATCTTTTCATATATTTGTTGGTCATTTGTATGTCCTCTAGGGAGAAGTGTCTGCTCAGGTCTTCTGCCCATTTTTTGGTTAGATTGTTTGTTTGTGTTTGTTTGTTTTTGTCATTGTTGTTGTTGTTATATGAGTTTTTTTTTATATTTTGGATATTAGGCCCTTATTGGAGGCGTTGCTTGCAAATATATTTTCACACTTGGATGTTTGGCTCTTTACTTGGTTGATGGTATCTTTTGCTGAGCAGAAGCTTTTTAGTTTGATGTAGTCCCATTAATTTATTTTTGCTTTTATCTTCCTTGACTTTGAGATCAAATTCATAAAATCCTATTTAAATCCAAGGTCCTTGAGTTTTGTTCCTATATTTGCTTCTATGCATTTTATTGGATCTTATATTCAGATCTTTAATTCATTTTTAGTTAATTTTGGTGTGTGGTGAAAGACAGCAATCTAATTTCATTATTTTGCAGGTAACTTTTCAGTTTTCCCAGCACCATTTATTGAAGAGGCTCTCTTTTATCCACTATATAATTTTTAGTTTTTTTGTTGAAAATTGTTTGCCTATATAAATATGGGTTTATTTCTGGACTCAACTCTGTTGCACTGGTTCATCTGTCTGTTTTGTTGCCACTACCATACTATTATGACTACTCAATGAATTTTTTTTCAAAAGCAGTAAGCTGACCCAACTCACCCAGAATATTGTTAAAGACATGTTATGGACTAAATTATTTCCCTATAAAATTTATATGTTGTAGCCCTAACCCCCAGTGTGACTGCATTTGAAATAGGTCCTATAAAGAGGTATTTAAGGTTAAATAAAGTCATATGAGTGGGACCCTGATCCAATAGGATTAGTGTCTTTATAAAAGGAGACTTGACAACAAAGAACTCTCCTTGTGCACACATCAAGGAAAGGCCATGTGAGTAGGCAACAAAGAGGTTGCCATCTGCAAAATAGGATGAATAGTCTCACCAGAAGCTGACTATGCTAACATCCTGATCTCAGACCTTTATCCTCTGGAACTGTGAGAAAATTAATTTCTATTGTTTAAGTCAACCAGTCTTTGGTATTTTGTTACAGGAACATGAGAAGACTAAGATGGGTACTCTTCAAAGCAAAAGTCAGCTGGAGTTCTCTGTCATATTTTAATATCAAACTCAATCTTTGACCTTTCATAAGTATTTTAACCCAGCTGCTTCCTGGATACCACAAATTTCCTTTAAGGCAGCACTTACTGTATTTGTTTTCTTGCTGAGTCACTCAATTAATCCTAATGGTTTCTGACTACCCACTGCTGCCCTAGCTTTTGAGGGGAGCTTGTAAACCCAGTGTGCAAAAATTAACAGATGTTACCTTAGAGATCATCATTATTCACTCTGATGTGGCAGCATACATTCTTTTCTAAGAAAGTCACCCTCAAACTGTTGCATGACCAATATGTCTTCCTTTTCTAGGCCCATACTATTCTTTGGGGAAGGTGACATCATGAACAGGCAAGGTACATGTGGGATGGCTGACTCTGAGAAACTTGCAGAGCTAAAAATTGAATAGATGAATGTTTCAGATGAGCTTGTTAATAGCCCAGAAGTCACAGAGAGGGTGCTGTGAAGACTGTCTGGGAGCTGTCAAAGACAGATTGGTAAGTGTGCAGAACATCTTGCTTTTCTTGACATTAGAGCTGATGTGAATGATCCAGTTAATAATACTCTTGGGGAGTCTTTATTAAGCAGCTTGAACCCTCTAAGGGTTGCCTACATTAAAACTAAAGAAACATTCTGCTAAATCTGAATGAGCAGGAGATAAGTTTCCTCTGTGTTTAATAAAAAGTCACTGCACTTCAAGGTTTTCATGGCACACCATTTCTGCACTAGAGGGATGGGATGTGGGTACCAGTTTTGATGACAACATAGAAACCCATATTTACTACCTCTATGTATATTTTTCAGAGTAGGAGTTAGAGATCCATTGCCCTAGCCAATGCTGAGGGATGATTACAGAATATCTTAAAGGCATAACTGTGACTCCAATTCTCCTTATAATTTTGTCTGTGAACTCAGGAGAAAATCAAAAGTTGAAGGTAACCTAGGCAACCAGGTGGTAACGTAAAAACACTGAGTGCTTATATCAAAACAGATGTGAAATTATATGCCCAAGTGAGTATTTCCTCTTCAAAAATAAGTTCCCTCTGGAATTTTAGACTTCTATCACTAATGTTGGTAGTACACAAATTATTTCTGGAATCTCTTTTGGAAATTAACTTACATTCTATTGAACATTCTCTGTGTCAGATGTATGCGATTTTTAACTTGTAATTAGATTATTGCAGCAGTCAAAAATATACTTGGAGCCTTTTTGATTAATTTATCAACTAAGCTTATTATTAATACTTTAGTATTCAAGACAATGTGATTTAATAAAGTAATGAAACTACTTCCTTATATTGCCAGTGATTTTTAGGTCTGATGGAATCTTACTAAGTAAGAAAGAGTTAACAAAAGTTTTGGGCCAAAGCAGTATAGAATGAAAAGGTGTAAACCTCTTCAAGGGGCCTACTCATGTGGAATGAACACATTTGTATGGATACATTCTGATAGGCACATTAAGCAGTAATTATATTTCTTTATATCAAAATACACTTAACCTCAGTGGTTTTGTCCAAGTAGCAGGTCATGTTGGGGAGATAATAAGGAACCAAATCTAATAGAACCTTTGAGATCATGGTAAGAAACTTACATTTATTCTAAATATAATGGAAGCAATTGGCAAGTTTTAAGCAGAGGAATGATGCCTCCCAGATTACTTGCATGCTCTGGTCAAAATGAATTAGAGGGCAGCTGCGTGAATTTGAGTCATGCAGCTATTGCTGTTGCCCAAGTAAAAGATGCTGGTGGCTGAGTCAGTGGCAATAATGACTATGAAAATGACCAGAATTAAGAGATATGTAGGAAATAATGCTAAACGTTAACTCAGCTTAATATTTATAGTGCTGTTTCTTTTATGTCCCTCAGTATACACTGACAGTATCATACCAAAATGCAGATGCATTTACTGGAGGGTTGGCTTAACATAATGATAAACTTGAGAAAATGGTTGAGCTACATATACTTCATATGATTAACATATTTATTTATACAATGGTGAGTAACTAGTGATTTTAAAACCGTGATCCGAAAATCAAAAATATGACAGGATATTCCTATTGAACTTTGCAGTTATATTTGAATAGATATAGTCTGTCATTCCTGATAATTCATATATGTGCAGTCAGATTCAAAGTGAGCTACAACTTCCATTTGAGCAGAGTGCTTTTTATAGTGATTGCTAATTTGGCAGGATTTACTTTTTGGTGGAAATTCTTAATAAATTGTTTCTTTAATAAATTTTCTGTGACTTCTCCCCTGGTATGAGCTGTTTCTGTGGTACTGATTTCTTCTCATTATGTCAAACTGACTTGTTACTAATTATCTCCAGTTAGAAATGCTAATGATATATCTTGGAAATTTGTCCTAGTAGGGGGAGACTCAGAACACAGACAAGCCCAGATGAACCTGTCATCTGCTCTGGAAGATGCTTTGGAGATTCACAGGTCTGATTGTGCAGTGGGCAGACTTATACACCCCTGTGCTGTGACCACGCTGGGTGGCAACAGCACCAAAATGAACAATTTCAGTTCATAAAGCCTCATTCATTCAGGTTGTGTTTGTGATTGGAAAGGTATTCATAGAGATGCCCAAATGGCAAGCTTATTTAATTTTCAGACAAAAAGCAGTTCATAAATTTTAAAGGACATCCACAGAGAAACACAATTGCTAGATTTCAGCTTAGTGCCATCTCAGAGATAACAAAACTATCATTCAATCCAATGAAGAAGGGAAATGAGAAACGACTGTCACTTGGAACCACATAACAAAGCAAATAGCTGCTGTTGCTGTTGTATAGGCATTTGTTTCATTATCAACATAACAAGAAAACTATCTGTGGCAAAAAATACTATGTTTTAGGCCCACCTTTCCCTCTTTGTAGACATGAAGGAAGAACACATTTCACCAGTCTCTATATAGTTTTAGGGGACCGTGCAACTGAGTTTCAGTTAGTAGAAATGGAAGCAGGATTGATGTGATACTTCTACTGTGATGCAGATAAGAGTAAATGTGTCTTCTCTAGGCTGTCTCTCAAAACCCTCCGTGATGACAGTAGCTCAAAATGGTTGTAACCAAGATCTCTGAGCCACTTACTGAAAGTGAACCATAGAACTGTGCTGTGAGAAATACATTTGTTTTGAGTCCCTGATATTTGGGGGTTATTTTTTGTTGCAATATATCCTGGATAAAATAGTACCTTTCAATAATAATATGACAACAGCAATAGCTATCTTTTGTGGACCACATAACAGTGTAAGGATTGTGCTGAGAATTTTATAAGATATATCTAATATTATCTTCACAAACAAAATCTTCCAGGTTGATATTCTCATTCCATAAATTAAGAAATAGACTCAGAATAAAAATTATTGACTCAAGGTCTCGCAGTAAGTAAGCATGTCACAGTCTACATGTCTGGTTCTTAATGTATTCTTTTCGCTATACTACAGCTGCCCTCAAATGCACATATTTCAATTAGTTTTTAACATATTTCACAGGTAAATTTTTACTATTGGAAATTCCTAATGATAAGAATTTTCTAAGTCTCAGCAAAATGCCAGGAATGATGTGGAACAAAGAATGAATTAAAAACATAATGAAGCAAACACATATAGAAATATAGTACCAGGTGTCTTTCCAATATAAATACCAATAAAACCTATTTCAGAAAGTATGATCAAGATCAAAATTCTTGATGTTTTCCTTAGCTATTTCATCTTAAAAACCACAGCAGCTAAAAGCATCTGTTTTTAACAGATTGGAAGAACACATCAGACTCACTTAATTTCTATGAAACCATCATAAAGGCACAGAGTTCTCAAACTACTGTTCTGATATTCTTGTCACATAGATGAGTTGTTTATAGGAACCACAAGTTGAAGAGCATAAAAATAATTAACTTGTGTCTGAAATGGCTACTTTTAACTTAATTAATATTTAGTGGTTCTGACAATGGTCACTAGCTATGGAAGATATGAATTTTACAGCCTGCTTATTATTTTAAAAAATTCATGATGTGCTAAGAAAAAATAATAAGTCTATCAAATTAAAATTTTACCTGATATTTTGTAGGATGATATGTCAAAAGAGACTTGTTTTCCTGTAAGTTGTGAACGTAAATTAATAAAATGGAATTTCTTGTGTGTGTGTGTGTTTTTTTTTAAATCCATCTTAGAAGTCATTACCCATACAAGAGTTCCAAAGGCATTTTGAGCAATAACATCATCATTAAAATATATGTATATTTTCCCAGGGGGACTACCTAGAAATATAGTGCTCATTTAGATGTATAAATTCTTTTAAAATATCCAATTGTATTTATTTATGTCTCTGCTCTTATATATTTTTATAATATCTATCTGCAGATTTTCCTTAAAATAAATATAGTGTTGGGAAAATGCCTTTGAAATATAAGGTTGGAGACAGTCTTTTCCAATTAACAGAGCTAAGATAGTATTAAAAGTTTCTGTCTGTTAGAAGTGTATGAGAAGAATTCATGCTGAGTGATGGCAAACTAGTATAATAGATAAAAAGTCTATACTAGGACTCATACACCTTGGTTCTAGAATAGGTTTGGCCTTGCAATATCAAGAAAATGTGAATAAGTATTAATAATGCTATTCATTTTCATTCATTCATTCATTCATCCTTTACTCATTCATTCATTAGCTTACCATCCATTTTTTAAACAACATGAAAAGCTCACTAGACTTTAGTTACTTAGGGGATCATAAATTTGATAGAAAAATAGCCCGTTTGAAAAAAAAAAGTGATTTCAATTAAGTGAATAAAATTACAAACTTTCTAAACTTTAAATACCTACCTTACTTACCTCATCAAAGTATTGTGAGAATCTAATGAAAGAGCTTATATGAAATTGTTTTATAAATTCTAAATTGCTATACACAGAAAAAGGTATTAACATGAGACCATTTACAATAAAAATATATATGGCATTAAAACTTGTATTTTGACATGAGAAATATTTTTTCCTTAAGTGGTAAATTTTTTAGTTTAATTTGAAGTACTTGGCAATATTGAGGTAGAGCAAAAGAGAAAGGAGAAATAAAGATTTGGAATAATGCCCAGACAAAAAAAAAGTAAAGGAGTTCATTACCATCAAATCAGTAGTATAAGAAATGTTAAAGGGATTTTATTAAGAAAGAGACAAAATAAAACAAAAAATATAAATATGTAAAATAAAATGGCAGTAGCTATGTAACTATCAATAATTACTCTTAATGTAAATGGATTAAATTTTCCAATCAAAAGACATAGTAAGGTAGTTGAATGGATAAGAAAACAAGACCCATGCATAAGCTGTCTACTAGAAACCCACTTCATATCAAAAGACACACATAGATTGAAAGTAAAAGGGTGGAAAAAGATATTTTATGCAAATGAAAATTTAAAAAGCTGGGGTAGCAATACTTATATCAGGCAAAACATACTTTAAAACAAAAGCATAATAAAAGACAAAAAGAGGATATTACATAATAATAAAAGTCCAACAAGAGGATGTCACCCTGGTAAAAACATCCAACATAGGAACACCTAAATATATAAAGCAAATGTTGATGGATATAAAAGGAGGGATCAATGGCAATACAATCATAGTAGGAGACTTTAATACCCCATTGACACCAATGGACAGATCTTCTAGACAGAAAATCAACAAGAAATCAGCAGACTTAAATAATACACTGGACCAGATATATTTAATTGATATTTTTGGAGCATTTCACCCCAAAGCAGCAGAATATACATTCTTTCCAAAGGCACATAGAACATTTTCCAAGATAAACCACATGCTAGGCCACAAACAAGTCTTGAAAAATTTAAGATTGAAATCATATCATGCATTTCCCCAACCACAATGGTATTAAACTAGAAACCAATGATAAGAAAAGGAAAACACACACACACAAACACATTAAAGTTAAATAATATGCAGCTAAACAATGAATGGGTTAACAATGAGATCAAGAAAGAAAGCAAAAGATATCTTAAGACAAGTAAAAATTAAAACACATTGACTCCAAATCTATGGCACACAGAGAAAGCAGTCCTTAGAAAGAAATTTATAGCGATATAGGCCTACCTCAAGAAGCAAGAAATATCTCAAATAAACAATCTAACAGTACACTTAAAGAAACAAGAAAAAGAACAGCGTACAAATCCCAAAGTGAGTGAACAAAGGAAATAATGAAGATCAGAGTAGAAATAAAAGAAATAGTCAAAAAATATAAAAGATTAATGAAACTAAGAGCTGACTCTTTGAAAAGAGAAACAAAATTTATAAACCTTTAACTTGGCTCATCAAGAAAAAAAGGGGGGGGACATAAATAAATAAAATCAGAAATGAAAGAGAAGTGACAACTGACAGCACAGAAATAAAAAAATATATATAAAAAATTACTATGAACAATTATATTCCAACAATTGTACAATCTGGAGGAAATGGGTGAATTCCTGGAAACATACAATCTTTCAAGATTGAAACAAGAAGAAACAAAAAATCTTAACAGACTGATTATTACTAATGAAATTTAAACAGTAATCATAAAACTCTCAACAAACAAAAGTCTTAGACCAATAACTTCACAGGTGAATTTTACCAAACAATTAAAAAATTGACTCCTATTTTCTCAAACTATTCCAAAAAATTTCAGAGGAATAAAAGTTCCTGACTTCATTTTACAAGGCCACCATTACCCTGATTACAAAGCCAGACACAGATATTACAAAAAAAAAAAAGAGAGAGAAAATTATAGGTCAGTACACCTGATAAACACATATACAAATATCCTGAACAAATTATTAGCAAACCAAATTTGGCAATACCTTAAAAAGATTGTACACATGATATCAAGTTAGATTTATTCCTAGAATGCAAGATTGATTTAATATCTAGAAATCAATTATGTGATATATCATGTGATACATGGTAGAGGGAACACACTTCAACAGAAGAAAAGCTGTATATGACAAATCCCCAGCTAATATCATAATCAATGCATATGGTGGTGGGGAGTACTGGATTGGTCTGGGGAATCACTTAATAAATCCTGTGGATGTCTAGCCACTACACTGTACATCTGAAACCAGTATAAAATAATATCAAATGTGAACTATAATTGAAAACAATCTTGTCTGATCTCTGAAGCTAAGTGGGGTCAGGCCTGGTTAGTACTTGGATGGGAGACCACCTTGGAAGACTGGATGCTGTAGGTGTGAAAAAAAAGATTAAAAATTTGACACCAGAATCTCATGCTAAATGTTAACTTAGAATAATGGTTTTATTCCTTTCAATGTAAAAGAAACTTTTTTTTGGAATAATAGATTATGAGGGTGAGAAGATAAGAAAGTGGGTGGAGACGGAGTCCTATTGAGCTGTAGAAGACTTCTATGACAAATATGAGGCTTTAAATTCATGAAGATGACCTCAAAGCATAAGTATTAGAGAAAAAGAGTGAGTGGAAGGAAGGAGGAAATGAAATAAGAGTGTGGGTGGCATTGTTTTTACTCTCAATTCTTTCTCAAAGATATACAAAAAGCATACTTATGTGAAAGAGCAAACTTTAGTTTCTATCTGTCTTAAGTATTATTTGTAAGGAAATAGAAACGGAAATCTACCACCAAGGTCAAGGAAAGAATAGGTTTATTATAAGGATACAAGAAAATCTCATGGAAATCATTGCAGGTAATAATGCTGAAATTTATGGAAAAAAAAGAAAATGATCAATCTCTCTCTGTCTCTGTCTCTGTCTCTGTCTCTGTCTGTCCCTCTTTCTCAACCCTCTAATCCAAACATCCCATTTCATCATTTTTTACTCTGAGGTCACATGGTATATATTCTCTGCTTCTCTCTCCATATTAGGCTTGTTCTTTTCTCTCTACAGCCTGGACTATAGAGTCAGTATACTTAAGTTGACATCTTGACTCATTTTGATCTCTGTCACTTTAGTTAAGCCACTTAACTTTTATGTTCCTTCATTTCCTCACCTGTAAGAAAGAGGAGATTCAAATACCTACTTTATACTAGGTCTATGTAATGTAAATTACTTTAATTTAGGTAAAAGAAATACTTAAAAAAGAGTGCCTAACTCCTAGTAAGTGCTTCGTGAGCACTTTATATCTTCCTTTAGTCAGACTCCCCACAGATAATCCACTCAGGTTCTTTAGCCAATTCTCATTTTCCAAAGGAGAGAATATTTGGTCAGCTCTGGCACTAACTTGCTATGTGAGCCTGACCAATTCTCAACCATTCTAGGAAATTTTCTTTAAAATAACATAACAAGGTTGGATTTGATGAATTCTAAAGATCCCTGCTAATGCTAAAATTCCATGATTCTATGAAATGACATTACATCTTATTTATTATGTAGTTCCGTTATAAATACCATGCAATAAACAGCTAAGTTCCAAGAGTAGAGGTAAATCTCAATCAAAACAGATGTAAATATATTCTTAAGTTCTCTACTCCCTGCACCCTACTTTTGGAGGGGAGGAGGTTAAAACTACTTACATTTATTTCAGGCTCTAAAACAGAAGTCATTGATTTGGCATACCAACTACACCTCACGATAAATATAGATTTGCTTAAAAACTAAAGCAGTTTAGATAGGGACTGGCTGGAAGAACTAAAATGGAAAGGGAAATTAGCAAGAATAAGAGAGGAATAAAGAATTAATAATCTGCATAGCTCCCATTTGATTCTAATAGGAAAGCAGAATCTAGCCATGTGGTGATATTATTACACAAACCAATGAGATAAGTAGAGAGGGCTAAGTGTAAATACACACATTTTTTTCACTTTTACTGTTTTATTTGTTTCCAAAAGAACATTCCTTCTAGGACATTATCTTGTTGTGCATACAACACCAGAGGACATTACCAGGTTGGAGAAACTGGGAAGCAGCATACCAATTAATAAACTGTTTAGTGTAAGGCCCCACTGTGGTGGGATTGCCAGAGCTTCCAGATGAAAAGTTTAGCCAGTTAAAAAAAAAAAAAAGATGCTTCAGCAGCTAAAGCAAATAGAGGCTCCTTCTCCAACTAAAGCTCCTAGCTCCACAGGGAAATGAAAGCTTCTCATCTAGGGGTTGGAAGAATATGTGTGTGTGTGGCGGGGGGCTGTGGTACATTCTTTGTTTTCTAAAGCATTACAAACCAGAAGTCTCAAAAATATTTGAATTTTCCATAATGTTTTCATTGTGAAAAGACTTAATGCTTAAATGTACTATTATTTTTTTATTTAGTTACTCATTGTTGATTGTCTTGTGCAAATGAAGCTGACCTCTCAATACATGTATAAAAGTTGATAATAAGGTAATGCTTAATGGCAATGGTAAAAAGGATTTTTTTTGTAACCATTTCAAAAATCTCAATCTAGTTTTATATATCTAGATATATACATAAGCATAAATCACACGTTTAAATTTATTATGTTAAATTATGCATGGGGGTAGCTTCTTAGAAGGAACATGGTTTTCTCCTGGAGTGATGAAAATGTTTTGGAACTCAATACAAGTAGTGGTTGTACAACGTTGTGAATGTGCTAAATGCACTGTATTGTAAACCACAAAATGATCAATTTATATGACACTTTCATAAAAATAAATAAATAACGTTTTGCTATTCTTAATGAAATATAAAATTATCATTCTTTTGGTCTCTCTGGAAGCTACATCTGCTCCCTTCTGAAAATCTGTCTACAAAGGCACAATTGAAAATGGGCCTTCTATAATGTTGCTAAAGTGACAAAGCTATTCCTTTGAAAGTGGCATCCACATTACAGAAGAATTTATATTTTTTTCTTTTGATATTTTAAGGATTACTTTGGTGATGGATGCTGGTATAATCCAGCCATGTTGAAGAAACTCAGAGGAACCATGTTTAAGTAGACTGGGAGTACTTGTCCTGTGACTATGGACAAGTCTTCCAGGTACAAAGAATAGTATCTGTGAAGGAGTTGGAACAGATAAAAGCTTAACTTCCCTGAGAAAAAGAAAGAAAAGCAGTGTAGCTCAAGTGCAAACAGCCAGCAAACTACTAAATAAAAATAAATGTGGAGAGGTTCACCTCATCTTTGTGAGGCTACTTGATATCCTATGCTATGTGGCATTTACTAATTAACCCAATAGTCGTTCCTAGATATCGGTGGACACAATATGGAATTATAAAATAGGCACATTATGTTCTCATTTGTTTTCAAATTCCTTTGCCTGATATGTTATTATAGGTCTTTGTGGTTTGTTCATTTGCATTGCTGTATACGATTGCGTTTTGTCATTATCCTATATGTGTTCTCTTTGTCAATGTATATTTAGAAAACTTCAACTTTTTTGCTTTTACAAATAACATTGCTATGAAGATGGTTGTATATGTCTTTTGGTGGAAATACCTACTTGTTTTGTGAGGTATATTCCTAGGAGTAGCACTGCTAGATTATAGAGTTTTCATATATCCCACTTTAGCACCTATTCTCAAACTGTGTTCCAAAGTGGCTGTATCAAAATACACTTCTGCAAGCAATGTGTAAGAATTCCAGTTGCTCACTGACCTTGCCAATATTTTGAATTGCCTGTCTTTTTAATTTTATCTACCTCAATGTATAGTGGTACCACATCGAGCTTTTAATGATTTCTTTGGAAAATAATTATCATTTTGACATGTTTATTGGCCATTTGACTATCTTCTTTTGCAGCATGTCTGTTTAAGTATTATTCACTTTTTTCATTGATTTGTAATTCTTTATATATATTAGATTTGAGTCTTTCATTGTATATATATTGCAACTATGTTCTCACAGTTCGAAGCTTCTTTACTTTTAAATGTAAATTTTGTAGAATAGAAATTCTCAATTTTAATAAGATACATTGTATCAATACTTTTGTGTATGGAAAAAGCTATTTGTGACTTGAAGAAATGTTTGTCTATGAAAATATTTTCCTATGCTTTCTCTCAAATACTTAATTATTTTAACTTTCACTTTTAGAGCTGATAGACTTGGAATTTATTATTGTGTACAAGTGGGATACTGTCTACATGTGAATAGTTAATTGGCCCAGCACTATTCACTGAAAATAACAACCTTTTCCTACTATACTGTAGTGGCATCTTTGTCATAAGCCAAGTTACCATGTATGTGTAGGAGGTTTTCTGAACTCTCCTTTGGGTGATTTTTCCAGCATTGCACAAATATCATATGGTCCGAATTACTGTGGATTTGTAATTCTTTATACCTAAGAAAATATTTTTTCCAGCTTTGATTTTTTTCATAACATTTTGATATTCTTTAGTGATCTTGTACCATCAGATTTCCATATAAGTTGCAGAATTATCTCACATATGAACACATACAATTTGCCAAACTTTTTAATTGAAATTTCATTGAAACTAGGGAGAATTTACAGCATTGAATCTTCTAATCCATAAAAATAGTAAATTCTTCCATGTACCTTGTATTCATCAATTTATCTAATTAGTGTTTTATAGTTCTAACCATACAGTTAGTCCTTCATATCTATGGGTACTGTATGTATCCATGGATTCAACCAACCTCAAACCAAAAATATTTAGAAAAAATTTTATGTTGTCGTTGATGTGTGTTATATAGTTAAGTCTACAATGGTTGCATCTATAGTGAACATGTAGAGACATTTTTGTCATTATTTCCTAAACAACACACTATAACAACTATTTACATAGTTTTTACATTATACTAAGAATTATAAGTAATCTAGAGGTAATTTAAAGTGTATGAGAGAATATGCCTAGGTCATATGCAAATACCAAGCCATTTTAGATAAGTGTGTTGAGCACCTTTGGATTTTCATATCTACAGTGGGTCCTGGGACCCATTCCCTGCAGATACCTAGGGACAGTTATAGAACTTGCATGTTTTCATTAAATTCATTACCAGATGTTTAAATTTTAAGACACTATCCTTAATGAGTAAAAGTAAGAAATAAGCAGAATTAAATGTCATCAGAAAATTTGATGTAGGAGCCAGAAATGAAGCAGATTGGCTTGTGGATTTCTGCAAAACCAACAACTTGTTCATCACAAGCACATGCTTCAAACAACCGGACAGATGCCTGCTTACACGGACATCATTAGATGGCCAAGTAGACTATGTGAATGAAAGCAGGAGATGAAGAAGTTATATTCTCTCTGCCAAAACAAGATTGGGAAAAGATTGTGGTACTGACCATAAACTGTTAATACCAAACATTAAAGCTAAGAAGAGCACTTAAAGAATTGAAGTGTCAAAATACACCATAACACTCCTGATGGATTTAAAGTCTATATAAAAACAGATTTGCACTGTTAAAATTAATTGAACAAGAACTAGAATTGTGGGCTCATACTAGAAATATTATTAGTAAATAATGTGAAAAGACAATGCAAGAAGTAAAGGGAAAAGAAAAATTGAGATGGATGACATAAGAAACACTAAAAATTTTTAGAGATAGGAGAGAGGCAAAAGCTAAAAGGGATAAAAACAGGGCTAGGGTGCTGAATACAGTTTTTATGACTATAAAATAAAGAAAACTAGTATAATAGTGATGTAAGGAAATAGAAGAGAGTAACAAAAAAAGGAGAAACAAAAGATCTCTATTAGAAGATTCAAAAAATAAAAGGGAAATTAAAACCTAGACTAGTGATTCTGAACTACTAGCAAAGAAGCACATTATCTGACCAGGAGAAAATAAAGGGAAGGTGGAAACAGTACACTGAAAATCTACACAGAAGAGAAAACAGATGACAGATAATCTTGAAGAAGATTCCTATGAGGAAAAACTTATAATTGTAGAAAGTAAAGTAAAACCTGCTCTGAAAACATTAGAAAGAAATAAATCACAAGCAATAGATAGGATACTGACAGGATTATTTTGAGCCACAGAGATCTAATCTGTCAAAATCCTAACAAGAATATGTCAACAATATGGAAAACAAAACAATGGACTACAAACCTGAAACATTCAATATACATCCCAATTTCCATAAAAGTGGATGCCAATGAGAGCAGTAACTATAGAACCATTGCTCTGATGTCCCACACAAATACAGTGATGCTCAAGGTGATACAACAGAGACATGTTCAAACTGGATTCAGAAAAGAAAGGGGCACTCCAGATTTCATTGCAAACATCCACTGGATGCTAGAGTACTCCAAAGAATTTCAGAAGAAGGTTAGTCTATATTTTATAAACTACAGTAAAATGTTTGACTGTTTGACTTCTGAAAAACTCTGGATTGCTCAGGAAGAAATGAGTGTGCCCAAGCACTTGATCATCCAGGTGCATAGCCTGCATTGTGGGCAGGAAGCCACTGTCAGGACAGATTATGAAGAGACACAGTGGTTTCCTACAGGCAAAGTCGTCAGATAAGAGTTAATTTTTTCTCCTTATTTGTTAATCTGTACACAGAACATATCGTGAAAAACTGGACTAATCTCCGAGCCAAGCTCAAAAGTCATTTTGAATAAGACCTTCAATAAAATGATAAACAGAAGTAGTGATAACTTACCCTTTGTTTTAGTCCTAACATCACAATGAAAACTTTAAATATGTCACAGTTAAGTATGATGTCTGTTGGGGGTTTTAATTTTTTATAGACACTCTTTTGACATGAAGGAAATTCTCTTATGTTTCTAGTCTTATAAAATTTTTATCATCCATTGCTTTGGTGTTATTAAATACTTTTTCTGCATCTACAAAGAAAATTTTCTCTTTATTCTGTTAATATGGTGAATTAAGTTGATAGATTTTTCCAAGGTAAACAACTCATATTTCTGGAATAAAACCCATAAGTTACTATGTATTATCCTATTTATTTCTAAAATTAATTTGTTACTATTTTGTTTATAGTATTTGAATCTACATTCAGAAAATATAATAAAGTTTAATTTCTTTTCTGGCAATATCCTTGTCAGACATTGGTGTGAAGGTTATTCTGAATTTATAAAAGAGTTGGTAAATATCCCCTTGGTCTATATCCTCTCAAAGTGTTTTTGTAAAAACGTTTTTTATTTCTTATCTAAACATTTGAAAGAATTCACTAATGAAGCCATATGGGATTGAGCTTTAGTTTGTGGGAATATCATTAGTAACAAGTCCTATGTCTTTACAGAAATTCATGTTATTTCTTATGTCTTGTTCAGCAAGTTATGTGCATGTTTTATTTAAAAATTTGTCCATTTTAGCCAAATTTTAAAAGGAATTGGATACTAGTCATAATGTCTTTGTGTCGCCTTCTATTTTTAATTAAGTTTATTGAGGTAACATTGGTTAATACAATTATATTATTTTCATGTGTGTACATTATCATTTGGCATCTGTATATTATACTGTGTGTTTACCATCCAAAGTCCAGTTCCCTTCAGCGACCCTATATTTGATCCTCTTTACCCACTTCACCCTCCCCTACCCTCTATATCTGACCCTGTTTTCCCCGTGTACCCCCCTCCTACTCCACCTCACTAGTAACTTCTAGTTTATAGTCTTCTGGTAACCACTAGTCTATAGTCCATGTCCATGAGTCTCTGTTTGATTGCCACCTTGTATTTTTTCTTCTGGCTTATTGATATATAATAGACTATTACTTGCTTATATTTACATTGTACAATTTCAATGAGTTTTTTCAATTATAGTTACCAAAGTTTCCCATCATTATTTCTTCAGATCTTTATTTCAGTTATACAGTATAGTGATGAGAGATCTGTATAAATCACAAAGTGATCATGCCACTAAATCTAGTACCCCTCTTCTCCCTTACATATTTATGACATTATTATTTTTCTTATGCTACACTTTATATCTTCATGTTGATATTGTAACTATCCATTTGTACTCCATAATCCCTTTGCCATTTTTCACCTCCCCCAAACCTCCTCCCATCTTGTAGCCATCAAAATAGTCTCTGTATCTATGAGTTTATCGCCATGTTTTTGTTGTTTATTTTGTTCTTTATATTCCATATATACATGGAATCATGTGGTATTCATGTTTTTTTCTTTGACTTACTTTATTCAGCACAATAACCTCTAGGTCCATCAAGGCAATATCTTCTTCCTTCTCCTTCCTTTTAATCTTTGTATGTCTTTTAATCTGAAGTGAGTCTCTTGCAGGCAGCATATATAGAGGTCCTGTTTTCTTATCCATTCAGCCACCCTAACTTTTGGTTAGATCACTTAATTTATTTCCACTTGAGATATTATTGATAAAAATGCAGTTATTAATACTTTTTGTTCATGATTTTGATACCTATTTTTCTTTTTAAAGAAGTCTCTCCAACATTTCCTGTAATACTGGCTTGGTGGTGATAAATTCCTATAGCTTATTTTTGTTTGGGGAGCTCTTTATCTGTTCTTCAACTCTAACTGATTGCTTTGCTGCATAAAATATTCTTGGTTGTAGATCCTGGATTTTCATCACACTGAATATTTTTTACCAAGCCTTACTGTTTTGCAAAGTCTCTTTTGAGAAATCAGCTGCCAGTCTTATGGGTGCTCCCTTGTAGGTGACTAACTGCTTTGCTCTTGCTGCTTTTAAGATTTTCACTTTGTATTTAACCTTGTCATTTTAATTATAATGTGTCTTGGTAAGGGCCTCGTTGGGTTCATCTTTTTTGGAACTCTCTGAGCTTCCTGGGATTTTCTGTCTATTTCCTTCACCACTGCCACAGTCTCTGTCTCACTGAGCCACTTGGGACCAGCAGCCTCATGTCTTCACCCTTCTACCTCCTACTGTTGTAGGGTAATTTCTTATTTCTCTCCCTAGCTATATAGGGCTTGTGTTCATCTAGACCCCAGATGACTCTGCTTGCTGTTTTCTCTGTGTTTCCATCTCAACTTGTGGTCTCAAGAGGGATGAACAGAGCCTCTATTATCAATGCCATTTTACCTGGGCTCTGAATATTCTTTTATTTTTATTATTTAATACTTTCTCCTTTCATTAGATTTAATATGCAGCTATTTACCTAACTTCTTGAAATAGGTAGACATTTTATTTTCAGCTTTTTCCACTCTAATATATGTATATATTAATTTTCTACCATTGCTGTAACAAATTACCACATTTATGGTGGTTGAAAACAACACACATTTATTAGTGACCAGGCGCTCACAATTATCCATTTCTTACTTCCTGCCTTGAGCTGACCATAACTTAGTCAGGCTTCTCTCCTCACAAGCTCCTGACACTGCCTTTCCTCTAAACCTGAGCCAATATTAAAATGCAGAACATGCCTCTTTTATTAGCTTATTCAGCTAACCACAGCCACACAAACTTTCTGTCAAACTTTGTCAATCATGCAGTCAACTCACTCTTCCTCATTCTCCCAACTTCTCCTGTCTTGCTGTTTACCCATCCGTATAAAGAGAGGCTGTTCTGTATTTGATTTTGAGTTACTTGGATATTTCTAAAATATGGGTGCTGATCACCCCTCGAACTCACTCAGGCATTTATGCCAGCTTCTCAAAACTTTTATTTCCTTCCTAGCTGGAGAAAGTGGGATTCACAGTCTTGGGACTCAACTCTACCTTCAGTGCTACAGACATTTGTTGTGGCACAATAGTTACTTTCATTTTGTTACTCTGAGGTTTTTTTTGGTATTTTTCTGCATGAGCAAGAGTCTTCCTGGATATGTCTTTTGGGTTTTTTAAAGAGGGGATTTGACTCTCTTTGGAGCAGGAGTCTTCATGGCTATTTTGTGAGGTGTCTTGTGTTTACTTGACTATTAGCCTAATCCCATAGGTGATTCTCACTTCATAAGACACACCAACAAATCCTCCCTTGATGATGAAGGCTTCATGACTATGGCACACATGTGGTCCAATGTCTCCAAAAATGGCAAAATTTCCCAAAGGATAATTTGAAACTTCAGGAGCTTCTTTGTGAACTTGGGCTCTCCTCAAACTGACCATCTAAACCACTTTCCTTTTTATCACATCTCTTCCTTCCTCTCATCAATCCTACTTGCTCTTTTCTCCTCCTTTGACCTTCCCTTTAGCTTCCTTTAGTCTTTTGATTTGCTTGTGTTCAGTATTTTATCTCCTATACTGTTCTATTCACTCTGGCCATAGTTTTCTTTTCACATTCCAGACCCTCAACTCCTTATAGTCATGAGAACTTCATATCCCTCTGCTTCCAACATGGGCTCTTGACATCCTCAGGGATCATAAAAACAATGACCTAAGGATGAAAAAGCTAACTGGAAACAGACTGAATACTGCATTCACTTGTATGTGTTTTGGAAGAAATGCAGAAAGCTACTTAGTATATCCTCAGTCCCTCAACCAAAATCTAGTCCACAGCCTCATTAAGATTAAACATTAGGGAAAGGAATCTCGATGTCCTCCACAAATGTGCTGTGAATACCTCAGCCTTCATATTGAGTAGATAACCTCAACCTGCCCCATTTACCAGGAACATAATCCTGATAACATATAAAAGCAGGCTCAAAATTAGAGATAGTACTGTTATATAAATCTATAAGTTTTATATTTCTGAGATGCCTGACTCAGCTGAAGTTTTAAAATTAAACCTATACACTCTTATTTGTATCTGTCTATATGTTTATATAGATGTGTATATATACTAAAATTCCCAGAAATTTATCAAACTGAACTTCTAGTACTTCTAATATACAAAAAAAGTATTCTTTTAAAAATTAATCTGTTTTAAGAATTCAAGTTTATGTAATTTAGGTAAATTTTGGAGAAATCAGATTAATTTAATATTGTTGTTTTAATAAAGACAGCTAGCTATGTCTTCTGTTATCAAAATTATGTTGGCATATTTTTATTATATTTGGATATATTCTTCCTGGACTTGTGCAGGTTTACTGATCAAATAAGTTAGCTAGACATTTATGATTATGGCAATCATAATGTTAGTTTGTGTTTGAACAAATTGAGTCATTATTCTGATGAACTTTATTTTAACAGTAATTATGTATAATAATATACCTGCTGAAAAACAGTTTTTCAAACTTTTTTTAATAACTTAAAATTTTAGATTTGTTAAATTAACTAGTAGATATTTATTAAATACCTACATCATTTTCTAAGATAAAATACTAAAACAATCACAGCATACGTTTGTTATATATTTATATATTTATATACTTTGTACAGAGATGCTGTGTATGTTTGGGTCTGTTATTAAACATCTTCTTTTCTGTTACATTGGGAAACAGTACTATAAGGATGTATATACTTTTAAAAACTATGATGTGTACATTCATAAGTTTTGCTATATGCTACAAAATGCTGGTTTATGGCAGATAGCCCATATTTATTTAACTCTTAATTTTCTTTGTAAAATAGAAGTTATTAATTGTTAAAAAATATAATCAATATCTGTAAATGAGAAGCAAGAGTAGAAAGGGAGAACAATTTTTATACAAGGTATGATAAATATACTTTTGTTAAGAGAGAGTAATTTGGTCATAAAATAAAATATATTTTTAAAAATATGTAAGAAAAAACCTAAACTAATTTGAAAACTTTTCAAAGACCACAGAAAAAGAACTTTATCTTGATCAACACTGGCTAAGATTTAATTAGTTTATTTATGAGATCTCTATAAAAGAATATCAGTGTCAAATATATTGATGCAAAACAAAAATTTTACTTTTTTTGCTGTTATAATGACATTTTCTTGGATTCCTAATCTAAATATTTTTACAATTATTTTACCTCCTATGTTTACTTTTTAATTCTTATTTCCCTTTTGTTTAAATAAGTAGCCAATTATTGTTTTTCACTGATCTGTGATCCTTTTCAACAATGTAAAGTTAAATAAATGCTTACCATTTTCTAAGATTTTATCTGTATGAGTAAAATATTATTAATATAAATACCTCAAAAGTTATACATACAATTTCTACAGATTTGTCAATGCCCTCACCGTCCATGATATATTTCTATTTCTTGGTGCCTTGGTGATGCTTTCTCTCATACTAGACAAGAATATAATGTTATCAGTCATAATTTCAATCATTTTAAAAATGTTAACTTGGTCAAAATATTACTTCTTAAATTTAAATCTAGTATATTTTACATCAATTACTTTTAATTGAGAGTTTGCATCACTAACCTAAGGAGTTTTATTAATATAAAGATGTTTAGTAACTTTTCTCACTGGCATTTGACTTTTTTTTCATATCCTCAATCACATAGTTATAAATATGTTCTTATTATCATATGCAAGTTACCTCACTTGCTTAAAGCTTTTCCTTTAAAGTGCTGCTTTTTTAAACTTTTATTAAAATGGGTATTTCACAAGGAAAATTCTGCTGAGTCTTTAAAGTGACTGAGGTACTCATTTCACCAGTAAAACTATTTGAAAAATCCAACACATGCTTTATTTTTTCCCCAAACATTACATTCTCACCAGCTGTCCCCACATAAAATAATAAATGGCCAACCCATGAGAATTCCTGATTCTCCCTGGGCTTTCAAAGATTCTAACCTGGCCAACTGAGATTTTCTAAAATATTGTAAGTCAATTATTAATTTTACCCATACTTGTCATCAATAGATTAAGGCTGTTTTTCTTCCAATTCTTCCATACAAACCATTCCACAAACTAGAAATTAGATATTTAATTCTCTGGCTACCATTTATTGGTATTACTGGAATACTAATTTTGAACTCTTGTTAAAATAGTCCTTACTTCAACCTCCTTAACACTAACACTGCTGCCGAACTCCAGGAGACAACTCTAGCTTCATGTCTGTCAACTCAAAAAAGGTATGAAACTGACCCTGAAAGTAAGTCCACCCCAAGAATCCCCAGAAGTAGACAGTGCCCTGAGGTAGATGACTTTTTCAGAAACTTTGGATTAAGTAGACGACATTTTGAGGCAGTAAGATTCCATCCAAGATGTGGGAACAAGACTCATTAGGATTCCCTTATCTAATTCCTATTCTTTCCATTTTTATTATCCTTTGCTGCATCCTTTTTCTTCTCTCTTCCAGTGTTGCTTTGGCTAACCACATAACTCCCACAATGCAACTTTAACCTTCTTATTTTATAATATTTTCATGAGATGATTTCAGGGATAAAATTACTATCAAACACTATAAGCACATTTATTCTTAATAAATTTTATTTCAGACATATGTATTCAAAACCCTTAAATTCTTATTATAACTCAAATAATAGAGAAGTGTCTAAAATCAAAATATCTAATAATATCCAATTCGATGATAGTGTGGAAAATGGTATTTTCAAACACAGCTGATGGGACTGTACATTGGTTCATCCACTCTGAAGAGCTATTTAGCAATCAATACCTTGAAGAGTTTAAATGTCCATTCTGCACGACCCAGGAATTCCTCATTAGAGAATCTTTCCCACAGATGAAAAAGAAACACAAACAGCACTATTTATTTTAGAATTGTTTATCATAGTTAAAAATTGGAATAAAGTAAATGTCCATCAATATAGTACTAATTTGTTGCATATTCATACGATAGCATACTATGCAACTGTTAAAATAGTCTACAATGCCTTTCAACACAGATGAATCTCACAAACATTAATGAGTTCAATTTTTATCAAATATATTGATATGACATTGGTTAATAAAATCATATAATTCAATAATATATCATATGTAATTCAAGTGTACAATTCAAAAATATATCATATGCATATTCATTGTATGTTCGCCACTCAAAGTTAAATTAATGAATTTAAGAAAGTAAGCTGGATAAAAATTTATAAAGCTTGTTTTCTATATGAAATTAAGAAAAACTATACAATATCTTTTTTATGGTTATGTATATAAAAAAGTAAAAAGTAGAAGGATACCTTTCAAATTAGTAGTAGTGATTATCTGTATGGGTAGTGAAGGAGAAAGAAAATCAGGAGAGAGATGATAGTTAAACAGGATATGCACCACAACATTCACAGTGCTTTTTTTGGAGATGTAGTTATCATTGATTATTTTATCAAATATATTGTCATGTTTTGTTGTTTTATTCTTTTAGAGAAAGAGAAGGAGGAGACATCAATGATTAGTAAAACTATTCTTCCCTCTAGTGGCTTTCTATCCTTTTAATCACTCACACACATGCACATTCACATATGAAGTTTTATTCTGTAGGTGGAGCATTATTCAACCACTGCAGCTGATAAATTATCACTTGCTAGAACTAAGACAGTCCACATGATCAAACCAGTGAAGCAACTAGAAATATTCCGAGTGTTTTACCATAATGGAAGGGCATAGGCAACTTTTAATTAAATGTTTTCCACAGTTCCCAGCCAAGGAAAAAAATGATTTGTGATACCTTACACATTATGAAAATAATATATATCTGAAATCAAAAGTCCATCACAGTGGTTACATTTGGACTAGAATCCACTTTTCAATTGTGAATATGAATATGAATTAAAACAATCACTTAAAAAGCAGAGGGGATGCTGCCATAAGTTAATTGCATTTTAATCTAAATAGGCTTAACCATTCAACTCACCATTAATCACTGATGATGTGGTCACATCATCTCAAATTGCACTGATAAACTTTATAGAATATTATGTGCTCATGTGCAAATGAAAATTATGAGAATATCAGTGTCATTAAAAAAGTAAAAAAGCCAAGATGTGTGTGACAAAATAAAAGTCAAATGCTTAACGATAACAGAATGATAGGAAAGTTAAGAAATGAACCCATTATATTTTTTAAGGGCTTCTGACTTGACCAGGATTATCATAAGGTGGAGATACTCTTGTTCAGATGTCTTCTCTTCCGTGAATGTAATGCTTATGGAACATGAGTCCATTTCCATCATAAAAATTATTTAAGCCACATCATAGATTATCTAGCATATAATCAAGGGATAACTACTTGCTTATAATGGTAAAGTCTCCTAAAAATCATTAGTCTAAATATTATTATTCTTTATTTAGCAAATTATAGCACTTGAACACATTATCAAACTTTTTTTATATATACTATTAATATGTATTTAATTAAATAATTATTTTGACAATGAATTTTCTGAGCTTAATGTAATTTTCAAAATATCCACATAAATGTTATTTACTCGAGGACATTTCATCCTTTTCAAATGCTGTTATGACTTTTGTGATAGCTTTAGAAAAGTAAATGAATGATTTAAAAAATGTAATATCTCTTGATCTTCTCTGATTAAATGACTTATTTCTTTTAATGACTGGCCTTTAAAAGGTCTGCTACCATGATGCCATTTTCGATAATACTTGCTTGACCTCATTCTAGTTGTTTTAAAATGTTGAACACTTAGAATTTTATAAGCACAACATTTGTGGATTTTACAATTTAATATTGTAAATTGAGGTCAGCAGGAGAGATGATCCTACTTGAATTGTAGAGTACTTTTGCACATACTCTTATCTTGAATATCCAGGTGATATTTTTGATTGTCAGTTGTAACAGTGAGATGTGTCTCTGAAAAATTCTAGGTAAAATCCGATGCTGCATCAGTATTGTGAAGGTTACAGTTTTATAGAGCGGCATCAATCATTTCAAGATCAGTAAACCAAGATTTAAGAAACGGATTTTTAAAAATTAAAATGAAGTAGAGCTCACAGTTTTGCAGACTACAGAGGTCAATTTTGTTTTACTAAGAAAGCAATGATATTATTACATGTTTCAGCTTATTTTTATGTTCCTTTAATTCCATTTTATTGGGGATAAATTTTTATTTAAAATACATTGGCTAGATGGCCTACTTCTTTCATACGGATAATTTATATGTCAAAAATTAAGTTAAAAGTAAATTTTGTAATGGGTTTTATTATGGACAAGTTTTAAAGTTTTAAAACCTATTTGCTTTCTAGTTAATATCTTTGCATCTTTAAATTCAACATTATTTTTCTTGGTTTGAAAAAATGATTATTTATTGGAAGAAACTTTAGAGAACATTCAGTAAATAGATTACAGCTTTTATATTATAATTGCAAAAATTTCAAAAATTAATTATTTTTACAACCGAATCACATAGTTTGATTAAATGCATGAATGCTATAAATTGACAATTAAAACAACAAAGAATGCAGTAAGATGTTATGAGTTGGAATTAGGACATGTCATTAAAACAATTCCAGGGATAAATGGTTTATCTTAGAATGCAATTGCTTTCTGTGAAACTTGAAATACATTCAAGTATCCTAATTCAGAGAAATTAAATCAAGCTCCCCAAAGGAGCTTTCATATGTAAATAAAAATCTTTATCAGTGATACTTACAGGTGTGTGTAGAATAAAAGTAGTGCCAGAAGACTGGATAGAACCTTCAGAGGCCCTAAGCACTGATTAGATTATGATGTCTACTGCTCTCATTTGTAATGAAAATAAAAGGCATACTGAATGATAAAGTAATTACTAGATAAAAACAAAATAAAATCCTAAGTTTTCTCTTGGTAATCACTCTGATTATGTGTTTATTTTTTTAAATATGGATTTTATTTTTCTAAGATTGTTTTTGTTATCTCTGCTTTGCTGGTGGCCCAATAAATAAACCTGCATACACTGACAGAAGACTAAAGGTAGTCTGATATTTGACTTCCTTTTTCCCCAAAATGCTGAAACCCAGAAATTCCAGATCTATGATCTTAATATCAATGCATAGAAAAATCTCAGACAGATTGACAAAAAAGTGACTCTGTAGCACTAATAAAGTAGAAATTAGTAGCAGCCAAGATAGGTTCAGCAACACTAAGTCGTATTAATAATATCGTTATTAGACTGATTAATTTAGTAGAAAAGTATGTGTGCATGTATGTGTGCACAAACATGTGTGTGCATATATTTTTTCTTCAGTGTGAACAAATTATTTGATATATCTTATAATATATATTTAAACAAAAATAGAAAATAAAATGACAGTCAAGTGGATTTTTAACTGGTTGAATGAGCTAATAACATTCATTTACTCATTCATCCATTCATTCAATGATTAATTGTTTAGGGCCTAATATTATGCCAAGCACTGAAATTCAAGGGTGAATAAAATATAATCTCTGGGCTCAAGGAGCATATTTTCATTTGTGTGCATTAGGAGTAGTAATAATAGCAGCAGCAGCAGTAGCTGTAGCAGTAGTAGTAGTAATAGCAGTGGTGTCAATAGTAGTGGTGACAGTAGTGGTAATACTGATTCGTATGGACTCAGTATCCATACAAAATTAGACTTGTTCCCTAACTTCTCTACTCCTTAGCTCTTTGTATGTTATGAGAATGATATTAGTATTGGATCATAAGTTGTGTGTGGATTAAGAGAGATCATATGTGGCAGTGGCTGCTAGATGTCCATCAAAATCCAATAAACGCATTTTTACTTAATCTCCTGTATCCAAACACAGTCGCATTCTGAGCTTCTAGGTTTTAGGACTTTGATATATAAATAAATTTGGGGCAGTATAATCCATCCCATAACAGCAAGTGGCCCCAAATCAACCAAAAAACATTCTAACATTTAAAGATGTGAAAAGCTAGCATGGGCTGTCTTAATATATAGTGAGCTCCTTGTTACTAAAAATGATCAAGCAAGAGCTATAATGGATGTTTCAGATGTAGACACTGAGACAGATCAAGAAAATTATGCCAGATCATTAGCAAATCCTGACCTTCAAGTCCACATAAAGTTCTCTTTTCTTCCTACTATTCAAAACTAGGTATATGATGAGACTCAAGAAAACACAGAGGTGTATTCAGAGCCACAGGAAAAGTATAGCGTGTGTTTCTGAAGCATCCATTTTTCTTGATAATAGTGAATTAAATTATTATTTGCAGATCAAAATAAACATGGATGTATTATAAAGTAAAACAAAACCTCTACTTAACTTTTTTAATAAAAATGATTTATAGAGGTTTTTTGTTCATAGAAGACCGATGCGTTCATAGAAGCCCTAAGCTATTCCTAGTTTATCATATTCATAGATCCCTCTATGCCTTTAGGTATCTTTAATAGAAAAGTTTAAGAAATTCTACCACACAATGCTGTCACCTTGCTATAGAGGGACATTGGTCATACCTGAAGAAATAATTTTATATGCAATTTATCATCCATCTAGTAGAAACTTCTTATAAAATATGGTTTACTGCAAGCGGTCTCTTTATTCACAGCTAATTAATCCATCAGGGAGAGCCCCCAGTAGTAATTACTTTCACTCCTCTGTGATCAGCCTGAGCCGGATTTATACTCCTGACCCTGAGAGAAGATACTAATCTCAAACCTCTGGATATGTCTTTTATAATATCTTCTGGCATATTTAGAATAGTGATAATCAATTAATAAAGGATATTCTTTTATTTTTAATCTAGAAAACATACAGTGGGTCATGTTGCCAAAGGGGCTGGGTTTAATTATCTTAAAAACTTTTACTTTAATTCTCACAATGAACCAATTTCATCCCTCTAAAATGAATACTACTTATTTGTTGGATTGAGAGATCCTGCCTTAGAAACACTATAATTTGAAATGGCAAATTTGACATGAACATTTAATATTGGGGATGTTTTGATGCATCCGGGTCAAAATAGCTATGGTAAACTGTTGAGAATATTTTTCCTTATTAAGTTAATGTGAGCAATGTATGTCCTTGGCTCTCACCTCATCTCTGAGTTTACTTATACTTGACATTTGTGACATTGTTGAGGATCGTGGACGAAATAAAAGGTAAATAATGATTGCATATTATTTGGGTGTAAAAGGAAAAGAAAAAGACATATTTTGATGTTAATCTTTTAACTTAGCTGCACTAAAATTGTCCCCATGTCTAATAAGCTATATCCATTTAGTCTTTTTATGGTCCTTTTCCAGTACCTGGATTTAATCAGTCTAGCATGGGTCCCTCAGCAGCCTCCCACCCATCTCTAGAAACTCCAAGGATTTCTAATTCAGTACATCTTGTGTGGATGAGGGAATTAATAATTTACATTTCTAACAAGATCTTAAGTGGTCCTGATGCTGCACATCTGGAGACTACACACTGAGAACAAATACCCTAGAAGCAGTCACTGCCTTTACTATCAGTCTGAGTGTTAAAAAGAGCTTAGAAAGACACAAAATTTCACTCTTGAGGGCATATAAACATGTTACAATGGGAAATCTAGTTCATAAAAGGCCTTTGTCAGTACTTTTCTACTTATGGTTAGTGTTCTCAGTCCTACAAAATTTAATCTCTGAATCTCTGCACAAATCTTTTGCATCTGTCTTGCCTGGCAAGCAAGCCATCATTCTTTGGATTTGCTTTGTGTTTTTTCTTAGAAATACTCTCCATATCTCTTCCCCAGATGTGACAGCAGTCTAGTATACATCCCATTCTGAAAATGCACCTTTCCCACAAGTCACTCTGGCACTAAGATGTATGAACCCTGTTTTATATTCTCATTCCCACAGGATCCTGCTTCTTCTGATCTTTTACTGACAATCTTCTTTTTTTCTGTGTATGGTATTGCCAATGCCAGACTCCCTTCTCTATTATCTTTTTAGCTTATTTTAACCATATTGGAGAAGCAGTGTTGTATAATGGTTAAGGGCTTTCATTGCAATGCATGCTAAAAGTACCTATATTCAAATCCTATCCTACTATTTACTGTGCTAACTTGGGCACATTATTGAGCATCTGTGTCTCAGTTTGTCACATATAAAAGCTGGATGATAATAATAGTGTCCATCCTCATATGGTTGCTGTTATGAGGTATGAAATTAAATTAGTTATTATTTGTAAATAGTTTCATATAATGCCTGGCACACAGCAAATATATCAGTGTTTGATGAATAAACTATAAGTTATTATTTATTTCTTCCTAGGCTTAAAATGCTTATCCATCAATATTTTAGAAAAGGCAATTTTATCCTCAGTGTTGCTTAGAAATTGATTTGTTCATTTTTTTTTACCACCTACTTTCTCAGTGTACTGTAGTCTTGATTCTGTGACAAAGCTCTCCACCTTTTTAAGGTTATCTTCAACCATCCACCCTCAAATCTAGAGGCTCCTTCTCTGCTCTCATTTTCCTTCACTGTATCTTTGGACACTGGTAAACAATCTACCTTTGCAAATACTGCCACAATTTAGATTTACCTTTATTAATAAAACTTACAATATTTTCTTTGTTTCAATAATATCTTTCTTCCTTATTACAAATTTAGCCTGTGCCAAACACCAAAGAAACCAAACAACTAAGAACAATTAAATGTAACAAAAATCCTAGAATCCTAATAAAACAAAAATCAAAAAAAAAATATGCATCTATGAACACTACTGACACTCATGAGCACCACAGGGCAAGTTACTCATTTGGCACCATTTCACATTAGTCTTTCTTTAGAAGGAGGAGCCTAAATGCCAAGTGAACAAAAATCAGAGAAGGAGAAACTGAGTGGCAAAGACCAGGCTTCATCTATTCTTTGTGCTACTCAAGCCCTAAACTTGTACACCTCCCAAAACTAAACAAAAGTCATACAGATAATTGGACCTACTCTACTTACAAGGAAATTTCATGGCCATATTTTTGTACTGGAGGTCTTCTTGGGGGTCTCACCATACCAGACCCACCCAAATTTTTACATTAAGGTATCTATTCCCTCAAAAGAGTATGTTCCCCGAAAGGTGCTCTGATAAATATGCTTTTCTCATTCTCATTATATTTACAGAGATATTCTAAGTGTCCCATATATATTGACACCTGGGGAGCTACCAGGCTAGCTTCCCTTTTGATTGGCTATGACATATTTTAGGCATTTTACAAAATGCTAGTATGCTGAAATATTTTCAATAAATATTGTCTTACAACATGATTTTTAATGAAGAGTATTCCATAGGATCAAGATTTAATAATTAATTTAAATAATCCCATCTTGTTGGCACTCAAATCTTTCCTGTGTCTTGATAGTATTCACAAATATGTCATACTATATATATATATATATATATATATATATATATATATATATATATATATATAATCTAACTATAAATCTTTCCATATATAATTGGTAATTTCATTAAGAGTTCTTAGAATAAAACTTGATGGTTCAGATAATATAACTATTTTAAGGCATCTCATACATACTTCCCTCAAAAAGGACTGTGTCAATTTGTATTTTATGCAGATATGAACTATAAAACCAGGAAAATATTTGATGAAAGATAGAATCTTAGACAATGAGGTAAATACATGTCTGGAATATTCAAGGAATGATAAAGTAGGCAGTATGGCTTGAACTTAGTGATCAAAAGAAAAATGGTAGGAAATAAAATCATAGAGATAGCAGGGGACCAGATGGTAGGGTGGCCTTGTAGGTCAATGTAAGAACTTTGGCTTTGAATGAGACGGAGCACAATGGAATATTTTAAGCAGAGGACAGACACTATAGAGACATGATATAACATATTTTAATAGGATTACTCTAGTAACTATGTTGAGAAGAGACTGAAGGGAGCTAAGAGCAGAATCTGTTGGACCCATTAGGAAATTATTACATTAATATAAAAAAGAAACATGAGATGACAGTACTTTGGAATAGAGTGATAGCAGAAGGTAAGAAACCTCACATTTTAAATATATTTGATGATGGAACTGACACGAGTTGTTCATTAACTGAATATGAAGTGCTAAAGAACAAGTTAGGAATGACTAATCATCTTAGTCTGATATGCTGGAAGAATGACATTGTTCATTTAACAAGATTAGGAAAACTAGAGAAGAGGAGCTTTTTTTTTTTTTTTTTTTTTGAGGTGTAAATTGGAACCAGTTTATGTCCCAGATATAAAGGCCAGGAACATTCCACACCTTGATAAGCTAAGGACTGGGTTACTGATCTGAATAACTATGTTAAAGGGGATGGAACACATAATAATCTGTTTTATTTATTTTCCCAACATATTAGTCACATTATGCCTTGTGTTATAGTTACCTGCATGCTATCTGGTCCAGATCACATACTGAAAGCTTAGCTTTGGGCAAGTCATTTAATGTCTCTGAGCCTTAGTTTCCTCAGCTATGAGATAAGGAAATGGGCACATTATTTAATTGTAAGGAGTAAATGAGATAATGCATGAAAGGCCCCTGGCACAATGTTTGGCTCACAGTTTTCAATAAATGTTAATTTCTCTCTTTTCCTTCCCAAATTATAAATCCCTTCAGAATAGAAATTTTGCTTCTGTAGCCATCATACCATACTGTAATTACCTTATATATAATAAGCATACAGTCTTTCTTTCTTTATTTCCTTAAATGGAATAAGTACTTAATAATCATTTGTTTTGATTAGTGAACCCAAATCATACATAAATATCAGGTGAAGTTAGTTACATATATCACTCTTTTGTAGTTAACATTTATATCATTTCTTTCAAGTATTCAGGTATTCTTTTGATAAAGTCTATTTCACTATCTATACTTTTTTTTATTTTGAATTATCAGCATAAATGTTTTTGCATATATCAATTTCTACATACCCTGTTTAATTCTGCTAATGAAAGTGAGGGTCACTTGATTTGGGTAGCAGTATTAGGGGTGTGTTTGTCTTCTAGCCTGCTACCTATGACACAAGAAGTTTTGCTATATCTCATAGGAATAGCTACTTGGGCTACACTATGATATTCAACATTGATTTGGTGATCTGTGGGTACTAGGAAGGCTAGCTATGAACACACGAACTCTTCTTCTTCTCCTCTACTTTTAAGTTCTGTCACCCATGGACA
The DNA here is from genome assembly GCA_030015415.1 of Cynopterus sphinx. Taxonomy (NCBI): domain Eukaryota; kingdom Metazoa; phylum Chordata; class Mammalia; order Chiroptera; family Pteropodidae; genus Cynopterus; species Cynopterus sphinx. The sequence goes on from CM057388.1 coordinate 93,880,998, forward strand.
ATAAGAGGCTTAGGGTTCTTCATCAGCTCTCTAAAACCATCCTAGATAATGTCCTGGCTCTTACTTTACATTATCCTAGACAGTCAGAAGAAACTGATTTTCTTCAGATTGGAGCACTCCAGAAAATAAGATTCATGTTTTTCACATCATGAGTCTAATTTGTGAGGATACAGTCTCCAGGCCACTACTGTGTTAAGGTGGAAACAGGCTCCATAGTTTGGACTCAGCTCACTGGCTGATTAACTGTCTCAAGTAATAGGATTTCTCTTGTTTACTGTTTCAGGAATTGCACTCAATCACAAGGAAACATCTAATCAGTTAATTGACCAACTTCAGACAGGATGTCATGAAAATATTTCTAGATGAATTATCTTCTTTTTCAAGATCTGCACGATAGGAAATTCTCTAATCTTTTTCAATTTATGCTAGAAATAAGTGAGCTTCACCATCAAGAATTGCTTCTTTATTTCCAGCTTAACTCCCTCTGTCTATGGCTTGTTCTTTTTGTTCTCTTGACCACACAAATCAGTATTTTGCAAAGACTTTTAAAATCCATGCTAAATTAATTCCAATGGCAACTTAGTGATGCAAGTGTGCTAAAAAAAATGCTTAGTGTTCCAAGCAAATCATCTCTTTTTAAAAATATTCTTGAAATATATCATGTAAAAACTTCAAAATAACTACTTTTGTTAACTCTACAGCACTTATAATTATCAATTTAAAATGTAACAGCTTCTGTATTTTTGAAATTAATAAAGCAAAAATTAAACATGTATATATAATTTATTTAGAACTTTCCTCCTAAAAAATGCTTTAAGGTGACTCAAAACCTAGGCTGTTACTTCTCAATTTTTAATAAAATGTCAGAGTAGTACAATTGTATGTCGGACAATTGAAACAAAATAAATGAAAAGCCAATAATTTAGCATAAAGTGAAAAACTAAAAAGGAAATGTAAAGACAATAAACAATGGATTAGAAAAGTAAAATATAACAGATGAGACCAGTCATTAAACACTGATGAAACAACCAAATAGGTCAACTTAAATGCAAAAGTAATGACTAAATTAAATAATAAAGTAGAATTCTTATGGTTTGTCTCAATTTTGATGTATATTTATAAAATTATAAGTGATGATCATTTAAAACATTTACCATTTATTGTTAAGCAAGTCATTTTTCAATATATCATTGTGGCTAACTTTTAAGTCAGTCTGTGTAACCAAGTAATAATGGAAATCTTAAATGCCTGGCTTAAAATTATCATCCAGTGATGTGAAGTTCATGGAAATGAGCAGGGTGTCAGTCATTAGCATGTCAACAATGCTTCTTCAACATGAAGCTATTAAATTATTGCGGTAGTAATTGAGACACTAAAAAGTGACAGATGCTGGGCCAGTAGTTCTTAAGATCTTATAACCCATTAGCAATTAAATTTCAATGAGCTAACATAACTTCACTGTTACTAAATTAAAATCTGGGAATATTCTTTTTGAAGTTGTCTTTTTCCAAAAGGGTTTTTGCCTGATTTTTAAGGCAAATTGGAACTCTACTATGGTGCAGGATTCAGAAAACAAAGCATCCCGGTATTAGGGATGTTTGTGCTCCTCAGAACTAGAACTTGGGTGACAGTCAATCAAGGCAGGACTAGAACTGGCAATCCAGTTAAATCAGAGAGATCTGATGGATAATGCAGTTGGGAAGAGTAAAATGCATGGTCAGGTCGATTTCTTTAAGAAAAACACATGAGTGTTTTCTCTCTGGATAAGGAAAACAACCTCAGAAACTGTGGATCACTGATTTATGGGACTACAGGAAAGTAACACAATTCCAATCTGATTGGTGTGTATGAGTTAAGACAGATGACTCCATATCATGGTAACAAATTAACCTCCAAATCTCACTGGCTTAACACAGTATTGCTTACTCCTTTAAATTCCAGTGCAGCTACTCTGATTTAGGCAGATTTGATCTCCTGTTGTTATCCTGTCAACATATAGCTTTGAAGGCTCTAGATCAGGGTAAGAGAGAGCATAATGGGAGAATTAAATAAGGATTTTAGTAGGCACAAAATGAGGACATATTATTTCCACTGATAGACCACAGCCTAGAATCAACGATGTAGCCTCATCTAATTGCAATAGACTGGGAAGGACATGTATATTTATAAACAGTAAGTATCTCTAACACAAAGTCTGATCAAAATGGAAGATGAATATTACAAGCATATCAGAGTTGGTAAAAAATTAAAGCTATAACCAGATAGGCAAAGTCAAGTTCTGATGGTTGAGAAAATCGAGCTTCAGGTATAGACAACACTGGGGCTAAAACCAGTCTATCAAAAAGAAAGTGTCATGGGATAAGGAGCAAAATCCAATTTCAGTAATTTTGTAACAGGAGCTTAAAAAGGCATGGAAAGAATGCAAACTCTGCAATCATACAGACATTAGGTTATATCCTAGTTCTACTCTTTACTTACTAGGATACCTTGCCAGGTTATATAACCTCTGATGCTGAATTTTCTTGTGTACTGTTATGTGCTGAACTGTGCACCATAAAATTCACATGTTGAAGTCCTAACTTCCAGTACCTCAGAAAATGACTCTTTCAGGAGATAGAGTCGCTGAAGTAGTAATTGAGTGAAAATGAGATGATTAGAGTAGGCCCTCATCCAATATGACTAGAATACTTATAAAAAGAGGTGGTTAAGATACAGAGAGAAGATCATGTGAATATAGCAGGAAAAAAAAAAAAAGCAATCTACAAGCCCAGGAGATGGGCCTTAGAAGAAACCAACCCTGCTGACACCTTAATCTCAGACTTTTACCCCCCAGAACTGTAAGAAAATAAATTTCAGACATCTAAAGCACCTAGTCTGTAGTACTTCATTGGCAGCCTTGGCAAACAGATACTAATATATGTGCCAATGGATAATAACATCAATACCTGTCCAATATATTTACCTTACTGTGAAAGTTGCAAAGTGTTATACTGTAGGTATTTTTGTTATTTTTTTTCTTTTAGACCTTTTATCAAAGATGACAATGCTATTTATCACTGAATTTCCAATGTTTCACACAAATCCTGCACACCTATAGATTTTCTGAAATAGTCTGAGGGAGGAAGGAAGGGAGGTAAGGAGAAATGTACGGAGGGAGGTAAGGAGAAAGGGAAGGAGGGAATAAAAGAGGGAGGTAGGAAGGAAAACAAGAAGAAAGGAAGGAAGAAAGGGAGGAAGAAAGAGAGGAAGACTGGCCCAGAGGAATATATTAACAGGGATCCAGAGAGAATGAGTATTGAAGGTTATAACCCAGTTAAAAATCTCTGCAGAAAACATAAGACATAAGTAAGAATGACCACAGACTCTGAGACAATTTTTACAAAAGCAACTGTTCCTAATATGCTTCAACTCAGGACAAGAGTCAGGATCAGTGTAGGAGATAGTCAGCTTATCTTTCTATAAGAGAGGTATACAGTTGTAAGGACCCAGGCAAAAACTAAAAACATCAAACAATATTTGCTTTATTGTCAAATGGCATTGTGGAATATCCAAAGATCTTATCATGAGGTATCATGGTGTTTCAAATGATGACAATGCATTTATGACCTTAGATGTTGGGTTTTAGTGTTAAAGGAGCATCTTCACTAAGGAAACCTGAGGCATAAACAATGATTCAATGCAACCAACATTTACTAAACGTCTTTTCATACAAGGCACTCTGTTTCAGTTATGAGGGAATAGAAAGGTTGCTAAGACCTAGTTTCTGGTCCCAAGAGCTTGTAAAACTCTGAGAGTTTAGAAATGATTCCTATTTTGTCATCCAAATAAGCAAAATATCAGCAAATACACACCTGTGTTTGTACAGTTACATAAAAATAAATAGCAGCACAGCCAGGATGGAAAATAACAATTACATCTCAAATAATCCCCCTGAAGCCTAAAATAATTTATTTGCATTTTCAGAAAAGGAAATTGAAGTTAAAAATGTACACAGGGGCTTAGTAAATGCCTATTGAATTGAACAGAATTAATTCTTGGTACAATCAACAGCAAATACCTCGGGTCAGCTAGTAGAGGTTGGTCAAGGATATAGCTTATGGTTAAAAAAAAGAAAGAGGAGACAGAAAACTCTGTCCTGGATCATCCAAGGTCAGATTATGACCCAAGGACCCGTGCTTGTCTCTTATAAAAGTGATTAAAGTTGTAAATATGTAATTCCAAACCTTCCCCATAGAACCTTCAAGATATTTGAAAATATATCTCTTTTTTGGCATATTTGACGTTTTTTATCTGTACTGTTCACATTACATATTCTTATTGTGAAAACATGTGTATATTGGTGTGTGTGTGTGTGTGTGTGTGTGTGTGTGTGTGTGTGTGTGTGTGTGGCATAACAGGATAACATTTAGAAGTAGTAGCCAATCCAATGGACTTTATCACCCTAAATTATTTTCATTCTTGCCTTTTCCCCTCATTCTAGACTGCAGGGGACCAGAATGTCTTACAGATGATCTGAGAGCATGTGGACATGCTATTTTGAGTTAGTGGTTCTAGACAAGCCCTGTAATCAGAATGAAGAGGGTACAAAGTGAATCATATGGACTGATGCAAGAAGGTGAGATAAACAGTGAGGACATTTAATCAGAGACCTACATATTGAATCCCACTTTAGGCTCAAGCTGAAATCATGGCTCCTATAACAGAGATGAAAATAACAATAATAGGTGCCAAGTATGTAAGTGCCTACCTTGTGCCAAGTACTATGTAATGTAATTTTCATAAGCCATCCACAAAGCCACATATACATCCTAGAAATTCATGTTACTATGCATATTTAATATTGGGAAACTAAATCTCAGAATAAATCCCAAAACAAAACAAACCTAGAAAATTAAAACAGCAAAATTTGTACCAAGGTCAGTGGGACTCTTGATCTGCTACAGTACTCAGATTGCAAAAACAAAAGCAAAACAACAACAGAATGAAGCAGCTATTCTCAGGCTCAGTGCCCTAACACATTATTGTGTCACAATTAGTTTGGATATGCATCTCAACAGTAGTGTGCTGACAATTTTTTCCAAATGTCCTGAGTTGTAACATTTGCTTATTTCTATGGTGTACATGTTCCTTCTATAGTTAATTTCAGGCTACACATGTGAGGTTGCTGAATATGCATTCAGGAAGAGATGCTTTCCTGAGTTGTATAGGCCAATTTCAGCAGACAGCTAAAAGCACTAGTCATAGCTGCAGCATTAAAGTTTGGAGAATGGTTTCCATTTTTATCTGCTTTAGAGTGGATTCAGGATTATTCCTAAAATACCAGCACACTTATACACCTGCAATCCAATTTATTTTCTTTATTAGGAGAATATGCCATACATGTAAATATCATTATTATGTGTATTTGAATAGAAAACAAAAGGCCAAGGACTGAAACTAATGCTGAAAAGCCACAAAATCTGGTATTTTTATAAAGCAGTTTGTTGAAAAGTATGTATTTTCACATGCTAGACAATAATTTAACTATATCTAAATCTGCTGAGATTTTATTAAAATATAGATTCCTGTCCCATCCATAAGAAACGAAAAAATGTTCTGTAAATGGAAACATGAGATTGTCACAAAGCAATAGTATTCAAGTGTCCATGACCCAAAGTGAATGAGTGGTTTGATCGACCTATCCCATTTTCAAGAGCTATGTCACTCAACTTTAGTCACATGAATGGGAACTCAACTCAATAAAGACTTATTGTCCTCAACAGCCTAATGAGAGGGAGGATGAGCCTGTTACAAGAGTATTGGATTAGCCCATATTCAGCTTCCTTGTGAAGATCGCTCAACATAATGCCTCCAGGATCCTTGTGAGCCAAGAGGGGATTCTGTGTATCTAGAACAGTGATGGGAAGGGATCCTGATCTACATCAGAATGATCAAGGTTTGAATTAAGCCTATTAGAGTACCTTTAGTGGGACAGTGGGGAACGTATTTGCCAGTTACACATATGATACGGCAGTAGATGTTAACATGTAAATAAAAGTGGTCCGTGAAAACTGGATTTGGAGATGCTAGATTTAGTAGTCAAAAAATGAATTATTGAAGATTCCTCAGAACACTTGTTATTCAAATAATTTGGAATCTTCAAAAGCAGAATACAGATGTGGTGCTTCTGAACCATATTTCTCCATGGAATCTATCTTTTTATATCTGAGATTAATGTTTGGTAAATTAGGATTTGCTAGAATAAAGAGATCTCAAGATATTTAATTTTATTTATAATTACTTTAAGTGGAAGAATTAAGTCTAGGATCCCATAATGTTCTAACCTTCTAGCTGGGGAGAACGTTACTTTTTGATTCATGTAATATCTCCTACTAGACAATGTAGTAGAATTTAAATTTCTACTTTTTATTAGCTTTTTTATTTTTATTTTGATGATCTACATCAATATCAGCGAAAATTTTTTGAAAGGACACTTAGTAAACATTTTACCCTTTGTAGGCTAAATTTGTCTCTGTCTCATGCTTCTATCTCTTTATTCTCTCTCTCTCTCTCTCTCTCTCTCTCTCTCTCTCTCTCTCTCTCTCTCTCTCTCATCTATCTATCTATCTATCTATCTATCTATCATCTATCTATTTATCTATCATCTACATTTATTTCATAGCCCTTTCAAACTGCAAAAAAGAAAAAAAACACTCTTAGCTCACTGACTATATAAAAATAAGTTACAGACCAAATTTGACCCATAGGCCACAGTTTGCTGACCCCTGATCTATGGTGATAGTTTCAAATCTCATTGAAGAATTTGACATCAAACTGAAGGACATGGTTTAGATGGTCTCAAAAAGGCTTTCTACTCCTCATCCAAGCTTTCCTGGTATCAGAGTGTTAATGTCTCTAAGGTCAGACCTATTGCTTCTATGTTTCTGAGAGTACATGGCCTCTTGTGATAGCCAGCTTCCAAGATAGCACCAATGATCCTCCTTCTCCATATATTCACAGCTTTATGTTGTCCTCTTCCATGTTGTATCAGCATCGTTATAAGTGATCAATAGAATGTGGTGAAAGTGTGTGATATGTGAGGCTAAATTATAAAAGACATTTTGCTGCCTGCTTTGCTTTCGCTCTCCTCAGATCACCTGCTCCAAGGGCAGGCAATTGTCATATCATGAGGATATTAAGTGGTTCTATGGAAAAGTGCACTTAATAAGAAACTAAAGCCTCGTACCAGTAACCAGCAAGGAACTGAAGCATTCTGCCAACCCTCACATGAGTTAGCCATCTTGGAAGTAAAACCTCTAGACTCATTCAAGCCTGTAGATGACTGTATCCCAGAGGACTGCTTGGTTGCAACCTAATGAGAGACCCTGTACCAGAACCATCAGCTAAGCACTGCATAAATTCCTCACCCACAGCAGTAGGAGGAAATAAATATTTGTTGCATTTAAGTTGCTAAGTTTTTGGACAATTGTTTACATAGCAATAAATAAAATACTCCTTTAGCTAGCCATTTTGACACAGCCAACTTGATGTCAAGAATATTTTTTTTTTCTGTTTTCTATGGGCATTTTTATGCTGGTACCTTTTGACAAGTCTATTTTGTTTAACTCTCAAAAAATAAACAAATCATATGTGGATTACACAAATTAACCTCTCCTATTGCCAGCTTCTATCTAAATGATTAGAGGTAGATCAGGTAAAGAATGGGATGATGTCCAGTGTTGAGGGGAAGGTCAGGAAGAAGTTTAGAGTAGAGTGAGGCTGAGGGATGGGCCAGGAATAAGATGCAGATCAGAGATGGGTAGGAAACAGGGTTCGAACAAGTCTACATCTATCACTTAAAATTTTTTAAATGACCTTTATTTTTGATCAGGCCTATCTTGATTCATCCTGCTGCATTTTGAATACCCACATTATTATCCAGGTTGTACACAAATAGGCCAAGAAGATTTAACATATGTCAGTTACAATTAGCTTGATAATTTACACCATACCCTTACCAACCCACCCCTTTTTATGCACAATTACAAATTTATACGTTCACAGATACTAATTATTTGAACATGTTTTATCAAGTTAAACAAATATAAGCTACTTGAGGGTAGGTATCCTTTGTTTACAATCTTCGTATCCTTCCCAGTGCTTAACACAGAACCAAGTACATAGTACGAAGCTAAGCAGAAAAGAGCCAAGTATAAATATCATAAGGCTATAAATAACAATCTCTTCCATTCTCATTTAGCAGCATAGAAGGATCATTCTGATTATTTGAATCTCAATGACCTCATTGGAAAATAGGAATAACAATACTTTTTCACAGGGTCAAATGTGAAAGAGCTTTCATAACTTGAGATCTATGGAAATGCTAGGTGTTTTAAATTAAAGCTCCATAGTTCCATAAATATGCACTGAGTTAATCTATTCAAATGCTTTAGGGACTCTGATATTTTTTGCTAAAAATGAGTCAAGTTTCCTTAAATGTATCAGTTAACAACTGTGTTTCCTTATTAAAAGCAAAAGTCTGGTCTGCATTTTAAAGAGGAAATAAAACATATGGGAATTCTGATATCATCCATCCATATCAGCATAAATATACAAGGAGGAATTCCCAACTCTTTATCATTTTATGTATTCTTTAGTTTTGTTGATTTTTTTCTCTATAGGAATTAGTGCACATCCTCACCTGTGATTAAAATGCATGACTTAAATTTAAAAATCTATTTCAATCTTTTCAGGAATGTGTTGTTAAACATATTATCTCTCTCAATCATATGGTGAGATGCCTGTGATATTCTTGCATTTTCTTTCATTACAAATCAGTTCTCTTGATCCAAATTTCTCTTTGTTTCAATTTCTTAAACTATGAAATCAGGGCATGCTGCTTAGTAATGGATTTGCTATTTGTTATTTTCTGGCACAGTAGTAGCTTAACTAAATCATTCACAGTCCATCAGCCTAAAAGAAATCTCACTCCAGCACTGCCATATGGTATCAGAATATTATTAATTTAGAAAATATACAGATATATGACCACACGTGCTTCAAATCCAATGAAAGCAAAAAATGGCTTTTTGATACTAAAAGAAAATTTGATCTTGTAAAAAAATTTTGCCAGAAGCTCTATTCTCAGACTAGACAGACTAGCAATTCATACAAATTTTGGCATCGATGCATGTAAAAAGGAAACCTTTATGTTTTCAAAAAGAGTTGAAAATGTTACATGTGATCTAATTTAATATAATAGACATTTCTTGTGTTCACTTAATGTGCCACTTATTGTTCTATGTACTGTGAAGTTGTAGAGGTAATCTGTGCCCTCTAAGGGCTTATATATTAGAAGACATAAATACTTTACATTATATAAAACATAATGAAATAAATGTTAAATCCAGGTATAAGTTTTCACTGTGGAAGCAGAAAAACAAATGACTAATTCTGAATTGAAAGATCAGGACATTAAATCTGGGCCTGAGGGAAGAGGATTTTAATAGGCAGAAACCAAATGAGGCACATAGTCATCCAGGTGGAGGGAGTAGTTGTCTAAACAGAAATCTTGAGGCAAAAGTGTCTAGGGTCCATAGAGAGTAAGTATTTTGCTAAAGCTTGAGTTTAATATTAAAGGAAGGGTGAATTTGGATTTGAAACTGAAAAATAAGTTTGGGTCTAATCCGAACTATCATGACAAGGACTTTGGAGTTTATCATGAAGGAAATTGGAAGTCCAAATTTTGAGAAACAAATTGAGATGTCACCATTGCTATATAAAGACAATTCTGAAAACAGTACAAACATTGGTATAAGGATGCAAGAGAATAAAGATAGGGATACTAGTCTGTCCATAAGAGAGACATGTATCTGAATAGAAAGAAAGGGGATAACTGGTACTAACAAAGAAGACATTTCAAAGAGAGGATCAACAGGATTTAATTGAATGAATGGGTGGGGAAGTTTAGATATAAAATAATGTAGAATGATTCTGAAGTTTCTACCATGGATGACTCGGAGGTGTGCTGTGCTGGTGATCAGGAAGCTTAATAATCAAGTTACAGCAATGATGTTGACAAGAGATATTTCCATAAGCAAGAATCTACTTGTGTACTGAAAAAAAAAAAAAAGGCTGGAACTGATTACTCTTCCTTATAGAAAAGGAATAAAATAAGACATATCAAAAAAAATATGTAAGTAAAAGATGGAAACTACTAGTGAAAGAACATTACTCCACCTTCACGTGGAGAAATAAGGAAGTGTTCAGCACCCCAAACAAGTCATGCTTTCAACTTAGGTGCCAGCCTCACAGCTGAAATGGCGGCAGGTTTCTACGTGGCCTTTGAGACATAAAGGGTAGAATATGGAATAATCCTGAAGGAATGGTGGGTCAAAAGTCAGTAATGCTTGTAGAAACATGAAGACAGCCCAAATGGAATGACTTCCCAGTTAGTCAGCCAGTCTGAATCAGGTTCATATTCATTAATTAGAATAGTGACAGAATGGTGGTAAGATTGGTTTGGGAGCTTTATATATTAATCACTGAGCTAAGATTGTTCTAGTTTAATTAAATATATTAATAGCATTCTATAGAAAGAGTATGTCTCTTGTATTTTAGATATCTGCAGTAGTTCTGGGGATGGAGAGATTTTTCAATAAAGTGATATTCTATGAAACTAAGGAAAATTTACAATTCACTGACATTGGTATGACATAGGAAACAGACACCTGAGGGTAGTTCAATCAACATACAGCACTAGATGGTTGTTTAAACACTGGCATAAATCATATAATCACTTTCCTCAGTTCATGCATGCTCACATCTATTTATTCAATAAATATTTACTGTGTACCTATATGTCTCAGATACTATGTTGTGTACTAGTAATGTAAAAATAAGAGAACTGCTGCTCTTAGGCAGATTACTCTCTAGTTAAAGATATGTTAATCTAGAAGCTTGGAGGAGAAATCAGTTTAAAAATTAAATTTACTATGCATTTCTAAAGGTTGAATGAACAGAATAACAATACAACCAAACCTTGATCGAACATCTACTATGTGCCAAATACTGAGCTGGGTAGTTTACATCTATCATTATATTTAACCTTCATTAATGATTATATGAAGTAGAGATCGTTCTTACAAAATTTTAGATGAGATATAACATGAATTTAAGACATTTTCTCATTGTCATAAACTGTAATTATTGCAGAGAGAAATTGAATACTATCTCACTTCGAAGTGCATTTTCTCCTTTGACTCCAGGCTACCACTCAGGAAACTTCTACATAAAACTAAGGAAGGTAAGTTAGAGAGTCATAGATAATCTGAGAAAATCTTTGAGAAGAGGTGGACTGAAAATGTGGAAGAAAGAAAGAAATTTGAAGGGGTGGAAGCCTAGCCAGGTGGACATATGGAAGGGAAAAAGTTGAAGGAAAAGGGAAACAGAAAACATCAGCAAAAGTCCTGAGCTAGGAATGAGTACACAGTGAAGTGTGTCGAAGAGAGAGGTCTGTCTGGAACCCCCTGGCACATCGAGCTTCTAATTTCAAGAATAGTGACCCTACTTTAGTCAGTGAACCTCTGGGAATCTTAGCTGAGATGTGTCATCATCATGTGGGTGATTTGTTTCTTCCGATTCCACCTCTACCCAGGTTTTTAATTTGCTGGTTGCTCCTAGAATTCGTGTAAGTGTAAACAGGCTGCAGTTGAATACATGTGAAAGCAACTTCCAGCTGTGAAAAGCTTACCCAGTGGGCGACTAGTTTTCAGGTTGTTGCTAAGAACATTAAAGTTCCAGTTCTAAAGCTATGCTGAAATACTGCTGCAGCAGATGTGTGTGTCAGCAAACGACTGTGGCACTCACATCAGGAGGCCACCTGAATCACAATGCCCATTGGGAGAAGCACAGCCCAGGGACTGAGCTCCATGGGGATCTGATTGTAATCTAAAATTGTCGTTTTGTATTTCTACTTTCTTCTTTGACAACATGTGTTAACAAGTTGATTCAGGACAAATGTGACTGGAAAAATTGTTACTGAAAACAACTGGTTTCCACCAATGTGTTTGATTTCATCTTTATGCCTCATGTTAGGAAATGAAGAATATGACATTCATATATTCATCCATTCATTTATCAAAAACTTTAAACGACTCTCCATTTTACAAACTTTGGTAATTGCTGAGGTCAGAATACAAAAATTAATAACACAGAGCCTATGCTCATGATAAATTACAGTTTAGGAAGACAGTATATCTCAACATAATAGTATAATTTCTTGCTTCTCAAACCAGGGCCTGGGAACACATTCTCAGGGTTCAGAGATTAATCAATCAGATTATAAGCATGCATATGCGTGACTCTTCAGAAATTTAAGTAATACAAGCCTATTCTGGATCATTTGGATGTCTATTGTATCATAACATTTTGATATGTTATAATATTATAACTTGAAATTTCAGAGCCCAGATGCTTGTTTTTTTGTTTAATGGAGGTCGGTGCCAGGTTTGTGTTTGTGTGTGTGTGTGTGTGTGTTTTTATCAGATTGATGCCAATTAGTACCCTTTTAGTCATCTAGTAAAATTGAAAGGAACAGTTTTATAATATGTATAATGAGTCAGGCTCTACAAAGGTCAAATAGCATCATGTGCCATCCAAACAAAAAGTGTGAAAAGAGACAAGTCGTGGGAAAGTTGAGTCATTAAAAAGCTCAAAAAATTTGACAAGGTACTTTGTATAACTCTGAGATCTCTTTCAATTTCAGTAAAACAATATCATTATATTATTTGAATTCTGTGTTTATGTGTTTAAATCATAATTTTTGGAAATAGCATATATGTAAGATTTCAGGTTGGAAAATATTTAAGTAACATGGTAAAAAATCATTTAAGTTACATATAATTTTCCTTTAAAAATGAACCATACCCAAAATTGAGACTCATCATTATGTCATATGCCATTATCTGTACTGACTGCCTCCACCCTCAACCACTCTGATAAAGATCATGTGATGTTGATCTTTCTCTTTCCCTGTTTCACGACCTTTTACTCATCCTCATAGTAGCTGGGTCTTCTGAGGTATTTGGTATTATTTTCATTTTCTTCTATTTGAAACTTTTTTCTTCTGACTACTGAAAAATCACTCTTTTCTTTTGTCTCTCTGTCCATTCTTTGTTAGTCTCCTGGAGTTATTATTTTTTTTGTCAGTCTAATAAATATTGACAACTCCAAGAGTTTTTTCCTAGCTACTTTTTATTTTTATCATTTCTCACACTTGATATGAGTAAAGTCATCTGCTCATAATGTTTCAGTTACTATTTATATGATAATGACAAAATCTAAATAATGTAGCCAAATCTTTCTCCTAAGTTCCAACTGTCTACTGGGAATTTTCAGTTGGGTTGTCTATAGTCTTCTTAAACTCAAGATATATAAAACTGAACTCATCGGCTACACAGACACACAGCCACACACACACACACACACACACACACACAGAGAGAGAGAGAGAGAGAGAGAGAGAGAGAGAGAGAGAGAGAGAGAGAGAGAGACGCGCACACACACGTACTTGTAACTACCTCTCAACTCCACATCTTCTTACTCTGGTTTTCCCCATCTCCTGAATGGAAGTCATTCTGCATTCCTTCTCTCTCTCTACCATGTATCTGAGTCAAAAATCTGCAAGTGTATTGAAGGATGTAATCAGACAGCAATTTCATTCTTTCTTTTCACTTTCTACTTCCAGCTCTCTCATAACTTGTTTAACACCCATGAATAAAATAGTTTGGCACCTCAATTGGTTTTTTAGTCACTATCAAATTCCAGTGAGTATGGGATTATTCTTTTATCTTGTTTATTGCTATTTCCCAGATGAGTTTTATCTCATCGTTTTGCTGTCTAGTGGTCTACTCTTCTGGGATTATGTAGTTCTCCAATAGTCCTTTTAGGTAGTGTCCCTGACCAAAAGGCCCACAGGAAACAAAATTCCATCTTTTTCACCAAGGAACTCTAGAACTATAGGTCATTCACTGTGACTATATTCAGGCATCTCTGTGTCTATATTCTGCAGAAATTCAGATGAATTTAAGCCATAGTTTTAAACTCTAACTTTTCAAATGTGAGTCAGATAGTTATCTCTGCAGCCCTTAAAACTCTAGGAAATGCATATCAAACTCCTCTTGAAATTCCCCTTCACTTGATATAAAGTAGGTAGAAGTTTGTTCCTCTCCTTACCTTTAGGAAGCAAAGCACATCCATCACTCTGCCTAAATAGATCTGAATCCCTGGTTTTTTCAACCTTACATGAACACAGACTTTTCTTAAGAGAAAGGTTGTTAGGCTATTACTGACAGAATCAGTTTGTAGCCATCCCTTTGCAAATACTGTACAAAGTAACTAGTATTCAAATTTAAAATTTTGCTTTTATTTCTATTTGGCAGATATTGCTTTGTTCTCAAACTTTGATGACTCTTCTGAAACTTATAGATGTTAAAATAATTCAAATATAGTTCTTAAAATGTACAGTTGAAGCTGATTAGATTTCGTTAACCAGTCACCATGAAAATAAATACATAAATAAAATAAAAATAAAAACAATTAAAATAAACAAAAAACAAACAAACAAAATAGTTCTTATAATTCAATCTTGGCATTGTCTTTCCTTTATCTCAAAAGTGATATTTTATATCTCTTATACCTAACCAGTCTTCTTTCTCCCTCTCCCTCTCTCATACTATTTTCATAAACTCCTAAATTACTCACTTCCCTTTAATATTACCTTCTTTTCTCTACATACTAACTGCAAATCATCATCCACATATCAAATGAAACAGTGTTTCTAAAATGTCAGTTTGCTCATACCAACTCTGTTTCTTACATGTTACACACAAAATTCCTTAAAATAGTATATGATGCCCTTTATGATCTAATCTATGCCTGCATCATAAGCCTTCTGTCTTACCCTAAACCCCATGAACTTTTCACCCCAAAATCTGATGTCAACCATACTGAAGTACGTTCAATTATCTGTTTGAAACCTCTTGACTTTACCTACACAATGTCCTTTTCCTAGACCATCCCTCCCTTCCACAGCATCTCATCACTGCTCTCGTTTAAAATTTTTCATTCATCTTTTCCAGCTCAACTCAATGAGACCTACTCTACGAAGCATTTTCTGGTGTTCCCAGAGGCATATAAATTCATCTGTTCAGTTTTGGAGTCCCTCAATGTTATCATAGAAAGACTATCACTAGCATAAATTGTCATTAAAATCTTCTAACTCTAATCACACACCTGATTTAATCTGTTGACTCCCATTCCCAGTCTAAGCAATACGCCAGGTATCACACGTCTTTCATAGATGTTTGAGTTAGAAAATTTAGGGACATTTATTTTATTTTGCTTACCATAATATCCAGAAGTGTTTTTATAATATTTTGGCAAATTCACAGTGTAACATTGCTTTAGTTTCTTACTTAGAACATTCCACTAGAGTACAGCAGGGCTTTCTGACCTAATTTTCTCAGCTCCCTCAACTCACTGCTCACTCTCACAACTGTAACAGAATAATGTTGATCCTCAATTTTTTTCTAAGTTGTATTGTTAAAACCTCAACTCCAAATCTCCATGTATTTAACTCTCTTAGCCCCTATCAATCACTAATTTCACCTTTTTATGATTATTATCAGCAAATTAAAGGTGTGGAGATCTAATAAAATGGGTGAGGCATTCATAGTACCTACATGAACCAACCTTGCTGTGATAGACAGCAGATAGGTGAGGGCCTCCCTGGGTTCTCTTTTAATTACCTGGTGTGCAGACTAATCTCTAATGAGGTCTGCTGTTTACTGTCAATGATTATACAACTAGAAAGCTGTGTATGGCACAATGAAGACAAAGACAAATAGTTTTTTTTTTTTAACACATAACTACTTGCTGCAGTTAAATTGTAACACTACTGACAAATATGACAAAATCTTGGAAAATGTCAGAAGTCTAAGAAGAATGTCAGCAGTCATTGCTCAATAGTGGAAGCAGGTAAGATGTGTCATGCTTGCATTTATGTGCCAGCATTGTTTTGGGTAAGATTAAAATTTGGGGGGTATATTCTGTTAGAATTACTTGTAATTTGGCATGGAGAGTATTATCTTGTTAGTGCAGTCATTTTTCTTTATTTGATTTTTGAATCAATAATACATTATTACATTTGTTTGCTCAAACTGCTATAACAAAATACCATAGAGTGGGTGGCTTAAATGACAGACATTTATTTCTCACAGTTTTGGATGCTAGGAAGTCGAAGATCAAGATGTCAGCCAATTTAATTCCTGGGAAAAACCCTCTTCTTGTTTTGCATATATCTGCCTTCTTGCTGTAACCTCACATGACAGAGAGAGTAAGACAGAGACAGAGAGAGGAAGAAACAGACACAGATAGACAGACAGAGGGAGAGGCAGAGGGAGAGAAGAAAGGAGAAACAAAGGCTTTTAAGTAAAATGCTTCTCTATCTCAGTTATTTACACCGTCCCTTATAGAAGCACTACTATTAGTTTCTTATATATTGTCCAGAGGTATTTTATGCATATACAAGTACACATAAATATATCTCTCACTTTTACACAAATGATAACAAACTAAATATGTTATTATTCACTTTCATTTTTTCAATTCAGTCCTCTCTTGGTGACTTTTATATTGGAATACAAACAACTAGGTCATTTTTTGCATAGCATCATAGTATTCCATTTTTGGGTATACTATTATGTATTTATTCCATCTCCTATCGATTGGAATTCTCTTTGTTTCACATGTGTTGACACTAGAAACAATGTGGCATTATATAACCTCATGAAAATTTTATGTGCATATGTAGGAGTATATCTGTAGTCTAAAGTTCCAAAAGGGAAATTGATAGGTAAAAGAATATATATAATTCTTTTAATTGAAATTATAAAAGTACCTTTTACATGGATTGTGCTAATTTACATTCCTTGACAACATAGTATGCTTCAAATTTTTGCATATTTGATGATCTAATGAGAGAAAAATAGATTTTAATATAGTTTAAATGTAGTTTAATGCAGGTTAAATGTGTACTTTTCATATTATTAGTTAAGAACAGTATTTTTCATGTTTAAGACCTATTTATATTTCCTTTTCTGCTGTCTATTCATATAATTTAGCTAACTTAATGTATTGATGGTCTTTTCTAGAAAAACCAATTACATTTTTTAGTTTCTTGTTAATCTTATAGATTTGTTTATGGTGGATTTTGACATCCATTTCTTATTAGTAATATCTATTAAATATATTTATTATTTATTTGATAGATTATGAGTTTGTGTGAATATTAGGAATGACTTTCCCACACCAATGCTATAAAAGAGTTCTTCCATAGTTTATAGGTCTCTGTTTATAGGTTTACTTCTTCATTTGTTTCACTTTTTAAAACCAAAAAATTCACCCATGTATTAGAAATCCTCTAAGATGGTCTCCAATATTTCTCCTCTCCTGGTATTTATATTCTTGTAAGACTTTCTCCCACACTATTTTCAGGGTTAGTTTGTGAAATGAGGAGAATTGATAAGACAGTATATTTAAACCAAGTGAATCAATGATCATATTACATATGAATAGACTAAATACATCAAATAAAAATCAAAGATTGTCAGACTGAATATAAAAGCAAAATCCAACTCTATGTTGGTTACAAAAATACAGAATTCAATATAAAGAAACATGCAGATTAAAAATAAAAAGGTAGAAAGAGTCATATCATGGAAATACTAAGTATAAGAAAGCTGGTATGAGTATATTTATGGCAGACACAAGACTGCAAGATGAAGAGGATTACCAATGTTAAATACAAGCATTTCATGAAGCTCAAAGTGTCAGTTCATCAAGAACACAATTATCTTACAGTATTCACCTAACAAAGCTTCAAAACATATAAAGCAAAAGTGGCAAAAGTAAAAAATATCCATGATTATAGTTATATATATCAATAATATTCTCACAGGGATTGATAGCTCAATTATATAGTAAATGAGCAAAGAAATAGAAAATACAAATAACACTATCAACAAAACTGACTTAATTGACACTTGTAAAATACCATACCAGACAACTACTAAATACAGGGGCTAACTTCAACTGCACATGGATCAATCACAACAATAGAATATATAGAGAGGCCATAAAACAAGTTTAAATAAATGTAAGTAGATTTATATAATATATTTCCTCATCAAAATTGTGGAGCAAAAGAAGCATGACAGAAAGAGTCATTTCTGTCTGATTCTGCTTACATGAAGCTAAAAATAGGCAAATGTAATCTGTTGTGATAGAGATCAGACTAGTTGTTTGAGTGAGGTGATGGTGGCGATGGCCTGCAGAGGATCACAAAGGAACATTCTGTGGCAATATTAATTACCCAGTTGCATACATTTGTTTTGATTCATTTAACTAGCTGTACATTTAAAGACGATTTATTTTATTATAAATTATGCTTCAATAAAGTTAAATTAAGAAAGAGAAAACTGTGGCTCTCATTAAAGAAATATTAGGTGCCTGAGTAAAATTGAGGAAGAAGTTTTATCATATGGAAGAGAGCCATTTAATATATTAACCAGAGTTCTAAAATTAAATCACTCTATGCCTCCTGATAAAAACTACCTGGAAGACTACTATCAGGAGATGGGAGTAATAAAGGATATCCTCTGATCTTACCCTTACACAATCATCCTGTTAATGGCTCTCCTAAATCCAATGGTGATGGCCATTCACAGTACATCTGGTGGATGCTGAGTAAATAGGTCCCTGTAATCACTTCTTTCAGGTTTTACCACTTATCCTACCCTGAAAACCTGCTAAGATATTCATCCTACTAAATTTCTATACCTTCTTACAATTTTTCCTCTCTAAATTTAGAACAAATGACCTTCTTATCTCCTAATATTAGCCTTTCTCATAATACTCCAGTACTCATAGACATACCCTGATTTTATGTATAGTTTTGTTCCTTGGGAACTGTTTTATTGAATAATTTGGGTATATTTGTGTCCTCCCTTTTATTATTTGTAATAGAGCTTCTGCCAATCATGTTATTTCTACTTTTGGCATTGAAATTTTTGAAAGATAGTGTCTCATTGAGGAAGTAGCATTTGATTTAGAACTTAAAAGATGAAGAGCTTACTATATATGTTGATGAGAAACTTTAAAAATAACATTTTAGTTGGATGGAAAGGCATATGCCAACAGGCAGAGATGAAAAGTTTCAGGGTACTTATATAGTACAGTGAATTATTATATTTTCCTGGATCATGAGAGCTTAAGGACAAGCATAAGTGACGATGCTGCAAAGATACTTTGAGACAGCAGTGTGTTGATAAATGTATAACAACTACCACTAGGTGTTGGAGGTGGGGAAAGAAATTCCTTAGTATCATTGCCAGTTTCTACCATAGCCAATATCTTCGTAAGATTTTTTTTTTTTATTAAATTTATCGGAGTGACATAAGTTATTAAAATTATATAGGTTTCAAGTGTAAAATTCAATAATACATCATACATATATTTTATTGTGTGTTCACCACTCAAAGTTAAATTATTGGGGTCAGAATTTATGTAAATCTAAATCAAATGATTTTTAGATATTTCAAAAAATGGATTTGAGAACCACTCTGCTGAGAAAAAGTAATTACTTGAGTCAAGAAAGAAGAGTTTCCAAAGATAGAAACGACAGTTTAGTGATTACTGGAGAGAAAGGGGAGAGGGCGGGAGGTAGATAAGGGTAAAGGGAGTCAACTATATGGTGATGGAAGGAGATTTGACTTTGGGTAGTGAAAACACAATGCAATATATAGATATATTATAGAATGGTATACTTGAAACTTACATGATTTTATTAACCAATGTTACACCAATAAATTTAATAAAAAAGAAAGCTTCTAGAATTATTGAAAGTAACTTAGTATTTATAGTATTATTAGACCTTAACGACTTTAAATAATTTTTCTACTCAGTAATTATGATCATTTCTCAATATTGTTTGGCATAGGGGCATTTCATATTGAATCGTGTTATTAAAAATGCTGATAATTGGTACTTAAAGTTTTTTAAAGTAGGGCCTGAGGTATCTCCTAAAACTGTTGTTAGGCTTCTCAAACAAAACTCACTCCATGGCAACTGAACTTATTAATGCTCAGATCTGGACCATGTAGGCAGAGGGTATGTGAAGATGATCTTAGTACCGCTTTCAAATCTCATGACAGACCACTCATAATTTGCTTCTTGTAATTTTGGTTATCTTTTGGAACCAAAAGATTTTCCCCTCCCCTGAAACCAAATAGTCACAGAGGCTTTCAAATAAAGTGTTATAGGTTGAATTGTGTCCCCCAAAATGATATGCTGAAATCCCTGTGAATGTGGCCTTGTTTGTTAATAGACCCTTTGCAGTTATAATCAAGTTACAATGTAACTAGGGTGGGCCTTAATCCAATATGACTGATATTCTTATGAGAAGGGGAATAGAAACACAGATATTGTGACACACGTAGAGAATGCCATGTGAGGATGGAGGCAGAAACTGGAGTTATGTTGCCACAAGCCAAGGAACATCTGAAGCTACCAGAAACTGGAAGAAGTAAGAAAGGATTTTTCGCTGGATACTTCAAAAGCAGCACAGCCTTAACAGCACCTTGTCTTTGGATTTCTAACTTCCAAAACTGAGATAGAATAAATCTCTGTTGTTTAAAGCCACCAAGATTGAAATACTTTGTTACAGCAGTCTTAGGAAAGTAATACATATAGCAAAGTCTACTTATACCTTAATGGAGTTTAATTTTAGAACTCTCTTTAATACATTAAGTGACTCTCCCCTACCATTCACAAAACTGATTCTATAGAAAAATGTCTCTTGAGGCTCCACTTCTTTAGGGCTGCCAATGGGTTATCAGGATTCCTTGTTTGAACTTATAAGCTCACCAACCAATGGGAACAAGGATAGTGACTACAGTATGAGGAATCCGACAGACACATACATGTATCCTGATATTTAAAGAGTGAATATTCCATGAAGTGAGGTTTCCTGACATTTTATCTGCCAGGAACCTTACTCAATCCTGGCTGACTCTTTCTAATCTATTTGTTGTCTACTGAGAACACCAGGGGCTGGGATGACTCTGTACCATAGTGTGTAACTTATCATTACATTTTCCATCCCATTGATTAGAATCTTGTGTGTAACACGATGGCCAAAAATCAAATAGGATTCAAATATGGTTATTTTACTTCCTCATAAAACATCTGGAATACCATGTCTTTTTCTCTGTTTCCTGGAGTTAATTAGAACTGTTCTGATGTTTTAAGGGCCACAGTTTCCAGTTTGCAATATTTACCTTTCCTAATGATGGTTTAAAGATGAATTCCTACTATTCAATTTACTACCTTTATTTATCTTTCTTGGCCAGAACCCAAACTTTCCCAACCTCATTTTTTTTATTTTTATTCTCTTTCTGTACATGTCTATGTTTTAAAGTTATTTTTTTTTGTATTTTTCCTTTCACGTAACAAGATAGAGAATGCACCAAATGACTCCACCTCTAACGATGATCCTCTCCGTCTCCTCTGCCCTACAGCTATATCTGTATTCACCACATTGATAACTTCTATTGTGCTGCTTTTCTTCTTCTGAGTGATCTGACAATGCAGTATTTTCTACATAAGATCCAGGGAATTTTATGAAATAGAGAAAATGGGAAATTTACACTACTAACATCCAGTTATAAGACAATAATCAAGATATTTTGACATTTTTATAATAACAATGAACATATAGTTGTTCCAATCATTTATGTTTAATAGATGGCTGTACTTGACCATCTATCTCAATCACTCTTTAGAGACAATATTTTTCATGTGAAATTCTTTGTCACTGTTGAAACAAAGAAAAATATATTAATAAAAGGAAATTAGAGATTTTGACATGACATTATATAATTTGTATTTTTGCATAAATAAGAAAATAAAGAAATGTTGGATTTATTTTTACAAAATTGTTTTGTATTTGGCAGCCATCACTATATTTTGTGTGGTCTACCAGTAGTCTCCCTTAATTTAGCATAATTTTTTAAAAGAATCAAATAAATATTGCTCCAATATAGCCAAAATATTATTGTGACTTAAGTTATTTTTGAAAGTGAAAGTCAAGAATTTCTAACAGATTAGCACATTTACCTGAGGTGTCATTTAAATTACATATTACCTTTAATTATACATACTTATGTCTTTGTCCAGGCTGCTCTAACAAAATACCATAAACTAGGTAGCTTATGAATATTTATTTCTCACAGTTCTTGAGGTTGAGACTCCTAGATTCTTGTGCCTTCATGGCTGCATTCTAGTGAAGGCCCTCTCCTAAACTGCATCCTGCCTATTCTCACTGTGTCCTCATATGGTGGAAAGAGCTAGGGATCTCTCTGGGGCCACTCTTATAAGAACCTTAATTTCATTCATGAGGGCTTTTCCCCTTTCCCCAACTCTAGAAACAATATAATACCTTAAATATTTGCGTATATTTATATTGTCACACTCAGAAGAATGAAACACACACATATATAGAACAGTATTAATAGAGATTTGATCACTATACTAGACACGTTTATGATAAATAACTTTGTGGACTCCCACAAAAACTCTCTGAGCTATTATTTCTGCACTTCACATAAGAAGAAACTGAGTCTCAAATATTTTAAGTACCTTACCCAAAGTTGCACTGCTAATTCATGTGGGAATCAGCAGCCACCATGTCCATTTCTATCTAACTCCAAAGACAGTACTTTTTTCATTCTTCACAATGTTGTCTCTAAAGCACCATACTTAAACTATAAAAAGGATCTTTTTCACCCCTCTGTAAGTTAAGTTGATTCAAGCAACTAGTTTTTGAATGCCTACCCCTTATCCTAAACAATGGCAAGACAACTGTGTTCATCACCACCTCTACAAGATAGATAAAGAAAGTTGTTTACATAGTAGACCTTGACTCCATAGCTAGGTTGACCAACTGCCCCAGTTTGAATGGGACTGTCCAGTTTTAGCACTGAATATCTCCCATTCTAGGACAATTCAGTACTGGGTAAAATGGGAAGGTTGGTCACCATAACTCCATCTGCAGAGTAGAAACACCTCAGAATTTTTTTAATATTCATAATCTTACCCATTATATATGAAAGTGGGGTCCAAACATCAATGGTTTTTTAAGGTTGCTGGAGTTCAAAAACACGGTTTGAAAGCAGTAGTTCTTTCTGAAGCAACAGCATAAGCATCATCTGAACACTTATTAGAAATGCATATACTCTAACCCTACTCCAGACCTACTACATCAGAGTCTCTGGGGGTGAGCCTGGAAATCTGTATTTTAACAAACCCTCCAGGTGATTCTGATGTGCACTCAAATTTCCAAATCACCGCTCTAAAAAATGATAAGAATACACCTATCCCCTAAAAGTATCTCAAATGCAATCTCTTGTGTACTCTCTTGGAGTTCACAGCCTGAGGTCACACTGTTGTTTCCTTTTGTCCTCTCCTATATGCCATTTGAGTATCCTTTTGCATTTATTTCCCTCTGCCTTGAATATGAGCAATAGTAATATTGTGAAATGCTGATAGATTAGAATAACTTTCACAGATTTTATTGCATCTCATAATTTTTTTCTGACTGAAACGCCCATAATGCAGAGGAGTAAAAGCATAACCCTCCAGGGCCCCTGGGAGTACCACCTAAAGCAGCCCACAAGAAGAGAATGTGATTGAAGCTTCATTTTGCTGTAAAAATTTATGTAGACTTCTCTTTCTACTTCTTAATATATTCCTGTTTGTTTTATTATAAAAATTCGTTTTCCAATTTTCAAGTAAACTTGGTTCTGTAAGAAGAATATGTCCCCAGTTTGTTATTCCCCTTTGGCATTTTGCTTCATGCCCATAGAATATACATATTTCTGTCTGCAGAGCACAAAAGATATTACCTTCTTTAATTTTCACAGTGGCCCTGTGAAGAGTTAGACCTTATCATTAATAAGGAGGGTGCCAAGGCTCAGAAAGCTTAAGTGCTGTGCCCAAGGTCACATAGTGAAGTGTCTGAACCAAGCCTGTGTGACTTCAAGTTTGGTGTTTCTCCTGGAGTATATGCTTATCTGACATTTTGAACTGTAAACTCCTGGAGGACAGGGTTCTATTTTATTTTCTTTACCTAATATAGTACTTTATAAAATGCCAGATGCATATATAGTGAGTAAATAAAAGTGTAATGGTAATTTAAGCTGTTGACTATTTTCTTTTATTCCTTTTATTCCCCTATATGCTGCAAATTATGAAAATATTTTATTTAAAAGGACTTTTTAAACTCCATGGATATTGGTTAAATGCAGAATAAATTCATGAAAAATAATACTCATTTTGACAGTATTAGTCTAAGGGCCTATGAGTATTAGATTTCAATATCACATCACAGACACCACCCACCCACCCCCATATATACACACAGGCTCCTTGAGAAAAGCCAATCTACTAGATTCAATAGTAAAGGAAAGTAAACTACTATTGTAATGTGAGCCTGGCTTTTATCCTAACCCCAAGGCAGGCAATGTGGGCACACTGTTTAGGTCCAAATTTGTGTCCCAGGATCTCACCAAACTCTAGTGTAGCAAATAGATGAGATAGGACAAGATAGCCAGGGTGGTCTAATAAGAGAGAAGGCTCAAATCCACTATACCACCTTAAACATAAGGAAGGATGGTTTAGAAGTGAACAGGTGAAACACGTGCAACACTTTTTAACACAATAACCCTGCTAACTGGAACAGAGTTCACGTCTCTGTTCCTCAATCTAAGTAAAGATTCATATTCATTAAAGAAGAAATTTGGGAATGAGCGTAAGGTAAGGAATTTTCTCAGTTACCTCCCCCTGACTCTGCTTTGGAAATTGGAGTTAAAAATAAACATCTGTTCTATATTTAAGCAGGTAGCCTAGCACAAGATAGCATTTCTCAAAGTGTTTTGTTTGGAATGAGGGGTTCCATTACTGATTAGCTTGGAGAAACTCTAGATTCTATGTTTCCTTTACTGAGAGTCCTATTTAGAGACCTTAAAATAGTTATGAGCATCAGAAAAGTAAGAAAAGAATCATAATATGCAACACTTTCAGAACTTGTTTAGCTGACAAACATTTTCTCCACTGAAATACCTATTCTACCGAATACAGTGTAGAAATGCCAATATAGAGAAAAGATTATGAGATTAGACACTGAAGAAATCTCAGTCACTTAATGCTATGGCTCTTATGTTCAGCTATATAAACATAATCTAATTATATAATACATTAATTTTTTCATATGTGATGAGAAGATAATAATCCGAACGATGCAAATTCATGAGTCACATGAGTTGACAAATATAAAATTTCTAGAGGATTGTGCTTGGTTTATATAAATTGCTCAGCAACTGGTACTTTTCTTTTCTCCAGTATTTTTATATGCACTTGCGTTGGTATTTAAAAATACCAAGTAATCGATTAATTTAGTCAATTAAGTAAAAATAATCAGTCAAATCTGTAACAAGGTAATGAAGAGAACTGAAATCTTTGCATAATAGAATAATCAGTTGTGTGTAATGCTGTGACATTGCATGCAACCCTTTCTCAATTAACACCACCAGTTTTCGAGAGCTTTCAAAAGTTGAAACTTAGAAAAGTGGCATGTAAGTCGGTGAAATAGTTGGCTTTTATTTTTACTCTGCCAATGATTATGGAAATATTGGCAAGAGTCTCCTCTGATTTATGCAGAAGTTTTGATCTGCAATAGTGTATCCTGGAGCCAGAGACCAATAGTTTACTGTTCACAAAATAGTGTTACTTCAAAGTAAATCAGAGTTTGAGCAATTTAGTTTTGCATTAATAGTTTAGGTTAAATATTAGAAGCAAAGAAATCACATCCAATCCAGGTAGGACTCACCAATTTGGACAAGGTTTAGGTGTTTAAGCAGTCATTTCCTCTAGCCAGCTTCCCTCTCCTCAAGACTCCACAGTACTTTCCTTCATAGAAATAACAAAGGCCAATGTAGTAGTAAAGAATTTTAAAGACTTTACTTCTTCCATCCTAAATGATTAAAACGATCTAGAGATTATAAAGCTGAACCTTAGATGTGGTCATATTTAGGGGACACTTTTGGGTTGCAATGCCTGGAAATTAGGAGGACCATCTAAGTTGATGGTTCAAAGTGTGGTCTTTTGACCAGCAGCATCAGCAACACCCATGGACTTTGAGGGCTAGTTGAGAAGAGATGGAACTGAGAGGTACTATGTGCTATGTATTGGAAACTGGCAAACACTTTAGAAACACTGTTTCATGTAAGCTTCATAACAACCTTATGAAGTAAACACCATTATGGTCTTCATTTTACAAAAGACACAGACTCAGAAGAAATTGTCACTTGTCTAGGATCACAGAAATTGTCACTTGTAAAGGGACGAAGCTGACAGTAATGATTGTGCTTTCAACCACCATGCTCCATCGTCTACTTTGGGGCTCCACTGTCTCTTCTCCTTTTCAAACAAAGG
The DNA here is from genome assembly GCA_030015415.1 of Cynopterus sphinx. NCBI lineage: Eukaryota > Metazoa > Chordata > Mammalia > Chiroptera > Pteropodidae > Cynopterus > Cynopterus sphinx. Next base: position 93,907,587 of record CM057388.1, read on the forward strand.
AGAAAATTTAGAGGAGTTGTGCTTAGAATCAGTAGAAGTACTTTTGACCTGACAAGGACTAGGGATATTTTTTCTAAATTTGACTGAAAATAAAATGTGTTCTTCATAGCAAAGAAAGAGTCTATTGAGAATGACTTAAACACAAATCTAGATGTGAGACTTTTGGAGATTACTAAGTGCTCTTGACATAATAATAATAATAATAATAGCAATAATAATAATAGTTATTATTTATTGATCACTTAAAATGTTCCAGAATCTTTACAAGTATTTTTTTAATTTCTCGTAATGAACCTGTGAAATAGATATTATTTGTGATCCCATTTTGCAGATGAAGACAAAGAGGCACAGAAAGAATTAACTGCTATGCATTAAGAACTAAGTAATTTCACATGGATTGTGATTAACCAGTTTTTTGCCTTCTGGATGAGAATAGGGGCTTCTTGAGTAAAGATCATTCTTTATTCTTTTTAGTATCCTAAAGGTCAAAGTGCATACTGTTCATGTTTGATTTAATTACTGAATTTATCTAGAGAAAAATTTGGACTTTGGTAAAACATGTGTCTTAACCATGTCTTAACAGATTCAATAACTACTGTTTAGTGGATCTGGAAGGTTTGTTTGTTTGTTTGTTTTACTTTCTATTATAACTTTTTAAATTTAAAAATAGTTTGACTCAAAAGAAGTTTCCAAAATAGTAGAGAGTTTTTATGTGTCCTTCACCCAACTTCTCCACATACAAGATCATGAATAAACATAATAATACATATCCAAACCAGGCAATTGATGTCAGCCCAATACTATTAAATTATTCAGATCTCACCAATGTTTACCTGTACCTTCTCTCTGTGTGTGTGTGTGTGTGTAGTTCTATGAAACATTGTCACATGTTTAGATTCAAGTAATTATCATCAAAATGAAGATACAGAATTGTCCTATTACCACAAAGAAGCTGCTTCCTGTTACTCCCTTGTGATGGTTAATTTTATGTATCAAATTGACTTGGTCTCTAGATGCCAAGATATCTGGTTAGGCATTATTTCTTGATATGTCTAGTTTCTGAGTGAGGGCAGTTCTCAGACGTTTAGGCTCAAAATGAAATTCTGTACACCATAAGCTCTCCTGGATCTCCAGTTAGCAGGTGGAAGATTGTGAGACTTAGCCTCCATAATCACAGGTCAATTCCTCATAATAAATATTGTTTTATTTATGTGTATATGTATATATACACATATACATGTGTGTTTGTGTGTGTGTCTGTGTGTGTGTGTGTGTGTGTGTGTGTGTGTATAAACAGACATACATACATCTAGAGCTAGATCTAGATATCTCCTATTTCTCTGGAGAACACTGACAAATACATCCATTAATGGTTACACTTGTTCTCCAACCAAAACACCTGGCTATACTAGTTTGTCATTCATCTCTCCATCATTTTAATAATGCTATATAAATGGGAACATATAGTATTGCAACCATTGAGATTGGCTTTATTTTCACTCAGCATAATGCCCTTGAGATCCATTCAAGGTATTTCCTGCAGCAATAATTTGTTCTTTTTCATTGCTGATCAGAATTTTATTGTGTCGGTGTACCATTTTTTTTTAATTCACCAGTTGAAAGACCTTTGCATTGCTTAGAATTTTTAGTTATAACAATTGAGGGCAAGGAAAAGTAATTTTTTTCTCTATCCTTCTGGTTGTCATCTGAGACACTTCTGAAATATAAGATTAACAGGAGAAAAACAGACAGAAGTTTAATAACACCAATATCTCCTGTATACATGGGAGAGCCCCAGGAAAACTGAGTAACTCACCCCCCTCACCATATGGCCCAAAGCTACTGTCTTAAATATCATCTGTAAAAGTAGGAACCAGTTATTGGGAGGTTTTCAGGCAAACCTAAGTAAACAAGAGTAAAGTTATTATGCAGATTTAAGTCTTTGCCTTCTTCATTGATAAATTTCTAGAGATTTAGAGTCATCCTCCTCTTCCTGGTACTGAGAGGGGTAAACCCTTACAGATGAAGATTGCCCTTAAATGTAAATATCTTTTACAAAAGGGTAATTTACTTGGTTTTCAGAGCTTCTCTTAGGTCTGCTGATTTTTAAAAATAATCCTTTTGCCAAAGAGGCATATTTTGGGTTGACAAATTCTGCACCTCTTCACAATTAAGGCTGCTATGAACAACAGTACATAGAATTTTTTGCAGATACCAGTGTTTATTTCTCTGCGAAAAATGGCCAGGAATACAATTACTGAGTCGTATTTCAGTTGCAGGTTTAGTTTAGTTTCGTTTTGCTTTTAAAGAAACCATCATATTCTTTTTCAGACTGGCTGCACCATTTTATGTTCCCTCCAACAATGTATGAGAGACCTAGTTTCTTTACATCCTTGCCAATATTTTGTACCATCACTATTTTTTACTTTAGCTCTTTTAATAGGTGTGTAGTGATAACACATTGAAGTTTTAATTTTCATTTCCCTAATAGCTAATGATATTGAATATTTTTTTCATGAGCTTATTTTTCATCTATATATTGCCTTCTGTGAAATATCTCTTCATTTCTTTGCCCATTTTTTAATTAGATAGTTCATTTTATTTTTATTGAGTTTAGAGATTTTTAAAAAATTTATTATAGATCTAAGTCCTTTGTCAGGTATGCAATTTGCAAATGTTTCTTCCAAGTTTGCAGCTTGCCTTTTCATCCTCTTACCAGGGTCTTTCATGGAGCAGAAAAAGAAAATATTGAAGTCTATATATTGGTTATTTTTTATGATACCCTTTGTTTTCATATTTATGAACCAGTCTTCTAACCATACTTCATGAAAAATTCTTCCTACATGGTCTTTTAAAATTTTTAACAGATTTGTTCTGCATTTAGATCTATAATCCATCTTGAGCTAATTTTTGTATAAATTTGGGGTTTAGAGAGAGATTAATTCATTTCCCTCTGAAAGTCCCAAATCTGGGAATTTGAATATGCTTAATATATATATATATATATATATATATATATATATATATATATATATATATATGGGTTTTGAATAAAGAAAGATGAAAGAAAAATACTGTAGGAGAATAAGCTAGGTAAGTCGGACCAAAAAGAAAAAGCTTTTCCTTTATTTCATAGTTATTACAATATTGAATATATTCCCTATGCTGTACTTTACTTCCTGTTGACTATTCTTATAAGTGGCAATTTGTATTAATCCCCTTCACCTATCCCCCCAACTCCCCACCCCATCTAGTAACTATCAGTTTGTCGTTGCTGTAAATTTTGAAACTTCTTGTGAGTGTGTTTCTGCTTTGTTTATTCATTTATTTATTTTTTAGATTCCACATATAAATAAAATCATGTAGTATTTGTCTTATTCTTTCTAAATTATTTCACATAGCATAATACCCTCAAGGTCCATGTATGTTGCAAATGGCAAGGTTTTATTCCTTTTATAGCTGAGCAATATTCCATTGTATGCATGTATGTATGTATGTATGTATGTGTGTGTGTGTGTGTGTGTGTATATATATATATATATATATATATATATATATATATATATATATATCATCCCTTCTTTATCCAACTGAGTCATGATAGTTAGCTTTGAAAAGACCCCTTTCCCTCCAGGTGAAGAGAAATTTTCCACTCAAATGGCTAACCTTGTAATCAGCTCTTTTTCCTGCTTCTGTGGACATGTTTGCTGCATAGGCCAAAGGGCAGAGTGATCTGGGGATCAATTGTAGACCCACTCTTCCCTTTAATTGTTCTGTCTAGATAACAAATGTATTACCTAAGTTCCTGTTTGAAAATCTCATGCTCTGTAACTCTCTGTAGCCTACAGCAATTCCTGTGGTCTGTAACCCACTGAGGACAAATCAATCAACCAGTCCATACCAACTGTAACAGTGCAGATATAAAAGCAAAATTGCCCCTGAGCTATGTACCCAGATCTTTAGAACACTAGTTCTTCTGGGACCGCCAGCGTAATAAACCTGAGTTCTCCAACTCTTCCAGTGGTTCTTTGTTTCTCATCGGTCTGATTTTGCAACATTTCTCCAAGACAGGATTTGGGTCTGGAATTTTTCCTCAATCCCTTACTCAGCTCTCTCCCTGTGGCTCTAGAATTTCTCCCTTTTCCTTTACTTAGCCCTCTCCCAGTTTTGATTTCGATGTGAGACTTTAGCATGAGAAACAAACCAAGGCCAGGAGACAAGATAGATTGCTTTGAGCCACCTCCATTCCTCTTGATGTCATGGGAAACAAGGCAGAACCAAGAGGCAGGCTGGATAGCCTTGGGACACCCCTTACCTCCAAGAAAACCAAAGCCAATGAATCAGACAGCATGTCTGAGATACCCACGCTTTTCTCTTAAGTGTGACCTTTTGCTTTAATAAAACTTGCTGTTTGTCATGTCCTTGAATTCTTTCTTCAGCACTAGACTAGAACCTGGTCACCAGAGCTCCCGGGTCAAGGTCTCTGTTTGGACTTTCATCCTGATGAGCTCTCTGGCATCACAATCATCTATTGGTGGACACCTAGGTTGCTTCCATATCTTGGCTATTGTAAATAACACTGCAGTGAACATAGGGGTGCACAGATCTTTTCAAATTTGTGCTTTGGATTTCTCCAGAAAAAAATCCCAGAAGTAAAATTGCTGAGTCATATGGTAGTTCTATATTTAAATTTTTAAAGAACCTCCATACTGTTTTTCATAATAGTTGCAGCAATTTACAAACCCATCAGCAGTGTACCAGTATTCTCTTTTCTCCACAGGAAAAGATTCTTTAAAAGGCAATTTACCTAAAGGAGTTTTAATGTGTTAGCAATGGCTAATAATTTGTAGCTAATGTTCATGACATTCAGCAAAATTACACATTGCGCCTGTACTAAAACTGTCTTTTGTCAACATGGGGGCTGAGTTCATGGGTATGCAACTGCAGTAATCAGACAGGGCTTCATGTCAAGAAGATGCTTTGCACTTGAGGTTTAATGCTCTGCAGTCAAAATTCTGAAAATCTTAATTTTATATTTGAATCTGTGTTTTAAAATGAATTCTAATGGGACAATAAAGCATGTTCCTTAAGTTGAAGTTTCAGCTTATCATTGGTTCTATCACCTCACCTACACAGGATAGGGTCTGCACTGCTGGATTCCTGACCTGACTCATCAATCACTGCCACTCTGTGCCCTTGACAGGGACCTAAGCATGATAGGGTCATGTTTGGGTGCATGTGTGTCCTCTACCTGAAGTCACAAGACACCATGAGATTCTGTATTTGCCTCTTGAGAATCACAATGCTCAATGCACCACGTCATTAAATACCAATAAAAAAGCACTATGACAAGTTGAGAGAGAAAATAAAAGAAAAGCTTTGTCTTGTTTTTTGAGCAAGGAGCCCTACATTTTAATTTTACATTAGGCCCCACAAAATATGTAGTGAGCCTAATGTCGACATAATAGCTTGTTTATTTAATTATGTTCTTAGAACTTCAAAATAACAGTTGAGAGAAGAGAAACAATACATGTCTAAGACAGACACAAATATAACTCCCAACCAAAAGTCTTCCATATTTAAAACAGCAAATTAAATCTGAATGTTCCCCACTCATTTCAAAAATCACCCAAAGGCCAAAATATAAAAGACAGCAATACAAAGCGTATGTTAAAAAAAGTAAATAGATATTTTCAACCTCAAAACACAAAATAGAAATGGAAAAACTGCCAAAAATACTGAAAGTCAAACAATATTCAGAAAGATACAGACAAGAGTAAGCCTATGAATGCAGATTCCAAAGAAAAATATGCAGAGCAATCTTCTCCTTTGCATGTGCTACACCCAGATGTATAAAACCCACTCACATTTTTATTTGCAAAACTGTAACAGAATCCAAAGTTTGCAAAGGACAGTTTCTCTAAACTCTACTTAGTTCTGAAAAGTAAAAATGAGAGTAAATGAAAAATTGAAAAGGCAAAATCATATTAATAAAAAATAGTGAGTCAATAAGATAATCTACAGAGGAGACTGAACTGCCAGCTGCTCTTCAGTGCAAACTGTGAGAAGTAAAAGTTTAAGAAGTCACCAAAAAACAGTGAGGAGAAGCCTCCTTCATATGAACAGAACCCTTCTTCCATAAAAATTTACTGTATGTTATTTATCCAAAATGTAACCATTTATCCAGGACAAAGGTAAACATAAAAGGAGAAACAAAAGATTGGAAAATAAATATTAGGCAAAGAATACTCAACAAAAAAAAATGTAAATTTTTCCATGGAACTAATAAAAGTTGTAATTAAGAATACTGCCAAGAATTTTGTAAAATGTTAATGCAATTATCTTTCTTAAAAAAATAAGACCTCAAAGAAGAGATAACAGCATTAAAAAACATAATGAAATGTGAAATACAGAATTCAGAACAAAATTGATGAAAATATTAATATTAAAAATGAATATTAAAAGTAAAATGTAGACATTATTGCCATTTCATGGCAAAATGGGTGAAGGTAGTCAAAAAGTATAAACTTCCAGGTAATTATTGTTAAAGAAACTACATCATATATTTGAAAGCTGCTAAGAGAATAGATCTTAAAAGTTCTCATCATACACAAAAAGATATTAACTAAACTTTGTGGTGATCATTTTGTAATGTACACATATATCAAATCACTATGTTGTACACCTAAAACTATTACAATGTTAAAAGTCAATTATATCTCAAAAAAAGCAAAATATGAAATTAGAAGCAGTGCAAAGGATAAATAGACATTAATGAAAATAATGCGAGAGATACAACAAATCCATCATAGATATGATATCACAGGACAAATCACTCACTCAAATTTAGAGAGACATGAAAATTTGGAGATTCAAGGCTCATTACAGTATAAGGTCGTGAGTAGAATTATGCTGCTGGAGTGAATCCAGCGGTAGAAAAATCTTAAACTTTAATGAATGAATTGCAGGAGGCTCAGTATGGAAAAGTAAGAGAGAGGGCCATGCTTTTGTGAGTGGTACCTCTAGGAGCCTTACCAGGTTCTAGCATTCAAGATAAGGGACAAATCTTGTATTTCAGGTTGAAGAAAGAGAAAAGTATTTATTTTGAAAGATGATGCCCAGAGCATTATGTACTTCCCTTAAGAGCCTAACCTATTGTTTAGGGAGATTTGCTATTTGACAGTTTTATTTCTTCTATGGCAATTGATATGTTTAGCTTTTCTAATTCTTTGGATATCTATTTTAAATTTATGTTCACCCATATTTTCATGGGGTTTAGAGAAGTAGTCACTTATGTTTATTTTAATTTATTTTATATGATTGTTGTTTTTAAGCTATTATTTCTCATTTCTAGGTGACGGGTACCTTATATGTACTGTCCAAAACCCCAACTTTCCTTATGTTCTATATCACAATGTACACTAATAAACAGGAAAAAAAGAAAATGGGGGAAAAAATAGAAAAACTGCAACATTCTATCTCCTCATTCTCTTCCTGGGCTGCGACCACCATTTCAATGGCTCATATCAGTTGATGAAGACAAAGAAAATATGTTCTTCATCAGTACAGATTCAGAATCTAATGTTTTAGGCATCTCTACTTTTCTACAAGTATGATCAAACATACTTTGCCTATCAATGCCACACATACTTCAACCACTTCTTTACCATAATATTGCGTTAGCCTGTTTACATGTCTACTTCCTCTCCATAGACTGTGAGTACCTAAAGGAAGGGAATTTATCTCTGTCATTGCAAAACTTAGGACAAGCCCAGCACTGAGTCAGTCCCCAGAGAACACTCACTGAATTAGACTTTCCTCCATGACAAGAATTCATCTAATGAAATAAGAAATCAGAAGAGAAGAGGTGGACAGGCTAGCTGTTGACAGTTTTTTTCCTCTCTCCTGTGAAGTGAAAATCCAATTTCTAGGGACTTCAAGTAAACAGCAAAAAGCCTTTTTAAATTAGTATATTATTGACTTTCTTTTATCATGGATGCTTTATCTAGTTTAATTTATTTTAATTATTTGTTGGTGAAATTCACATCTAAGATAATTTTATCATATCAAGTGCAAGTTTAAAAGTCTAATATACATAAGGGACTGAGGGTGTTTGTGTCTCTTATATGTGTCACTAATGGAATAAAATGATAAATATAATTCCAAATTACCTTCAGAGCTGAGTTTGGATCAAACATAGCAGATAAATTGGATTTTCATGAGAAGCTCATTCATTAGGGATTCCTATGTTTTGTATACATCATATTGCACTTCATCCATTTCTTGATTAATTAAATAATGGAGGTGAGAGAAAATTACAAATTTTTTATAGCTGATCAGCTGGCTTCTTCTTAGGAGAGCACTGTTTTTATTTGGGAAAATAACTTGATAGTTCTTAATGTGATAAGGTCCTTGACCTTTGTCTCTAGTCACCTTAGGGCACTTTGGGAATGGGTTAGAGTGAGACAAATTTAAAAAGCCAAAACATCCCATCTAATAAAATGGGAAAAGTTGTTATTGTGGAGCAATCTAAAAATGATAGGGTGCAAGCACCGAGAATTAACCCATTTCCTGTTTGCCCTGAGAATACTCACCAGTGGCGCTTGCAGCTGCAGCATTTACCCTGAGATAACCCATGGATTACAGTCCTAACCTCACCCCCAAAGCTTGCCAAGAAATATCTCACTTTTATTATTAGTTTTGGCATCGTTCTAGTTTATCTATAGTCTTTGAAAACAAATGACTTCGTTCCATTTATAGCATTCTGTTTGTAGTAGTGGTATTTCCATTTACAAAATATAGTAATTCTCAATCTCTGAAAATGTCAAATCCTAAAAAATGTACCATTCCCATGTGTGATGTGGACATTGTTCTAGAATAGTTGTTAGCCAGAGATTCATTTGATGAATTCAATTTATGTATACATTTCTCATTAGGATTAGACAAGTTCTGTTTAGAAATAACTCCAGGAAAAGATTTTACATTTTATTTCACACTGCAAACCAGTCAGATTTGCTTCAGCCTCAAAGAACGTGTTTATGTAAAATTAAATTATCGCTGGCAGTGAGCTGTATATATCTTTTTTTTTTTTCGAAACGGAAAAAGGATAAGTACAGAAAGTGGAACAGAGAGTGTTTTGCAACATGACAAGAGGACAGAGATCCAGAGGAGGAAAGTCAACCAATGAAAAGTTCCTTGTGATCAGAATGATCATGGACTTCAAAAACAGAAATACAGGATTTTAGATGTTAAGTAAACTTTGCTTTCTGTACCTTCACCTCTGTTTCTCATAAATCTTCTATATACTACTCACACTTGACACTGAGAGACAGGTGTTTTGAGTAAATGAAAGGAAAGATTTTAAATTTAGGATTGACAGATAAAATATAGGATGACCAGTTAAATGTGAATTCTAAAAATTACTGAAATTCATATTTAACTGGATGTCTTTTTTTAAATTTTGCAACTCTAGGTTATATGATTTGATCAACATCTCATGGGTAAATTGGAATAGCCAAAAGAAACAAGATACAGGCAAGGCAGAATTAAATATAAGCAAGAAAATATATCAAGAGGTAATTAAGAGATTTGTAAGCCCTTGAGGTATCAGGGATGGGATGGATTTTTTTTTTCTCTAAGAGTTTACAATACTTTTTAATTAAATATTCAAGAAAAAGTAAACCCATAGGGCTGGAGAACTTGGGGATACCTAGCCAACATAAGCCTAGATTATAATTCATTCAGTGTTGTATATAGTATTACCTTGCAGGCCTACCACTCACCACCTAAAGGGAATTCCCAGAGAACTGAGTTCCTTAGAGCTGCAAGGGAAACTGTATGTGATTATGACAAAAGCAGAAGTCAGGATAGTTCAGATAACCACCATTTCCCCTGCGCTTCTTATTCTGAACAAAGCCAGAGTCTTTCAACCACAGAGATATCTGTGCTCCCCCAGTGGATTTGAGCATGTGGAAATGAGAGAATTTCAATATTATTTATGGAGAGGATTCCAGTAGCTGACAACAGTGGTGTGTCTGCCAAAAGTGTACTGAGCATAATGAGGTACCATTCACGGGGAATCAAGAGTAGTTTTCTTCATTTTATTTGCATAATCATTTACAAATAGGTTTGCAGATGTGTTAGGTGTTTCAACATCTGGTTGTAGGTTCATTCCCACCTCACCCTACCCAAGGTCACTTTTATATAACTTTTACTTATTTTCTCTCCAAACCTTTTATTATGTTAACTCCTTTTGTTCTATTCCAAATCGCGAGATTATTTCATTGATGTAGCTTAAAATTACGTAGTTTATTAAGCAAAAAAGTGTTATTACCATTTTTCCTTCCATCTATTATGTAATTTTGCTGAGCCCAGGATTTGACTTAATGTGTTGTAAGGCTTACGTAAAGGGATACGTTGCTTACCTAGTGAGTTTAGCCATCTGCCCAGTATACCTTTATTGATTCAGCTATTTTCCTCATATCAGAGTGTTTCTATTTTTTGACAGAATAACAAAGCATTTAACAACTGGTGAAAATCTTTGCATGCTTTACTTATAAATGAAAAGATTTACTGTGCAATATTAATGCAGGGAGAAGGAAGAGAATTAAAATGTTAATCAAGCCACATTCAGAGACTGCAGTGTGCTGATCAGGCCTGCAGCCAGGCCAAGAGAACACCTTTAGAAGAAAGGAAGATTTCTGATAGATTACTAACAACCTATTCCCACCCCACCCACCCCCACCCTCCTCAATGCCTCCCCCCCACCTGTAAAGGGGAAACAGGAACCAAGAGTCATTCAGCTATGGCTAAAACCATAGGGAACCTATGTATTAAAGGCTGAGAACTGCCAGCAGACCTTTCCCTCTACATATTCTTACCTTTTCATCTACATACTTTTCCCCTTCCTCATTGTATGTCCATATCAAAGGAAATGAGAACTAAAGAATGACATATAAACTGAATTCTTTGAACACTCGCCGTCCTTTCTGTCCTCCTCTCTCTCTATTGTCCTGGTCCCTCTCACTCTGCCTCTGAGAGGAGATCACACTCTGTCTGTGCAGTGTTACCCCTTCCCAAATAAACTTTCCTTTTTACTCTAACTTTGGCATGTGTGTTGAATTCTTTCCACATGCTCCACCAAAGGACCATCTTCTTCTCTCAGTGCAGGGCTTGGTCTTATCCCCACTCAGGGAAATTTTTCCTATCCTGCATCATCATGATAATTTTTAAAACAAACAAATGTTCTCACTTCTATGATTGAGAGAGGACCACCAAACTCAGACTGGTCAAGATAATGTAAAGAAATTTGACCAAAAGAAAAGATACCTGTGCCAAATCATAAAGCTACCTTTCAGAGAAGTAGATAATGAGGCAAAAGAAAAAGAAAAGAAAAAGGAAAAAGAGAAAAGGAAGGGACTTCAGAGTGGACAGCATAAATAAAGGAACAGACAGGGGAATGAAAAAACATGGCTCATAATCCTCTTCCAGTGGCTTTTACATACAAATGGCCTGTCTTGGCTCATACTGAAGACTTTTTTAAAATCTCTCAAGGGTTCACAAAACTCAAACAAGTAGCATCTGGCTTTGGTGTGTCCCATACCTCTTCCTGAGCAGCCCCAAGTCTTGCACTAGTGGCAGCTGAGCTTGAGTTAGCGGCTTGGCCTCTTGAGGCACTTCCAAGCCCATTGCAGGTGGTGGCCATCTGTGAATTGCTTGATGTCTCATTTCAGGTAGCATGTGCCAGGGCACAAGTAGTGGGTGAACTTGGTCAGCAGTGGGGACCCAACCAGAAGGCCTCAGGATGGCATATCCAGTGATCTGCTTTAGACAGAGCGATAGCACCAACCATGGCAATATCTGAGGATGACATACCCAAATGACAGGCTGGGCAGGCACCAGAGCCCTGTTAAAATTAATCCTGCTCCGTAAGGTCAGCCACTGCACAACAGCTCATCCACTGTGGTCATGGCCAGTCTTTACAACAAATCAGCCCTGGCCAGTCCTTATAACCAATCAGCCCTAGGGTCAATTCTTCCCATTGATGTGACAACAGTAATCAAGGCTCAACTACAATAGGAGAAACACACAAGTCATACAAGGGACACACCTGAAGCATTCACTCAAGTCACCAGGGAGACTGCATCTCTGGGTCCCACACACTGCCTGCTACGTAAGGGCACTCTACTACGACCAGGGCACATAGAAGCCCTACCTAATACATAGAAACAAAGACAGAGAGGCAGCCAAAATAAGGAGACAAAGAAACATGTCCCAGATGAAAGAATAGAACAAAGCTCCAGAAAAAAAAACTAAACAATATAGAGTCAAGCAATCAACTATACACAGAGTTCAAAACACTGGTTATAAGGATGCTCAATGAACTTACAAGAAGAGTAGATGAACTCAGTGAGAACCCTAACAAAGAGATAGAAAATGTAAAAACTAAGATAGAAAAAAAAAGAATCAGTCAGAAATGAATACAATAACTAAAATGAAGAATACATTAGAGGCCATCAACAGCAGATTAGATGAAGCAGAGTATCGAATCAACGATTTAAAAGAAAATGCAGCAGAAAACACCCAATCAGAACAGCAATAAGAAAAAAAAACAATGAGGAAAAAAAACAATGAGGATAGTTTGAGGGTCCGTGAGACAGCATCAAGCATATGAACATTCACATCATAAGGGTATCAGAAGAAGAGAGAGAGCAAGGAATTGATAACCTATTTGAAGAAATAATGATGAAAAACTTCCTTAACCTGGTGAAAGAAATAGACACAGAAGCTCGGGAAGCACTGAGAGTCTCAAACAAGATTAACTCAAAAAGGCCAACACCAAAATGCATAATAATTAAAATGCTAAAGGTTAAGCACAAAAGGAGAATCTTAAAAGCAGCAAATAAAATAAATTATTTATCTATGAGGGAGTTTCCATAAGACTGTCAGCTGATTTCTCAACTGAAATTTTGCAGGCCAGAGGGCTAGGTACAAAATATTCAAAGTGACGAAAACCCAGGACTTACAACTAATATTACTCTACCCAGAAAAGTTATTCTTTAGAACAGGACACATGAAGAACTTCCCAGATAAGAAAAAGCTAAAGGAGTTTATCACTATCAAACCAGTATTATAAGAAATGTTAAAGTGACTTATTTAAGAATAAAAAGAAAAAAGATTAAAAATATGAATAATAAAATGGCTATTTCCTATTTAACAAACTCACAATGCAAAAAGCAATTGTAGTTAGTTTGGATGAATTGTTCTTACTCAGCCCAGGCAGAAAAATAATGAGTATCACTTTCTCCAAGTGCTTTCTAAATATAACATGTTTTGTTGTTGTGGTGGTGGTTGTGGTTGTTGATATAACATAAAAGTACACAGCCCTTTTCATACTAAGACACTGTTTTAAGCATTTCATATTAATTCATTTAGTCTTCACAACCACCCTATGAAATAGGTATTATTGTTACCATTTTAGTGATGAGAACACACACTAAGAGGATAAGGAGCATGCCCAAGGTTGCACAGCTAGTATATGGCAGAGCAGGGATTAGAACCCACTCAGTCTACAGAATTGATGCTATTAACTACTATATAATACTGCTACACTTAACCATGTGTTGAATAATTCATTCTGAAATCTTGTCACACTCTCATACTTACTGATCTCTGTATTCCATACTCCATCATTTTTCTCTTTTTAATAAAGGGAACAGTGTTTGTTCATCCCCAGTTTCCTGGTTCTTTTCTATTTTTCTATAGCTTTTCAAGGGTAATATTGTTTGTTTTTTTTTTATTCTGATCTCTATATTTTGTCTCTGTATAGAGCCTTGAACTCCTGCACAGAGTATGGATACTTCCCCAGAAATTCCTTATCTGTCCTTTGATTCCCTTTTATACACGTTGCTTCACTCTATTCAGTTTTAAGATGAGTCACTTTAATATAAAATCTACTAAGGTGTTGAGCAGTTCTGCTCTATTTTCAATCTCTGTATGTCTTTATCATGGATAGAGAATCAGTCCCTTGTTGTCTGTCTGTGTACTGCAAAGTTAGATCAGAATTTTACAATTATGAGAAATAAAAGCACGGGTGTCTAAGGAATTCGGGTAGTGTTATAGTCAGGGATCCAGGAATGTCTGAATCTGCTCTGCCAGGTCCGTTCCTCCCTGCAAGGAAACACACACACACACACACACACACACACACACACACACACACACACACACAGACATAACAACAAGGCACCTCCTCATCATTAGCTTCACTAGGGCCTGACTCACTGGTACAGGGCTTCTTAGCAACACTTTATTTGAGTAGACAGCCTTGCGAAAATATCCATGAGGGCCTCTAGTACGTACAAGGTCAAAATCCAAATATGTGCTCTCATCTCTCTCTGATTGCCACACTGGACAATAGGCAGAAGTAATGTTGATTTAGCATATTGTAAACGCGTTTCCTGCACAATGATTGTACTAGTAAACAAGGAAAGAGAAATACAGATATGGTGAATGGAGCAAAAATTTCCTCCCCCATAGAAGGATTTTCTGTATGAGCTAGTTAAACCATTTTCTATGTGGTCTCCATGACTCTTAAATCTATATTCTGTGCAAATACCAAAAGTATTTGTTCTAAAGCACATTGGACTTTGTAACTCTTCTTCATGAGAAGCTTCCAGAGTATTCTTTATATAGTCAACAATTTTGTGGGCATGAGAGACCACAATCAAAGCAGCAATGGTGACAGGAGTGACAGTAACTATTCCTTGAACTCTGGATTGTACTTATGATGGTGTGACGATGAAATCAATAGCTCCATGGCAGACCCTCAACTTTCCTTCTTGAAATTCTTACTAAAATTTTTTAAGCATTTAGTTTCCTGTATTAAATTCATTCCTGCTCTAAATACCTAGAATGATTTCTGTTCTCTGTACTGACACACCCATGCACAAATATATACATATTAAAAGGAATAACAAACTAAAATAAAAAAAAAAAACTTAAAATGAAAACTAAAGTCAACCCAGGCCTTTCTATTCTTAGACCCACTCCAGAAACAACCTCTGTTGGACATTTATGTTTATTTCTCATGTTTACTTCCATTGAACTAAATAACACCTCTACATTATTATTTCTTGATCTATCAACTTGAGAAAATGAAGACTATATTTACTTACATCACGTGCATTTTTTCACTCCATCCTCCTCTCAAATGTTGGTAGTTTTATTGTATTGGTAAACTTTCTAAACTTACATCATACACAGAAGCCTCTAGTTCTTTTTTTTTAATTAAAATTATTGGGGTGATATTGATTAACAAAATAAAATAAATTTCAAGTGTACGGTTGAACAGTAAGTCATATATGTGTGTGTGTGTGTGTATGTATTTTATTTTTCGCTACAATTGGACTTCCGTCACCAAATATTTGACCCCTTTTATTCATCTACCTCAAGTTCTTTTTCTGTTACCTGTAACAGTAACTCTTGATGCCCCATTATGTAAACCCACGATATTACTAAATTCTACTGTTCACCTTTTCTTCCTTCTCATGTCCTCATTTCTGTCAGTCAGCATCTCTGTTGCTGCAGTATCAACACCCAATCTCTCTAGAAAAGAGTATTCCTATCATTTGTTTAAAAGTACATTCAGGATTGCTTGTTACTCTGTCACTCAATACTTTGCATGGGTAAGGGAACTGACATGAAAAGCAAATTCTCAATGCTATCCTGTAAACAATTTCAAATAATCCCCTGTTTCTAGCACTACTAATAAACCCTATTATTTGTACCTGCCAACTCCAAGGCCAGACCTAGAAAATTGATTGGCAGTCACTGCAGTCCCCCTCTAGGCTATTTCTTCTTCCATTCAACTTCACTTGCCAATATGTTTCTATTCTCAGACTTCTAGAAATATGCTGAAATACCTTAATCACTAGACATCTCCTTATCATTCTCTTCCCTCTCATAGATTCATTTCTGTTTCAGTTATCTATCAACTCAACAACACCGCATAACAGCAAAACATAAAACCTCAGTAGCATACAACCAAACATATTTATTTTGCTTATTTTTCTCTGGTGCTCAGTTGAATTGAAATGAGCTCTCTCATGCTTCTGTGGTCAGCCGCAGGGGCACTAGATGCTAATCTTGGGTAGGCTGCCTCACATGTCTAGGGGTAGACTGCTTGTCAACTGGGGAAGTTCTGCTCTGCTTTACGTTTCCCTCATATCACTCCAGCAGGCCAGGCCAAACACATTCTCATGGCAAAGGCAAAGGTACAAGAGCAAGCAAACTCAATTTTGCAAGCACTTTTCCAATCTCTGCTTGTGTCATATTTATTAACATCCATGTGCCAAAACAAATCACACTCTAGCTATTCCGATTCTGAGCAAGAGGGCACTACAAAGTTGCATGGCAAGAAGTGTGCAAGAGTGAAGAATTAAGGACATTAATGAAATGAATCCATCACATTTTCTCTTTGCATTCTTTTGTTCTCTCTCATATTAGTACTGTCTCTGGAGGGAAGGTGGGCAGATGTGCACCAAAATTAACTGGAAGCCTTTCTGCTCTTTCAGTTCATCATGTGCCATTAACAAAGCTATTTCCTGAGACTGGAATGACATTTTCTCTCCCTTCATCTATTAATATCTTAACCACCTCTCAAAGCCCAGAACAAATGCTATCACTTCACAGAAGCCTTCTGTAAATGACAGTAATTGTTTGTGCCTATTTATCCATTCCCTATTGTTGTAATAATAAAGTTTCAGTTTCATGTTGGAGAACTGACATTTCATACCAGTTTTTAGGGGGTTTTCCCTAAGACAAAAACTGTTATTCAATTCAAGAGGTGTGTGTATGACCTGGTCGAAAGGCATGTTCCATCCCCTGGTAGTAGTGATTGGTTCAGATATAAGCACATGAATCAAACTGTCTCAAGTCAGAGATAATACTGAGATTTATGCTGAAATAAAAGTATAGAGGCTGATGCATTTCACTTGAATTGCCAGGCTCTTAGAATATAACCTTAAAGCTCCTGGTGTTCATCTTTCTAATAAACCTGGCAGAGCAGCCAATGAGCAAAGGCAGTACAAAGGAAAATAGAACCAAGTGATGGAAACACAGAGATTCCTGAAGCCATGATCTGAACATCTAGATATAGACCTACCTGACATATTTTCATTTACTTTCTGTACCTTTCAAAATCCTTGGATGTTTCAATTACTTGAACAAATAAATTTCACTTTAACAGGCCCATCGCTTATAACCAAATGAATTCTGACGAATACATTTCTCCAAAAACCCGAAGCCCCTGACTCTGTTTTACTGTAACTACTAAGTGTATATTTCTTGAGTCCTACTTGCTTCCTTCCATTCTCTACTTTGGAGATTCTCAGTGGAGGCACACATCCAATGGAGTCATATAGAATCACCAGAGGAGAGAGTGTTCTCTGACAACTTCCCCTGCTCTGAAGATATTGATATGGCCTTTAGTTGCCAATAAATTCTATAGTGAACTACTAGTATAGTGAGTTTATTGGGTCCCTTGGTTGTTTTGTGATGGAGGTAGACAGAAAGTTTAAGAAACATTAACAATGATCTATTCCGTAGCCTGAGTCATAATTTGCCCTTTGTAAATTAATATTTATTTCTATGCTTGATAAATGTCTTTTGTGTTATACTATAAGCTATATGATGATAGTTTCTAGATATGTTTCATTCATCAATTTATCTTCAGGTCCTAAGACATGTGTTTGGTCCATGTTAGAAACTCAGGAGATATTTGTTGCATGAATCAATGTTGAAAATATATTTTGTGTTGTATTTATCTCTATATTGCCACAGCAATTAACTCAACAAATACTAAAATAAAGGGAAAATAAATGACACAATCTGTTTCAAGTCATGAGTTTACTGTTTTATGTTCCACCACCATCACTACATCTTCCTCTTCATCCTTATCTACTCTCTATGTAGACCTTACTATTCATACTGAGCACTTCCATGGATTCAGAAATTCTTGGAGTTAACCTTCCTAGAGTTCTTTCATGTTTGTCCTTGGCTGTGTGCTTCTCCTTATATTTTTATATAAGTCCTCCTACTTTGTTTCTTTAGGTTCTCATGAGTTAATTTGTTTTTACTTTATTATAAATGATTCAATTTATTGAAACCAAAAAATAAAAACACTTCATGCATTTCTCCCACCTCCCACCTCTGGAAACCAACACCAATCTGTTCTCTATAGGTTTTTCTGTTTTGTTTTATTTTTTTTTTAGATTACATATTTAAGAGTGATCATATGGCATTTGTCTTTTTCTGAGTTATTTCACTTAACACCCTCAGAATCTATCCATATTGTTGCAAATGGCAAGATTTCATTCTTTTTTTGGCTAAATATTACTCTATTATATTCATGTGTGTGTATAATATTATATAGATCACAATTTCGTTCTCCATTCATTCATCAGTATAATGACATAACTTTTTTTAAATTAGAGATTATCCTGTGAAGTTTCATTTGTTTTGAATAATGATTTCTCAATGGTTATAATTTGGATAGCTAAAGCCACATTTTCCTAGCTTTCTTCCCTTACTTTAGCTTTATTTATTCCCTTTTAGAGTTTTAGGCCATTGAATTATAACTACCATATCTATGACCTTTGTGATCTGAAAGTCAAGGATAAACATCACCTCCACTCTGTCTCCATACTACTGTCTTTAGGAGACAGAAGGTAACCCCAGAATGACTAATACCAAGATCAAACTGTCTTTCTCCTGGTTTATTCATATCATTTAAGAGGAATCCCTGAATTCCTGTGTACTCCCGAGAAGACTGCCCCTCCTCTAGCTTCCAAATTTCCATTGAAAGGAGTTTAATTAAAGAGTACTTCCTCCCTGTATGTTCCTAGCAATGCACTTGCTCTTACCCCACTTACACCATTCTGCCTTTAGATAGCAAAGACTAACTTCACAATACCCTACGTTTAGTTGTCATTCATCATAAGTAGCCAAATCTCCTGGATTGTCCTTCATCTCCTGCATTTTAATTCTCATATTCCTTAGCACATGCTCTTTCCTTCCCCCATTGCTTTCCGCTTTGAACTGCTGAAGACATATGACTGTGCCTCTTGGACCTTATGGTACTAACCAGCAAAAATTCTCCCGTGTCTTTAGCCTCTTCTCTGTTAACTCCTGTAATCTTCTTACTCTAAGAAAAGCTGGCTTTTTCATCAGGGTATCACAGCCCCTACAGCATTCTTTCTGGTGATTGTGTTCTCTTAAACTCCATGTACCTTTAAATAAAGTGACTTCCTCCTTGCCATTTCCTGCATTATCAATTTTCCCTATTTATCAGATTTCCCCAAATCAGAAAATAAGTGCACTGTTATTCTTCACATCTTAGAAAAACATTTTTTGACCATCATTCTCTCTCCAGACTTTCTCACATTTCTTTTTCTGGCCCCATCACTATCTGTAATTCCTTTTCCCTTATTCTCCTATGAATTCATTCCAGCCAGGTATTCATCTTCACCAATTTACTAAAAAAACTCTCGCCAAAATCACTAATGACTTTCACGTTGTTAAATACAGTGGTCAATTATCAATTATTAACTTACTTGACCCATCAGCAGCATTTATATAAGTTGATAACTTTCTCCCCCTCAAAATACTTTCTTTATTGGATTTTTAGAGCTCATACTATTTTGGATTTTTTTTTATTCATCTCTAAGTGTTTCTTCTTGATCTCTGTCTTCCTTCATCCTCATGTTTCTGTACTCTTAATGTTGGAGTTTCCCAGGGTTCAGTTCTTAACACACTTTTATCTACTTTGACTTACTTAATGGTCTCATAAAATTTCGTGACCATTAATTAAATTTTCTACATTGGAAAAATCAAACTGTAAATTGCCAACCAGGCTTCTTGCCTGAAATCTAGACTCTTATATCCCACTACATACTTGTCATCTCTATTTAATAGTTACCATAAACTTAACAAAGTTGTTGATATTCATCCCAAACCTGCTCCTCTTATTCTCCTCCATCTCAGTTGATGGTAACTTTATCTTTACATTAGGTCAAGCCAAATACTTGGTGTCATCTTTTACTTTCAACATCCATTTGTTAACTCCATGAGCAAAATGTTGGTTTTGCATTAAAGTGTATTCAGAATTGAACTGTTCTTAATACTCCCACCACTATCATTATGTTTAATGCAATGTTGATTTTTTAAATAGCTACTTAACTGTTCACTCTGTCTGTGCCCCCTACAATATATTCCTAGCATGCCAGCCATCACATTCTTGTTAAAAATGTTAATCAGCTGATGTCACCCCTCTGCTCTAAACCCTCAATGACTCCCCATCTTACTCTGAATAAAAGCCCACTCTTTAAAATGGCCTCAAGTCTCTACATGACCTAATCAATCTCCTCTCAGACTTCAGCATCTACCAGTTTTTTCTTTGCTTATTGCACTGCTCACTTGCTTGCTGTTCTTCAGACATACCAGGCATGGTTCTACCATAAGGCCTTCAAATATGCTCTTGGCTCTTCTTAGAATGCTTTTCTCCCGGATATTCTCATTACTTGGTACTTCGCTTCCTCCTTTAGGTCTTTGTTAAAACATGAGCCTTTCTTGACTGCTATTTTAACAAGTGCAGTGCCCAATGTGACATTTCTCATCTCTCTTTATCTTATTTTTCTCTGTGGTACTTGCCACCATTTTACTAGCTGAATAATTTAATTACTTGTGATTTTGCCCCTCAACTACACTATTAGTGTCAAGAGGATAGGAATTCTTGTTTTATTCCCTATTAGATCTCCAGCATCTAGAACATTTCCTATCATAGAATAATTGCTCAAAAAAAAATTCTAGAATATTTGTGTGAATCCAATTATATCTGGTTGCCCTTCTTTCTTTAATGTCATAAAATGTGATAAAATAATACTTTACTTTCTTGTTATATCTGTATTTTTTTGTTAATCAGAATTCATACCTGAGTGGTAGACTTCTTTATTGCCTTCTGAATAAGCCAATAATTCATTATCTGACTCTCTCTTAGGTGATAAATGCTTCAGCAGACATCTCCCATCATTAGTGTATTATATTTCACAGAATATTTTGACATGTGTCCATCAAGAAAGTAAATTTTTATGTCCTCAATCAAGAAATTCAGTTATGCTTTACATTGTGTCCTTATTGAAACTAATCCCCCCAACTACTGCCAAATTTTTTTCTCAATGCTTTAGAATTTGAAATGAGTTCTTTCCTGTTTTTTTCTCCCAGAAAATATTTCTTGACTCCAATTGCAATACATATTATCAAATAATAGTGATATCTATAAAATTATATCTACTTTATTATAATAAAAATATTATATTTTGCCTGGCTTTTATTACTTTTATTTTATTCCAAAAATGTTATAGATAGATTGGTTGATTTAATGCTTTTGTAAGTTTTGTGAGTTAAACAAAAGGAGAAAAATGTAATGATTCCCAAAAGTATCACAGAATTAATTACATGGCAGTTTCATTATAGTATCAGATAATCATCTGCCTTACTCTGATTCTTACGGTAGGAGTGGATACTCTTTCCTTATCCAGTTCTCATACTTAACTGAAGAGTAAAAGAGCAAGATTTATGGTTCAAAGTAGTTGATTGAGCTCACACTTTCACACCCCCCCTCCCAAGTCCCACTAAAGACACAAAACTGATATAAGACATATTTATAAGAAAATCCTCTCTCTAACACACCCAGCACCTAGAATAGTGCCTATCACATAGTAGTAGATCAATAAATATGTCAGAAAAAAAATTTCACAATAAAACTAAAAAATAAGGTTAGTAATTAATATTTTACATAATTTATGAAAAAATAATCATATGGGAGTACATTAACACAGAAACTAGAGCATAGTAAAATTTTAAAAAGTATACATGTTGGGAAAATTGTTTAGAGGTAGATTTTTTTTTAATTTCAATGGAAATTGAGAAAAATAGCAAGCTTGCAGTTAACAAAAGTGGAAAGCAGATGTTATCTATGGGAATTAAAATTAGGGAACTAAATTAAAAGAATGGCATAACCAACAATTCTACAGTTTATTAGTAAGATTACTGCATGAGAACAGTCAAAAGACTATAAAAGTGATCTATGGCCATGCCATCCTGAACACACCTGATCTCATCTGATCTCAGAAGCTAAGCGGGATCAGGCCTGGTTAGTACTTGGATGGGAGACCACCAGGTTCTGTAAGCTTTAAAAAGAATACTGTAAAAGTTAATAAAGGAGGAAAGACTGGCCCCACCAAAAAGAAACGTACTTTGAAACTATATTAACTAAAACAACACTGAATTACCAATCATCAAACATTTTTATGTACCCAAATTCTTCTCCAAACATCCTAAAATCTTCTTAACTAAAATCTGGCTATTGTCTCAGAACATTATTTCTGTTAGTTCTTTTATAATTCAGGAATTCTTCATACTCTCTATATCTCTAAATCAGAAAACTAAGTTAATTCCTTTCTTGTACTTTTTTACTTATAGAGGGCTCCTCTAAACCCTCATTAAGAAACCCCATTGATTAGGGCCTATGTAATTTGATTGTACTTTCTTCATGCCACTATTATTATTATTTATGAACCTCCTGGTCATTTTCCCTAACTAATTGGAAACTTTTCCTCTTCACTTAACTTCTGCCAACTCTTGGTTTTCTTTACTAACCATAAATACAAACTTTTAAAGTTCATTTCAGGCTTCTAGGCCCTTTGACATCACTGGAAAATCCAGTTCATCTTAATTTCTTCTCTTCACTTTCTTATTGTATGCCTTACATTTGTAGTTCTTCATGTCAATAATGTTTTCACCAGTACCATAAGTTAAAAAGAATCTTGGCTTTTTCAATACATATATTTAGTAAAATAAAATCCCTAAAAGAACCCAATTATTTGCGAATTTGTGACCTCATCCACAAAGCTCAATACTACTGGATAAAGTCCAACACAATGGCAGATTGATTACACATAAAATCAAAAGCACAGATATTGAAAGGGCTCATAACACTAATAGTAATTCTATTTCATTTTGTAAAATCAAGCTCCCTTTATCCACAACAACTACAACGAAACTTGACTTTCATCAAGATTCAATATTGTACCTCTGTTCTAACTTCAAACATGTGATCTCGCTTCTAACTTCACAAAAGAGAAGGGATGGAGAGAGGGAGAGAGGAAGACAGGGAGAGAGGGATAGAGGGAGGGAGGGAGGGATGGAGAGAGGGAGAGAAAGAGAAAACTTGTGTATTTGTGGCCACATTTTCCACTTATATATTATATTTTATCCCTAACCACTTTCTTAGGAAATTGACACTCTTCATCATCTCCTCTTTCTTATCTCTATTTAACTACCCACTGTATGTCAATTGTTTTCTCATATCACTACTGAGATCTGTTTAAATATTTCCACTATTTGAAAAAAAAAGTAATATGATTTCATATTCTTGTCCTACTACCACACTCTTCTTTACGGTGAAACTTCTCAAAAAAGGTATTTATAAACAACATTTCGATTTCTCACCTTTTATTTATTCCTAAAATCACTTCACCTGGACTTTGTCACACATAACCTACCACAAATGCTTTTCCCTAACGTCACTAATCACATTTCTGCCATTAAATCTGATAAACATTTTTCAATTATTCTTTTGGTTGGTTTTTCAATGACATCTGATACTAGATTTTAAACTGTTCTTTCTTTTCTTTTTTACTTTGACATGACTATACTCTTAATTTTATTTCTACCCCTTAGACATTCCACTGTCTCATTTGAAGTTTCATCCTCCTCTATCTGATCATTGAATTTTGAGGATTTTAAGCCTGAGACTAAGGCTTTCTCCCTTTATCTAATTTATCTCTCTAGAAAATTTTATTTAAAGCTATGCTCTCAATTACTACCTGTTTGTAGCTATTTATAAATTTATATATCTATCTAGTTTATTCTCTTGATTCCAGATTTTAATTTTCAACTTCGTTAATTATAGTTACTTAGGTGTCTATTAGACATCTAAAGGTCAACACATATAAGTATCTCAAAGTCAGCATATTTAAAACAGAACTCATAATCTGCCCCTCTAAATTTGGCCCCCTTCCACTTTCTTTCTATTGGTGATCACCAAGCCAAAAACCTAGAGATCATCTTCATCTTCAAAACCAATTATAATCCACCTTGTTATCACCTTAGTTTTGCCTACTAGGTTTACTTCATTTAACATACTTTCCTCTAGCTTAATTTCCACCATCTTAGTCCATATTGACATTATCTTTAGCTTAGTTTCTTGCAATGGCTTCATAACTGGTCTTTATATCCATAATATCTTCTCTATATTGATCAAAACAATATTTTTAAACACAAATCCAATATATTATTTCATGACTTAAAATACTCAATGATCTTTCATTGCTCTTGGAATAAAGAAAATTCTCAACATGATCAAAAGGTCATGTGTGATATGATCATATATACCTCTGCAGCTACATATCTGGTCATGTCATCTTCTCTTTAAGTTCCAGCCATGTTGACGTTTTTCCTGTTCTTCAAATGCCCATGCTTCCTCTCACCACAGGATATTAGCACAGACTGTTTCTTCTACTTAACTTGTTTTCTTTCCCATTATCCTATTTATCATGTATTCATGCTTTCTCAATTACTGTTTCCTTAAAAAATTTTCTCATCACCTCTCTTTATTATATTATCTCACTATATCAGGTACCTCTCCTTAGAGTATTTGCCACAATTGTAGCAGCTGCAATTTCTATTTTACTTGTATGCTTATTTAGATAACATAGGTTTCTTCAGGCATTGTTTATGAATGGTAATTTTATTGTGGACAGAGTTTATGTGTAGTTTTGCAGCTAACATATCAACAATACCTAGAACCATGTTAAATACTCAATGAATATTTTTGGAATGAATAAATGAATAAATATGATACCACTGGAACAGATCAAAGAAGACACAAATGGACTGATAACTACTAGAGAATTTAATGCATGATAAGAATACTGTTTTAAATTACAGTTGACCCTTGAGAAACATGGGTTTTAACTGTGCAGGTCCACTTATATGTGAATTTTTTCAATAGATATACTGTTGGCTCACCATATTCCTGGGTTTCACATCCACAGATTAAAGCAGCCATGGATTGAAAAGAGCATTTTTCATCTGTGGTTAAGAATCCACAGATGTAGAGGGCTGACTGCATTGTTCTGTCATCTTATATAAGAAACTTGAGCATCTACTGATTTTGATATCCACAGGTGGGGGTGGGGGTAGGGGTGAGGGTGAGGTCCTGAAACTAATCCCCTGCAGACACCAAGGGATGACTATAGTTAATTTTTTGGAGAGTTGAAAGTTATATATGAATTTTCAACTGTGTGGGGTCAGCGCCACAACCCTGTGTTGTTAAGGGCCAACTGTAATCACCTAGCTATACAACTGAGAAAAGACAAAAGTTTGATATTTACTTCATATCATTTACATAAAATTTTCATGTAGATTAAGATATAATATTTTTAAAATTATAAATGTAATAGAAAAATATATAGGTTTATTTTAATTATGCTGTTGGAAAGGATTTCCCAAGCAAGATTTGACAACCCCAGAATGATAAAAAAAGAATCTAACAAATTTGATAAGATAGATTATAAAACTTGGTTTGAAAAAAAATCTTTAAGCTATGATAAAAGACAAATTAAAAGTATATATTTAAAATATATGTAAAAAACTAAAAACCACAATATATAAAAATCATTTATAAAACAATAAAGAAACAAGTCACAAAATTTGACAGAAAGTATGAACAAAAATGGACAGAAAATGCAAAAATGCATAGTAATCATTTAGAGTGTAGCTAAATATTATTTCAAAAATAGCTCTATTTATAATTCCTTAACCTTTAGATTTGTCAAAAATTAAAGATTTAAAATACACATCATATGATAAGAGTGTAGGGAAAATGAACACCATATACTTTTGATATTAATGTAAATTTGCATAGCTTTTAGAGAAAAATTTGGCAGTATTCATAAATATTTTCGCTGTGCATAGCAATTTTTCTCTCAAATAACTATATTTTTAATTACAAAATTGTGCAATATTATATTTACAAGGATCACTGGTTTTGATGATAAAAAACTAGAAACAGTCCAAATTCCAACCTCAAGAGAAATAATTAAGTAAAATATGAATATGTATAATAAGGAATATGAATAAGAATCTGGCAATTTTATATGTACTAATGTAGAAGTTGCCCATAACATATTAAGATTTTCAAAAGCATATTGCAGAAGACATGTAATCTATGAATCTAGCTTTGTAATAATAATAATTAATAATAATAATAGCAAAGAAAAGCAAAAAAAGAAATCATATAAAATCTTGTAGAAGAATAATTATACCTTACTGTTAACAATAGTAACCTCAATTATAAAATTTCTCTTAAATGAGATGAGATAGAAGGGTTTCTAACTTTACATCATACTCTTTTGGATTTTCTCACAATTATATGTATACCTTTGGTAATTTGCAAAATCAATACATGTTAAAGAGTAAAAGACGAACTAGTAAATCTGTTTGTAGATTTGTTGCATGCTTTTTCATACTGCCTAGATTCATACATATTCCAGAAAGCTTCCCAAATAATATGACCTCATAAACTGAGAATAACATGTCAGTGTGAAAATATAAAGTTTGAGTTTTGAGCCCATATATATATAAAAAATTTGAGCCCTTCATTCAATGATACCTAAGTTAAACAACCTTTACAACCTTGTTGGTTCAATCATCCAGTGACTAGACTTTGAGTTGATGTCTTTAGGTGCGATGGCTGATGAAAACCATCAAGCAATAAGTTACTATGGTAAATTCCATCACACAAGTTCACAGGTTAAGAGATAGAAATGGAATTAGCTAAAATGTCATACAGTCTCTAAATTACTCTAATTTGTGTTAAGGCAAGATATTTTTATTTATCTTGCTGGATAATTTTTACTCTGATGACTAAGCTCAAAGAATCTACTATACATTGTTATCAATTGGTCTCTTAATAATGCTTTGGTGTGGAAGAAGTGATGTCACTTAATAGACTAGACTAGTCACAGTGGGGGAAAAATCCCGAATACAAATACTCTACCTCTTCTGAAATGTCAGCGTTTTAAATTTTAACCTGTTACAGTAATAGTTAAGCACCAATCTTAGCACACAATTAAAATACCTTCTTAGCATGTAAAATGCAGAGATTTGCTGGCAGGGGCGAGGGAGTAGGCACTGCAGTTACCTATATATTTCTGCTGTATTTTCTCAGAAACCAAATGCAAATCCACATCAACTAGAATGTTATATTTATAGTTCCTAAACATAAATTACAACTTCAATTGGATTAAAGCAGTAGTGCATGCAGTATTAGACACTTCTTCTCCCAATGGCATCTAGTGTCAATTTCTTCATTTCCATAAAATCACCTGATTTACTGTGGCATATATAAAATATTCAGTTTTCCTGATTTAGCCTCTGTTGTATCTTCTGAGTGACAACTGAAAAGGAGAAAGAGGGTAGGGATGCAGATATCTTGCTGTGTTCTAAGTGTAACTATTGTGTAAAGGGTGAAAGTCCAACGCTATTCATACAGGGATGACGATTTCTTCTTGGACTCATCCTCAGTGGCTGGTGGTCCAAAAGCAAATTATTGTTCTCAAACAGATCATACTGACTGACACCAAAGTTTACTAGAGACACATTGTCAAATCTTTAGGGTACAAAAAACAATGTACTTGGTACTGGGCTACCTAAGAGAAGTGAATTGAGCATCTACCCTTACATGAAGCATGGTGAGAGCAATGGTGAGTCTCAGAATTTGTCAAGCCTGCATAGAGGAAAAAGTTCAGAGCTGAGGTTGTTAGGCTCAATTTGGTTTAAGGATACATCAGTACTCTTATCTTCTGTTGTTAAAGCTTTTCAGTAATTGACATCAGCAGTAGTAGCTGATTATATGTCATATTAGAGTAGGTGTCCTATTTCCTTTGTGGGAGTACCCTAACATTTCATAAAGGTTAATGGATTTTCAGCAAAGCAATATCAGAGCGACACTGTTGGTTCTTAATTGTCCCAGGCTTATCTTTCACTCTTCCTCTACACATATCTTAGGATCAAAGCAATCTGGCTGTTCCCCAAATATGCCTTCATGATGTCCTGAAATCATATCTTTGCCAGTGATAAATCTACCTAGAATCTATAATCATCCTCTATTTACTCTATAATTGTGAATAATATATTTTTTCATATATTCTCTTAAATTTGATTTCATCTGTCATATGTATTTAATTCAACATTTTTAAAAGTCATCTGGTACCTTGCTATGTGATAAAGATCTTCTTTCTTTCTTGTGCCCATATGAATCATGACTTTCTTCACATAACACAATTTATGTAAAAATTTTAAGCATAATGTTCTAACCTTTATTTAACAAAATTACTTAAGGACAGGGACAAACTCTTATTCATCTCTGTAACCAGTCAGAATTTAGAGTAGGGTTTGAATATTTGTCCAATAAATGTTTTTTTAAATAAAATAGTGCACAAAGATACTATTAAAATCATAAAGCATTTTCATTTAAAGGTATATCTACCCTGTACTTATCCTATTGTTAAAGATATTTTGTGAGACTTCTAAAACAATGCAGAGTAAAACTGGAAACAGACTGATGGGGGGAAAGAATGAAGCTGAAAAAATAAACTCTCAATCTCAACGAAAATAGGAAGTAGCTACTCACTCAAACAGAAAATATGAAGAATATCTGCAAATAAAACAGAATTAGAAGGACGTCTGGTTTCCAGTTCTGCATGTGAGGAGCTTGGAAGCCACTACTGTGTCCTATCAACAAGTAAAGAAGTAAACAGACTGAAAAGTCAATAACTGTTCTAGGATCCATAAGAGGTGGGAAGACACAAAACAAACCATTGCACCCAAGATTGGAGAAAGGTGAATACAAGGAATCTTGACTTAACAGAGCAGAGACACATAAGTATAAACCATCACAGGAGCAAGTTTTGGGATAGAAAATCCTGAACTCTGATGATGAATTATTGGAGGCTTCTCATGGAAACTCTGACAGTTAAATACTCCAGGAGTACCCACTCATAAGGGAAACCCCACAATTTTATGAGATTTACTTCCAGGGACTTGAACTGATTCCCATAGCAAATATCAGGAGAAATTTTTTTCTGCTTACAGCAGAAGCAGGGCAGAAGGAAACATTTTGAAATATCCTTTGAAGGCCAGACTTCAGGAGAAACTAGTTAACCAGAGCCTACCCTGTTGGCATATTATCAGAACCTAACTTCTCCTTCCTCACTGAAATTCATTTTTTTTCATTGTTTTAAATATATTTAATTTTTTCAATTACAGTTAACATACAATATTGTTATTCTGTTTACTATGTTGTGCACCTAATTACAACGTCATTTCATTATGAGTTTCAAGTATATAGTACATCGGTTAGACATTTATACTGTTTATAAAATGATCCCCCCAATTGCTACTTCTCTCCTCTGGCTTTCAAAACACCATATTCACCTAGCTTCAAATTTGAAGCCAATCTGCTCTTTCCTGGAATTCTAATGGTTTCAATGGGCTTCAGGCCCTTTACCTATTCTTCTTCATATCTATACTTATTACTTGGATTATCCCATCCTTAATACCATCTATACATTGCTGACTCACAAATATATAACTTTACTCCAAAAACCTCTTTGGAAATCTAGATTTTTATATCACATTTTTTAACACCTTCAGTCATATGATTGATGGAAATATATGACCTAACAAGTCCAAAACTAAGTTATTACACATTTCATTTTAAATCTGCACCTCCTTAAATAGCCTCTATCTCAGTTGATGACTACTCCTTTCTTTCAGTTATTCAAACCAAATTTCTGGGTATTCCTCCTTGATTTCTCTCTCTTCCTTTCTCATTCTACATCAAATTCATCTATAAATTCTGTTAGCTCCACCTTCAAAATACATCCACATAAAGAATCATATCAACTACAAAAAGTGACAGTTTGACTTCTTCATTCCTAATTTGGATGCTATTTATTAATTTCTCTTGTCTGAGTGTTCTGACTAGGACTTTCAATACTATATAGAATAACAGGGGTAGAGAGGGCATCCTTGTCTTGTTCCTGAGCTTAAGAAAAAATGTTTTTGTAATTCACCATTAAGTATTATATTAGCTGAGGGTTTATCATATATGACTTCTATTATGTTGAGCAGCTTTCCTTCTACACACATTTTCTTAAGTGTTTTAATCATAAATGAATTTTATATATTGTCAAATGCTTTTTTCAGTTTCTATTAATATGATTATATGATTTTTATTCTTTATTTGATTTATGTGATGTATTACATTGATCAGTTCATATTGGACCGAACTTGGGTCTCTGAAATGAACTCTCCATCATCATAATGTATAGTCTTTTTAATGCATTGTTGTATTTGATTTGCTAGTATATTATTTAGGATTTTTGTACCTATATTTATCAGAGATGTTGGCCTATAGGTTACTATTTTTATGCTATCATTGCCAGATTTTTTGTTGGCCTCTTTATGTAGAAAACTCTAAAGACTCCAGCAAAAAAAAAAAAAAAAAAGGATTAGAAAAAATAAACAAATACAATTAATGTACTAACACAGAAACTTAAGAAAAAGAATTGGAAAAAACTATTCCTTTTGTACATGCGAAAAATAAAATAAAATACCTAGAAATAAACTTAATGAAGGATGGGCATGCAGGACCTGTACGCTGAAAGCTACAAGACATTATTAAAAGAACAAAATACCAAAAAAATGGAAAGATAGTCCATGTTCATGGATAGGAAGAATCAACATAGTAAAAACGGCCATATTACCCAAAGCAATATACAGATTTAATGTAATCCTCAACAAATTCTCTATGAAATTTTTTTAAATAAATAGAATAAAAAGTTATTGGATTTGTTTGGAACCACAAAAGACCCCAAATACAAAAGAATCCTGAGGGAAAAAATAACAAGGCCAGAGATATCACTCTGTCTGACTTCAAATTATACAACAAAGTGACAATTATCAAAACAGCATGGCATTGGCAGGAAAACAGAAGCATAGACCAATGAAACAGAATTGAGAGCCAAGAAAAAAATCTCTGTATATACAGGCAAATAATTTTTGACAAAGGAGCCAAAAACAGACCATGGAGAAAAGAAAGGCTTTTTAATAAGTAGTGCTAGGAAAATTGGAAAGTCACATACAAAAGAATAAAATTAAACTGCTGTCACCATACACTAAAATTAACTAAAATGGATCAAAGACCTGAATATAAGATCTGGAACAATAAATTGCATAGAAGAAAACGTAGAAACTAAACTCATGGAACTTGGATTTAAAGATGATTTAATGAATATGATCTAAAAAGGCAAGGGAAGTAAAAATAAATGAATGGGACTATATAAAACTAAAAGGCTACTGCACATCAAAAGAAACCATCAACAAGACAAAGAGGAAACCAACCAAACAGGAGAAGATATTTCCAAACAATGCCTCTGATAAGGGCCTAATTTCCAAAATATATAAAGAACTTGTACAACTCAACAACAACAACAATAACAACAACAACAAACAACAAAAATACAAAAAATCCAATTAAAAAATGGACAGAGGACCTGAACAGATACTTCTCCTAAGACAAACAAACAGCCAATAGACATATGAAAAGATGCTCCACTTCACTAGCTATTAGGAAAATGCAAATCAAAACCATAATGAAATACCACCTCACACCTGTTAGAATGGCTATCATCAACAAGACAAGTAATAACAAGTGTTAGAGAGGATGTGGAAAAAAAAGGAGGGCCCTCATACATTGCTAATGGGAATGCAAATTAGTACAGCCACTGTGGAAAACAATATATAGATTCCTCAAAAAAAAAAAAAACTAAGAACTGATCTACCATACGATCCAGTAATCCTTCTTCTAGGTATCTACCCCCCAATTTTGAAAACATGAAAACATGTATCCATAAAGATATATATATATATATATATATATATATATGTATATATATATATGTATATATATATATATATATATATATATATATATATATATATTCCAATTATCATTGCAGCATTTTTCACGGTGGCCAAGACAAAAAACCTAAGTGCCTACAATAGATGATTTGATAAAGAAGCTATGGTACATATATACTATGAAATATTACTCAGCCACAAGAAAAAAAAGTGAAATACTATTATTTGCTACAACATGGATAGATCTTGAAAACATGCTAAGCGAAATAAGTCAGATGAAAAATGTCGAGAACCATATAATTTCACTCATATATAGAATACATAAAACTTAAAGCAACAAACAAACAAAGCAAACAAACACAAACTCAGACACGGACAACAGTTTAATGGTTACTAGAGGGAAATGGGTGAGAGGAGAGGTAGATAATGGTAAAGGGGGTCAAATATGTGGTGATGGAAGGAGATTTGACTTTGGGTGGTGAACACACAAGGAAATATACAAATGATGTATTATAGAGTTGTGC
Source organism: Cynopterus sphinx (assembly GCA_030015415.1). Taxonomy (NCBI): domain Eukaryota; kingdom Metazoa; phylum Chordata; class Mammalia; order Chiroptera; family Pteropodidae; genus Cynopterus; species Cynopterus sphinx. The sequence continues at coordinate 93,940,220 of CM057388.1, forward strand.
ACTTAAAACCTATATAATTTTATTAACCAACGTTACCCTAATAAATTTAAATATATATGTATATGTATATGTATATGTATATGTACATATATGTGTGTGTATACACATACACACACACATACACACACACACAACACACGAATCCAGAAATCATATCCAAGACCACCACCCTGGTTTTTGCCATCATATTATCTTACTTGAATTACTGCAAATGACTCATTGCTACTCATCTTGTTTTTACCCTTGCTTCCCTTTAGTCAGTTTTCCACAAAATAGCCAGATAATATTATTAAATATAATCTATGCCCCTCCTATCAGTACAATAATCAAAACTATCACATTTTTAATCTATCTTCCCCTTTACATTCCAAAAGTGTTCTCAATGATCTGGAAACCCCACATAACCTGCATTCCACCCTTGCCCTTCTGATATCAGCCTCTATCATACATAGTCACTCCACTCTAGTTATAGTAACTCTGTTTTATAAATATACCAAGTCAACTTCCATCTAGAACTTTGGCACTGGCTCTTTCCTCACCTGGAAAACTTTTCCCTCATTATCAGTATTCCATACTCCCTCATATTCTTCATGTTTTTACTTATATATTAACACTTCTGCAACACATTCTCCAGTCACTAATCTAAAACTGCAACTGTCTTACAATATCTTATATTTCATCTCACTTGCTTTATCTAAACATGTGTCATTTAATATACTATGTTTTTATTTACTTATCTTATTTTGTGTGTCTGATCCCATTGGCATATAAACTATATAAAGCCAGATAATTTTTTTCTGCTAATGTACTATTGTATTCATAACACCTAAGACAGTGTCTGGCACATTGTAGGCTCTCAACAAATATTTATTAAGTAAATAATTAATTGACTGTGCAAGGAAATAAAAGAACACTTAAAACATGGACACTTTGTATTAAAGAAATGAAAGGTTATGAAAAGTAAGCTGAAAGAACTAAAGAGACACAACCAATACAACAGTAAAATTGTTACAGAAATTTAGAAAAAAATAATACAAACAAAGTAGAAAGGACATTAGAAAAGTCATGGAGGCCAAGCTCAAGAAATTATTGCACAAACATCAAAACACAAAAAAAATCATACAAACCTCATACTCAGAATAAAGTGATAGATGAAAAAAGCATATGATCTATAAGGATGACAGAGAAGGCTCGGCATTCATGTAACTGGTATTCCTGAGGGAGTAAAGAGAACAAAGGGAACAAAAATAACAAAACAAAAACATTCAAAGTTTTAATAGCAGAGATATTTCCTGAAATATAGAAGACATAACCCAGAATGCCAAAATGGCATTCAGTGTTCTAGGGAAATGATATGAAATAATCAATCTCATAATATATCCTTGAAAAGTCACTAAATACTAATTATGAAGAATCTCATAAGTTAACCAAGCAGAAAAAAAAAATCACTCATATAAGTGGGGAAATTAGTCTAGTAACAGAGTTTTCCACATTTAACATTTAACAATTAACATTAGAAGCCTTCGGAACAAAGTATACAAAGTTTATTGGAAAAAGAAGTATAAACACATAATTTTATAATTCAAACACTATCATCAAAGAAAAAGGTATTTGAAAGATACTCTCAAATAGAAATAGAATTCAAGGTTAGTACCTTTCAAAAAATTAAGCCAATTAATAAATTAATAAAAAAGAAATAACAGTAAAAAAGTCATGGCTATGAAGAATAAATATCCATTTAAATATTTAATAGAGAGTAAACAATAATATAAAATATAGTAAAAACATAATGCAATGACAAATGTTAATAAGTATTGGTAATTTAGTAAAACAGCAAATGATAAATTCAAGAGAAAGACTTTAATGAAATTTTAAAAAGATACTTTATACTGAAAATGCATGCGGAAATAGGTCAAGATGGTGGACTAGGTAAAAGCAGGGTTTGCCTCCTCTCAGGACCTCATTAAAATTGCAACCAAATTATAAAATAATCAGCATGGAGAACCACCTGAAGTCGAGCTGATCATAACACATATACCTGATGATATGAATAAGGAGCCACACACATCAAGACCAGTAGGAGGGGTAGACACATGAAACGGACTGGTCTCACACCTGTATGTGGCAGTGGAACACTGGGAGGGAGAGTGTGGCTGCAGAGGACTCCTTGAAAGAGAGGGGGGTCCTAGCCTCATATGGGATTCTCCGGTTTAGGACCCCAATCCAGAGAACAAGTCACCACAAAAAATGACTGTAAAAATCAGTGAAGATTCTGGCTGTCTGAGTGAGACAGAAGAAAATTGAAATACCAGATGCCCCCTAAAAGTGTTTGTACACAGACTTACTCATGTATGGGCATGCACCCTGGGAGCCAGCTGAAGTCAATGGCTTGGGAGGCACAAGAGACACATGGGAAAAGACAGCATTGCATGACACTGGAACAAGAGCTAGAGGGACAGCCACCCTTGTTCCTTTGTCGGGCCCCTCTCCAGAGCAAACTACAGATGGGCACCTTTTGCCTGTGTTGAACCGCCTCCTCAAAGACTGATTCTAAACCTGCATTGGCCTAAGAGAAGTAGCCACCTCCCTCCTGCCCCTTTCCGGAGTGGTGCATTCCACACAAGCATTATACCTCAGCTAGAGCTCTACTCACATTTCAGGAAAAACAGTTGCTGGAAGATCACTGCTACAAGCATGAACTGCTAATATTGCTTGAGTGGAAAGCAGAAATCTGTGGACCTGTTGCAGACAGTAGCTGGTCTTGCTGCAATCTGTGACTTTTGCAGGAACTTGTGGACTCAGAACTGGTAATAAATCAGATGCAGTATCAGGCTAACAGCCCCATATCCCCAAGACCCTGCACCACCTGACACACAAATCGCCTGTAGCAAACTTATTCCTGGGCAATGCAGTCGCACTCTGTGCTTCCCTTGGAACATGAATTCAACAGCAAACAACAGCACTAAGTTCCTGGGGCCCATGCAAAGCCCATTCATCTCAGGAGAGATTTTTGGCGGTGGGCCACAAACCCTGCTACAATATTTCTTGAGCAGATCTTGAGGTGGGCAGCAGCTGGCCTTGCTACAAACTGAAACTTTTATAGGAAGTCACAGAGACAGCACTGTCATGAAAACTGACATTGTAGTGGCTGGGGAAATCTGCTCAATAGATCCAAGTAACTCCCTGTGTCCCCACACCATTCAACTTGTGAATCACCCAAAGGCTCTACCAGTTGCAGAGACTTAGGGCAACTGACAGGCAGCCTCAGTTCTTGAGGCACACTGGTCCTTCTGCTAGACCAAACATAGCTCTGTATGGAGGTTAACCAAATCTCAGCTTACAGTCTTGTCTCTTCCACTTACCTATAGATCCAGCATAGGCAGCAGCTACATGTGGATCACTTTGTAGCTCCCACTACATAACCCCAAGCAATCAAAGGAAGCACCTGATCTTGGCCTACTGGGGAGCCTCTTCCAAGGGACTACAAAACCAATGTATTCAGAGGCTGACACAAGACCACATCAGAGCAATGCCTGACTAGCGCCATAAGTGATTCATCCCAAAGGGTGGTCTCAACAAGTACATAAGCCTGCTAGAGCAAATCCCACTCTTTGGAGTCAACCCCCACATAGCAACTCATACCCTGTGGGTATAGCCAATTCCCACACTTAGTCAGTCCTAGAGTCAATCTCATCCACTGATATACTAACAGCAATAAAAGCTTAGCTACAACAGAAGAACACACACAAAACACACAAAGAATATATCCAGAGACCCTGGTACAGGTGGTTAGGAAGACTGCCACTGGGCCATGCAAATCACCTACTAAATAATGCCAGGTAGCCTAAATAATGTCAGGTAGCCAAGGCTGACAGATGAAACAAATCTTTCTAACACATAAAAGCAAACACAAAGAAGCTAATAAAATGAGAAAACAAAGAAATATGCTGCAAATAAAACAATAGGAAAATACTTCAGTAGATAATCTAAACAAAATGTAGGCAAACCTACCAGAGACACAGGTCAAAATAATAATTATAAGGTTGCTGAACAAAATTAGGGGAAGGATGGATGAGCACAACGAGAATCTCAACAGAGAGATAGTAAGAATATAAAAAGGACACAGAAACAATAAAAAAGAAACCAGATAGAAACGAAGAATATACTAGAAGGAATCAACGGTATATTAGATGAAGCAGAAGATCAAATCAGTGATTTGGAAGACAAGGTAACGGAAAACACCCAATCAGAACAACAGAAAGAAGACAGAATTTTAAAAAATGAGGATAGTTTCAGAACCTCTGTGACAACATCAAGTACACTAATATCTGTATTATAGAAATACCAGAGGGAGAAGAGAGAGTGCAAGGGATTGAAAATCTATTTTAAGAAATAATGACAGAAAGCTTCATAACCTGGCAAAGGAATTAGACATACAAGTTCAGGAAGCACAAAGGGTCTCAAGCAAGAGAAACTCAAACAGACCCACAGCAAGACACATCATAACTAAAATGCAAAAGGTCAAAGACAAAGAGAGAACCTTAAAAGCAACAAGAGAAAAGCAGTTAGTTACTTACAAAGGTACCCCCAGGAGAATGTCTGCTGATTTTTCAATGGAAAATTTGCAGGCCAGAAGGGACTGGCAAGAAATATTCAAAGTTATGAAAAACAAGAATATACAATCACAAATACACTACCCAGCAAGGCTTTTGTTTAAAATGGGAGGTGAGATAAAGAGCTTCCCAGACAGGGAAAAGCTTAAGGAATTCATCACCAAAAAGCTAGCATTACTAGAAACATTAAACAGACTTCTGTAAAAAGAGAAGGGGTAAAAAAATAGAAATAACAAGTACAAATAATAAAATAGCAATAACTATGTACATATCAACAATCACTTTAAATGTAAATGAATTAAATACTCCAATTAAAAGACATAGGTTAGTTGAATAGATAAGAAAACAAGACCCATGCATATGCAGCCTGTAAGAGACCCACTTCAGATCAAATGACTTACAGACTGAAAATAAAGATATGAAAAAAGATATTTCAGACAAGTAAAAATGAAGAAAAAGCCAGTGTTGTGATACTTATATCAGCTAAAATAGACTTTGAAACAAAGGCTATATACAAAAAAGAGCATTACATAATGACAAAGAGATTGAGAAATCAAAGAGGACATGACCCTAGTAAACATAAGTGTACCCAACATAGGAGCACCTACATACATAAAACAATTGTTGACTGACATAAAAGGAGAGATCAACAGTAATAAATTCATAGTAGGAGACTTTAACACCTCATTGATACCAAAGGACAGATCTTCTAGGCGAAGAATCAACAAGGAAACAATGGGCCTAAAAGACATACTAGATCAGATGAATTTAATAGACATTTTCAGAGCATTTTACCCCAAAGTAGCAAAATATACATTCTTCTCAAGTGCACATAGAACAGTTTACAGGATAGACCACATGTTATGCCCCAAAATAAGTATCAATAAATTCAAGAGGATTAAAATCATCAATTGTCTCCTCCAATTACAATAGTATAAAACTAGAAATCAACCACAAGAAAAAAACCTGGAAAAATCACAAAAACATGGAGGCTAGATAACATGCTGCTAAACAATAAATAGCTTAACAGTGAGATCAAGGAAGAAATCAAAAGATACCTAGAGATAAATTAAAATGAAAACACAATGACTCAAAATCTATGGCACATAGTGAAAGCAGTTGTAAGAGAGAAATTCATAGCAATATAGGCCTACCTAAAGAAAAAAGAAAAAGCTCAATAAACAATATAACCTTACACTTAAAAGAACTAGAAAAAGAACAGCAAACAAAAAACAAAGTGAAATCTACAAAATAAAAATAAAATCTACAAAAACAATACAAAAGATCAATGAAACCAAAAGCTGGTTCTTTGAAAGGATAAACAAAATTGATAAACCCTTAACAAGACTCATCAAGAAAGAGACAAGACCCAAACAAATAGAATCAGAAATGAAAGAGGAGAAATAAATTCAGACTCCACAGAAATACAATGGATCATAAGAAAATGCTATGAGCAATTATATGCCAATAAATTGGACAACCTGGAAAAAATGGATACATTTCTACAAACATATAATCTTTTAAGACTGGGTAAGGAAGAAACAGAAAATGTGAACTGACTGATTACCACCAACAAAATCAAATCAGTAATCAAAAAGCTCCACAGAACAACAGTCCTGGACAAGATGGCTTCACTGGTGAATTTTGCCGAGTTTTCAAAAAAGAATTAATACCTATTTTACTCAAGCTAATCCAAAAACTCCAAGAAAAGAGAAGGTACCTTAGTTCTTTTTATGAGGCCACCATTACCCTAATTTTAAAACCAAAGACATCACAAAAACAGAAAAGCATCAGCCAATATTCCTTATGAACATTGATAAAAAATCCTCAACAAATATAAGCAAACTGATTTCAGCAATACATTAAAAATATCATACACCAGGATCCAGTTGGATTTTTTCCTGGGATACAAGTTTGGTACAATATCCACAAATCAATTAATGTGATACATCACATTAACAAATCAAAAGATAAAAAAGCATATGATCATATAAATAGATGCAGAAAATTATGTAACAAAATCCAGCATTTATTTATGATAAAATCTCTCAGCAAAGTAGGAATGAGAGAACATAACTCAAAGTAATATAGGCCATATGTGACAAACCCACACTTAACATCATTCTCAATAGGGAAAGGCTAACAGTATTTTTCTTTAGATCAGCAACAAGACAAGGATGCCTATTTTCACCACTTCTATTCAGCATAATATTGGAAATCCTAGCTATAGCAATCATACATGAAAGAAAAATAAAAAACATCCAAATTAGAAAGGAAGAAGTAAAATTGTAATTATTTGCAGATAATTATTAGAGAGAAACCTAAAGGCTCTACCAAAAAAAAATGTTAGAATAAATTAATGAATTTAGTAAAGTAGTAGGATTCAAAATTAATATCTAGAAGCCAGTTGCATTTTTATACACCAGGGATGAACTTTAAGAAAGAGAAATTAATAAAGAGAATCTCATTTACAATTGCACCAAAAACAATAAAATACTTAGAAATCAAATTAGCCAAGGAGGTTAAAGACCTATTGGAAAATTATGAGTCATTGGAAAATAAACTGAAGAAGATACAAATAAATTAAAGCATATACTGTGCTAATAGGCAGAAAAAAATCAACATTGTTAAAATGGATATACCACCCAAAGGAATCTACAGATTCAGTGTAATCCCTATCACAATACCAAAGGCATTTTTCACAGAACTAGAACAAATAATCCAAAAATTTATAAGGACCCATAAAAAATCTTGAGTAGCCATGGAAATCTTGAGAAAGAATGAAATTAGAGGTATCACTCTACCTGATATCAAACTGTATTACAAGGCTACAGTAATCAAAACAGAATGGTACTACTATAAAAATAGATACATGGATCAACAGAATAGAGTAAGAGTCCAGAAATAAAACCACAACTATACACACATTTAATATGTAACAAAGGAGGCAAGAACATACAATGGGTCAAAGACACTTTTTCCAATAAATGGTATTAGGAAAACTGGACAGATACATGCACAAAAATGAAACTGGATCACCTTCTTACACCATATACAAGAATAAATTCTAAATGGGTTAAAGACTTAAATGTAAGAGCTGAAATCATAAAACCTCTAGAAGAAAACATAGGCAGTCAACTCTGATATTGCTATGAGTATTTTCTTTTCAGATATATCTCCTAGTACAAGGGAAACAAAAGAAAAAATAAACAAATGGGGCAACATCAAAATAAAATGGTTTTGTTCAGCAAAGGAAACCATCAACAAAACAAAGACAACTTGCTGAATGAGAGTGAATACACGCTATGATACATCTGATAAGAGGTTAATATCCAAAATATATATATAAATAACTCATACAACTCAACAATAACAAACCCAAATAATCCAATTAAAAAATGGGCAGAAGATATAAACAGATATTTCTCCAAAGAGTAACTACAGATGGCCAATAGACATAGTGAAAAAATGCTCAGGGTCACTAATTATCAGAGAAATGCAAATGAAAACCACTTGAGATATCACTTCACACCTGTCAGAATGGCTATCAACAATAAATCAAAAAACAAATGTTGGCAAGGAAGTGAAGAAAAGGAAACTCTCATACACTTGGTGGGATTGAAAATTGTTACAGCTGCTATCAAAAACAATATGGAGGTTCTTCAAAAAATTAAAAATAGAACTACTTTTTGACCCAGCAATTGCACTTTTTTGGTATTTATCCAAGAAACCAATACACTAATTTGTAAAGATCTATACACCTCTATGTTCATGGCAGCACTATTTACAATAGCCAAGATATGGAAGCAACATAAATGCTCGTCAACAGATGATTGGATAAAGAAGCTATATTTCAAATATAAAATGGAATATTACTCAGCCATAAAAATGAAATCCTGCCATTTATAATGACATATATGGACTTACAGGTTTTTATGTTGTATGAAATAAGTCAGATAAGGAAAGATAAATACCATATGATTTACTTTATATGCAGAATCAAATAAACAGAAAAACTAAATGAAAGCAGACAAATAGAGAGGACATTTCTGTGAGGGCTGTGAGAAAGGAAGTGAAGGGTAAAAGAGGAACATATTAGTAGTCGAAAGATAGTCACAGAGATGAGGAGCATGGCATAGGGAATGTAGTCAGTAGTAATGTAATGACTCCTTGTAGAGCCTGATGGGTGATAGAATATATGAGGGGGATTATTTCATAAACTAAATGTCTAACCAATGTACTGCATACCTGAACCTAATAATACAAAAATTATTAAATAAAAGAAAAAAAGGGGTATATTCCATAATACATAACTTGCCTATTCTGAAACTTAATGAATAAACAACATAGAATCAAATTTTATAGACCAAACTCTCAGGAATAGTGTGTTGAGAAATGGAAATATATTTACAGAGACTTTAATTCATATGTTTTAGTTCATGACAAATCAAGTAGGCAAGAAACAAGAAAGCAGAGAATTATTTTAAATAGGTAATCAGGTTAAATATTTATGTATGACCAACAATGTGCTGTGTAACTGAAGAATAAACTATCTTTCAAGCACCCACATACCATATATTAAAATTACAGAACATCTGGGAAATGAGGATAGTGAGAAGAAGAGGTATCACAGGATTTGACCAAAAGTCTATCAGAAGTTACATTGTAATACAAAGTTACACCTTTAAAAATGAAAATAATGAAAATAAATTGAATAAATTCAATAACTGAAAGCAAAGTCAAGCAAAGCAAAGAAAAAAATAAATGATTAATAATAGGTAATTGAATGTTAATATTTTGAACACTGATAAACAGCAGACAAATACTTCCAAGAGTTTATTGTGTGAAAAAATCAAGAAGATATGGAAATCACTAACAAATCAGCAAAGAATTGAGAAATCGCAAGTATAAAAAATTACAAATTACATAGGCAAAATAATTTTAGATACTAATAATGCTTTAAGTATAACAGAATAATTAGCACAAATTTTATGCAAATCAATTTAGAAATCTGGCTTAAATGACTTGCTTGAAACCAGAATTGAATCATGATGTTAAATAAGACCTAAGCCATCCCTAACCAGAAGCCATAGAAGAAACTAAAAATCTTTTATAAAGAGCAAATGTTCCCCATTATTTCTCACCTATATGATTTCACAGATGAGTTTCAGAAAATGGAGAACACAGAGATAATTCAACTGTAATTTAATCAGATTCTGAATACGGAAAAGGAATTTAAGCTCCCATGTTTTTAATAAAGTCAGCATTACGCAGCAAAGTTTGACAAACAGCACCATGAAAATCACTGAATGATCTCTTTTTATATTATTGATGCCAAAAGGTTAATTAAAATATTGATTAGACCTTTCTGTAGCATATTAGTGAAACAATATCAACTACTTTATACCTCAGTTTTCTCACCTAAACAATGGGAATGTTAAAGAACTTCATAGGGATTTTGTGAGAGTCAAATGAGTCAATCCATTTAAAGGGCTTGGGGACCTGCCCCTGGTTCATAGTAAATGGATGGATGGATGTATGGATGTATGGATGGATATATAGTTGGATTGATGGATGGATCGATCGATAGATCGATGGATCGATAGATGGATAGATGATGATAGATAGATAGATAGATAGATAGATAGATAGATAGATAGATATATGATAGATGATAGAAAGATAGATGATAAAAATAGAGGTAGGAAGATAGAGATATACATTTATTTAGATTTATAGTTTATTTATATTTTAAGTATACAACCCATATATCATGCCATGTTAGGTGTCTCCTATGTTCCTGTTTCCATCCAAAGAGATGTTACTACCAAAAGAACAATCAAAAATTGAGTAAATGAAAGCAAATATTTTCATTTTTATGGCTTAAAGACTGCTAAAGACAGAATCTCAAGAAAAATTTCTTCAAATTCTTTTTTTCTTTCTTATCCATTTCTCTCATATTTGAAAGTTATTTTCATGACAATTCCTCAGAAAACCATGAAAAGTGAACAAAGTTCATCAATTTTGAAAAAGATCCCTATTTATCATCATCCCACCTCAATACTCCAGTGTTGGCTTAATCAATTGCACTTTAAACTCCTTCCTACCACCTCCAGCCTCTCCAACCATGTTTCTCTTCACATTCTTAAATTTAAACCTCAAAAACCTAAAGCATCACCTTGCCAGGTAGATCCTTTCTCAAAGGTCCAGGGAAGGTAAGAAAGTTTAGGGTTAGAACTTAAATTTTCTTAATTTAGCAGAAGGAGAACAATTGCTGAGATCACTGCAGCAATAGGAACTTTTAATCTGTTGTATCCAGATTAATGCACTTGTATAAACATACATACTCACACGGTTCATACATAATGAATAGAGCTAGGGATCATTCCATATCAGTATAAGCAGAATTACTGCTTTCTTTTCAAAGGATATATAATATTCATGGTTTGGCTAGTAAATTATTTAATTGCTTTCTTATTAATGGATAACTAAGTTGTTTGCAGTTTTTTTGTTTGAATATTCTTAAACAGATACTTTCAAATACCTTTGTAAATCTGTGAAAATATATGTGAATATAATGTGTGTGTGTATAAATGTGTGTGTGTGTGTGTGTGTGTGTGTGTGTGTGTGTGTGTGTGTGTGTGTGTGTGTAATAAATGACTAGAAGTAGAATTTCTGGGTTAAACAACATGTGAATTGAACATGTTGATAATGTTGGACTGATTTACCATTACACAGAAAGTGCTCAAGAGTCCTCATTTCTGTCTATTTTTATCCATTTTAAAATATTTTCCAATTTTATAGGTGACAATTTTGTTTTATTTTATAATATATGTTATTTAATAGTTATTTTAACTCATGGGACTTCATCATATATTTTCATATGTTTATGTTCAGTTGGGCTTCTTTTTTTCTGTGATCTGCTTGTTCAAGTTTAAAGTCCATTCTCTTATTGTTTTATTTTTGTTATTAATATGTTAAGTCACTTTGCACATTAAAGAATATAGTACTTTGTCATTGTGTGTTCATTTTCAGTTTGTCACTTTTCTTTTGTCCTTTTTTGTGAACATAAAGTTTGAAAACTGTATAACATAAATAATTGATTTTTAATGTCTTTTAGGGTTTCTATCATTCTGGGACAAGTTGTACCCACATGAAGATTATTTTTAAAAGTCATATTTTGTCTAGATATTTCTCCTTCACCTTTATGAGGTTTTAGGTAATGTTTTCCTAGTAGGCCAATTGTCCCAACAACATTTTTTTTCAAATCTCTGTCTTCAGATTTAAAATGCCAAATTTATGATATACACTCACAGATATTTGGGTCTATTTCTTGATGCTCTATTCTGTTGTTACTTCCTGCACTATTATAAAGTTCTATTAAGTATTAAAATTTATAAGATGTAGACCTAGACAGTCCTCATTTTCTCATAAATTTTCATAAATGTCTAGCTGTACCCCTCCAGCTCCTGCTACTTTTGTCTCCATTTCCTCAAAAACTCCTCAGCAAAACTACCTATAGTCATTATCTTGATTTCCTCTCCTCCAGTGTATTCTTGAACCCAACAACTTCTGATAACTCTACAATTCATTTCACAAGCCCAAATCTCTTCTCCAATTTCCAGCATAATATGTATAGCAAGGTTCCATTTGTGTGCCTGCATGTGTGAATAAGATAACAGTGATTAATGTATGGATGCAGAACCAACCATTGTTTCCTCAGTATCTATCACTAATGTGTATTTGTTTATGTATTCATTGTCTTTTAGTTTTTATAATACAAGATCCATAAGCCAAGGGTATGGGATGGAGTTAGTTCTTAAGCTTATCAAATTATTGTCTTTCAATGAACAGGAGTTCAATAAACCAACTGGTAGGAAAACAAACTTTCTTCTTGGCACTAGCTCCAGTAGATATGAATATGAAGTTGCCTCCTTCCCTTTGAAACTTTGGACAACTTTACCTTAAGAAGGGTTTATTGCCTGAGAACCACATCATTTGGTGGAGGGGGAAATTAGCTTATTTTGGTAAGAGTGACACCATTTCCCTAGAATGCTGCTAGGTTTACTTGAGAGTGGATAAAACTAGTATATTCCCAAGCCATTCTCAATCCAAGCCTTTTAATTAAGTACTACAGGGTACTCAAGTACTATTTCCTCACCTGACAAGATCTAACCCACTTTCTCAGAGCCAAATTTGCTGGGTTAGTAAATCTCCTCCTGGGAATGCATATGCTTCATTGCAACCCATTGGAGCCACTCATCAGAGGGACTTAATTGCCTGTCCCCTGTGAGGCTGTCAGCCACAAGAACCGTGTCACTGATTTTAAAGGCAAAAAATGAGTGTCTGGATTTGTTTCATTCTTAATGGATAAGGTGGATATGTCATCATTGACATTACTAAAAGTCATGCCTGTGTAGGGAGCATAGAGTGCCCTATTTATAAATATTAAAGGGCATCCACTCACTGCTATCTCACTTTCCTTTTCAAAAGCTATTTGCCATAATCAGTCCTATTGATCTGACTTTGACAAGTCTAAGCTATCTGCAGGGTGGATTAAGTTTCAGAAGTAAAAATTTACTCAAGACAACATCATAGTTAAAAAAACACCTTTAAGATCACCTATTCCACCTTCCACATTTTGCATATAAAAAAGAATGAAAGCCTGGAATTGTGATACGCTTTCCTGCATGCCACCACATTTCCATGCCAATCCAATGTAAATTCACATGGATAATAACATAAAATAAAGATATATCTAATAATTAGGTCCAGTTGAATGAGACCAAAGGACCCTCCTTTATGAAAGATGTACCACATATAAAATATCAGAACTTCCGATATGAAATGTCATCTAAAATATAATCATTCTAAAATGGCAGAGCAAGGAATTCCAAAAAATCTATTCTTCCAGCAAAGCAAGGTAAATAATAGAGAACTGTCAAAATCAACTCTTTCAGAATTACAGAAATTAACAAAAGGCTTGCAATAATCCAAGGAGTATTTATTGGGGGGGGGGGCTGAATCTCAGTAAAAACAGAAAGCCTAATGATTTTTCAGTTGCCCTATTTCTATCCCCCTCTCTCAAGCTGCATGGTAGCCTGGAAGACTAACAGCCACACAACCACAACAGTTCCAAGATCATCAATTTAGCAGCCACTTTAGGGGGCAGAATGTGTTTGTAAATCCCCATATCAACCAATCCCTAAAGAATTGTTACTATTTGACCTGTTTGGCAGCTCCATTGAAAATCCCCATTATCACTTCTTGCCTTTATTTCATCTGATTCAAAGTACTCTCAAGGTAAAAAGTCCAACTCCCAGAGTGTTTGTCAAAAACAACCAGTGGCAATTGTTTAATACTGCAGCTGTATAAGGTAGTGATATCATTTGTGACACATAAGAGATTGGTCAAAAATTAAAAGAAATACTTAAGGAATGACATATCAGTAGAGAGCTTTAAAAAACTAAATGTTTTCCTGAGCATATAGAAGTGAACACACATTTACAAGGCTGTGTGAGTGCTCAGAGAATATCTGAAAAGACTCAAAGCATTTATCTCAGGCTCATCTTAGGGTTCTATACAAGTAAAATGTGAAAGCTAAGACAAAATAGTCAGCTGCCTACCTGAGAGTTGAAGGCATGACTAAACACACATATAGAAGCCTTTGAAAAAAATCGGGAAAAATATTGGTTCAGATATTTAAGTAAACCTCTATCCAATCATTATTAGTCTACTTTGCTCACTTGAATTACCAGAGAACTAAACTGTGAAGGGAAAAATATTAGATCAGTCAGTATAGCAGATATGTCCTCAATGAAAGTTGCTGAGACCAAGAATCAGACTGAGATCTGTGCATAAATCATATTCTGACATATGGTATTTTAGTTTTTACTGAGGTAAATTGGTTAATAAGTCACAAAAAGTGGCATATGTTGCTATTAGATGTAGTTCTTCTTAGTCACCTGGATGTCATGGGTCAGTAGAAAACAGGAATGTGAAAACTCCTCTAGAGGGGATTGTACACAATGGCCAACACAAAGGTGCTCTAATTGCACCTTTCAGTGGCCTCAGATTTTTCTAGCATTCCATTTGCCAAAGGAATCACCATGGAAACCAAGGCAATACCACAAAATTGAAAGCAGTAGATGGGTCTTATGCTTGGCTCAATTTGCTGCAACTACAGATTTTGTTGTTGTTGTTGAATGTCCATTCTATAAAAATTTCCTTAACCCCATCCCAACAGTTTTGAAGCCTATAGGTAAAAAGAATTACAACACTTGATCAGCATGCAAAATCCAAGCACCTGCTCAGTTTAATTAACATTTTATACCTCCCCGGAGAACAGTAATAGGTACACAATTAAGGGCCTGGTGTTTTAATTTTTTCAGAATTAAGGAGAGTTTTCACTAATATTAGCTCTTTTATCCATGAAGGAAAACAAAATTGCTAAAAAGTTTTAGAAGACAGATCACCAGTTTAATAATTGATGAAGGCAGGGATACGTTAGAAGACTGTTGTGCTGGTCTAAGCAAGAGAAAACAAGGACAGTGGTTCTATGTATGCAGTAGTCAGGAGATATTAGGAAATATTTAGGAGTTAATATTGTCAAATTTTAACAATTATTTGAATATAAAAGGACAGAAAGAGAAAGTCATGGATATTTCCAAGATTTCTGACTAGCAATATTGGGATTGTTATTAGTGCCCATTCACTGAGCCAAGAAATATAGATAAAGGAGCTGTATAGTAGAGACAATAAAAGAGTTCAGTTTGGGATATGCTGATCTTTAGTGCCTATTCTATATTCAAGTGTATATGTCAAGTAGACAATTTAATATACAGTTTTAGAGCTTAGAGAAGATCTGTGCTAGAGAGATATAATATTGTAAGTCATCTGCTTATAAGTGAACTCTGGGAATATATGAGATTTCCCAAGGCAAAAGTGAAGAGGGACAAGAAGAAATCCCTAAGGAACTCCAAGATTTAATGGCCAGCTAAAAGATAATGAGTTTGCAAAGGAGAATTTAAAAAGAGTAGCTGGAGAAGTAGGAGGATAACCAGAAATAGATGGCTTCTCAGAATCCAAAGGAGTGTTCATGACAAAGTAGTAATTCTGTCACTAGACAATAATAATAGAGCTTTCTAGTGAAAAGAAGACTAAAACTATTAATTGGACAAATATGGAGGTCGTTGGTAATCATAGAGTAAGATATTTTGTGAAAACAGTAATGGTGAAGTAGGAGCAGACTTGAGTACTTTAAGAAGTAAATAGATCATGAGATAATGAAGATAGCAAATATAGGCAACTCTTGAGAAGTTTGCTTTTAAAAGAAAGAAGAAACAAAGAATTATTAAAGGGGGAAACTTTTAGTGCAATTATGAAAGTGTATATCTATTTTTTAATACACCTTCTTACTGATACCAGTGTGAGGCTGGTGCCAGATTGTGAAGTGTCTTAAATGTATTCTATCCTAAGGACCTTGTAATGTTTTCCTGTAGACAGTGTGGGACCATTGGGAGTGACATGAACATATATAGATTTTAGTGAGAGTAAGAAGATTTTTAAGAGTCAGATTAACAAAAAGACATAAAGTTGATAACTATTAAAATAGTCCAGGTGGGATATAATAAATGTCTAAAATAAGGCAGTAATAATGTATTTAAGAGTATTAATAAGATGTAATTAATAGAGTCTGGATGTAAAACAAAGAAAATGCTAAGGACAACTCATAAATATTAACTGAGTAAATGGGTCAATGGTGGTGTCACATATGGAAGTAGAAACACAAGAGGGACAAGTTTATAGATAAGAAATAGCTGGATTTGAATATATTTGTCCTTGTAAGATACCCAAATGGAAATGTATAGTAAATGTATGGGAGATGGGGAGAGAAATTTCAGCGAAAAATAACTTTCATTGCATAGAAGCCTGGTGTAGACTCTCAAGTAATGGAAAATTTTTGATTGAGGCTATATTTATGTTTTCATTTTTCTAGACTGAATTATATAATCATAAACATACAGTTTCATTAGTTGAAGGCTTTTTTTTTAATTTCTAGGAAACTGTGTGTATCATGTTCTACAAAATAGTAGAATTCAATAAATTCCCAGGGGATGTTTTAAGGAAGAAATAACTACTAAAGAAAGCAATACATCTGGACCGTCAACTTTAAATGATATATTTTGATTTTCACTGAAAAATAATTCTTTGGTTTGGTTTATTGTTAATACTATCTCTTTCATATATGCTTCAAAATTGCCTACCAATATATAATCATCTTGAATATGCAGTACCTTATTTTGATTTTAATGGGTTGAGGTTGGTTGCATTTATGGAACACTGGAATATGCAAGCCTTTTAAATTAACTTCAGCTCATTTTATTTACAAAGGGGAGCTTGTTAATACTTTAAGCAAAAGTTGGGGAAAATACTATATCACATTTGTTTATTAAGTCAAAGTGACATATAAGTCTGTATGTATATTTTATTCTAACTTCTACCTCCAATATCAAGGAACCACAACTTGGGAACTTTATCTTTTCTATGTACTCTGTGAAATTTTAAGAATTATCATAGATGTATTTTAATATATATCTATTTTCTCATTGATATGGTAGGTGTGGAACTCACCTCAGCTTACAAGTAAGACATTTTTCAAATTTGTTGTTTATATTACCCTAAAGACATTTGCTCTTAAATGTATAATGTTATAGAAAGATTGCTGTATATATGGTGTGAGAAGAACAGTCACATTTAATAGGTAGATTGAAACTGCCTGGAAATTCAGGCCTTTGGATGGCAAGCATATTGTCTCCATGTGTGACCTTGAGCAAGTTATTGAACTTCTCCAAACCACAAGCTGTGGCTGTGTCGACACAATGCAAAGCTGGAGTTATTTGGAAACATTTAGGTGACTAACTATATTCAGAAACTCTTCTGTTACTACTCTAGGTTAAATTCTCCTCTCCATCCTCCTCAAGTTGTCTGAGAAACTCTATTGATAGACTTAAAACATTATTTTTAAAGATTCTGTGCATAGGCCTGTTCCATGAAGCTTTTTACCATGTTCTATTCATCTGCTTATTGTCCACACAATGCAGCAAAGGGCATGGAGCCAGAGTAAGTGTTCAATAAAGCTTTATTACACTGAACTGAATATTTTCTCATTTTCATTTCAGTTATCTCAATTGTGTAGATTAACCATTAGTTTTTTCAGCTTTACTAGCAAAGAAGATGTACCTTTATGTATCCTTTTTAAACATCAACTGCTTTAAAAGGTCAGAAGAGTTCTTATGCCAGTCAGATTTTGTTGCTGAATTATAAAATGTAAAATTTAATTTGCAGTATAAAGATCTTATTATGGTTCTTATTCATTCTGACTGATTACATAGCGAAAGCCATACCACACATAATTAATTGAGTTTCTGATATAAAATCTATGAAGGATATAAATGATGGGATTGGGAAATAAAAGCCTTCCAGCCTCAGAACAATCAGAAACTCATTCATACCGAGTCTTAGTGTAGACAAATTAGCAATTGATGAAGGATTTTATATAAAAATAATTATAAATTTATATCCTTAAGTGAAAGGAAAAGTAGAAAAACACCTTAAGTTTAAAAAAAGTAGGAAAAATTCAAAAATAAGTATATGCCCTACAGCACTTTTACAGCACTGAAAACAGATTGTTGATAGATTATGTTGAAATGGAGAAAAAGATAAATTATTCAAATTAATTTCAAGTCAATAATTCATCAAGAATATATTGTGGGTATGGCAGAGTCCTTGGTACTCTGTGAGCAATGTAAAGCTATAACAGATTCAGTACCCAACCTCACAACACTGGTTACCTAGGGAAATAAGATATGAATTCAGATCATTACAATACCAAATAAACTGTAATGGATGCTAGAGCAGAGAAGCGAAGTATATAGGAACTAAGATAGCAGGAGAAATTAATTTGACCATGTATTGAGGAAAAAATTGAAAAAGGAACATTGACTGGACATTCCCTTGAAGAATAGATAAAATTTTGACAAGACATGAGCGGGGATGGTAGAAGCAATGGCTCAAAAGTGGAGCAAAGCATATTGGAAAATTACAAGTAGTTGATTCAAGTGGGCCTGAAGCACAGTGTAGTAGAGATAGCTTATGTTTATTATTTTGGCTTAGCAGCATCTCTTACCTCTTTCTTCTAGTAGTGGTACCCCCAATATCTTTTGAAGTTGATATTCTTTTTTGTTCTTTTATTTCAGTTGTAAGTGAACTGTGTCCGGTTGTAGAACACAAGACTCGGGATTGACAAACTGATTCAAAAAATAACCTTAAAAACAGTGATTAGTTCATAAGTGGACATGTGACCTCAGCTATTCCAATTTTAATGAATCTTTAGACCTGTACAGAATTTATTGGGAGGAGAAATAGTATCTTTTCCACTGTTTGTAAACTTGGGAAGTAATGAGCCTGGAGGTTCTGCAGGTCACCATGTGAAGTCTGATAATGAAGACGACAGAGGTGCAGGCAGAGCTAAGAGTGGAGATAAAGTAAGCGAGGATAAAAATGTGGGGCTCTTAGTTTAGGTCTTAACTCAGAAATGTTTTATATAAGCTAACAAATTCATCTTTTTAAAGGCCTGTTTGTATTAGGTGTTCTGTCACTTCTTTCCAGGGGGTCCCATCTAATAATCACAGGACAAGAAGATGAATATGATAAGAAATATCTAGAAAATTAGGTGCAGTTTGAATCAGATATTTGCCATGACTGTCTCTTTTTTATCCTTTCTTTATCCTTCCCCAAAACACATGGGCTATTTTCAAACACTGTCAGTGGGCCAGTAAAGTATGAAAGGTATGAACACAGGGCCCCATCCTCTCATTGGCCTTCTGCTGGAGTTCCTCATTTTCCCCATCTTTTCAGCAACCAATTATCAAGCAGCCATTCTTATGGATCCCAACACCCCACTAATTTATTTTGAAAAGTAGCAGAGCTGATGCCACCACCATCTAAAATCTCTGCAGGATATGATTTGCAAGAACAACTTTGAATGTAATTTTCTATCTTAGAAAACTGTACCATTTCATATACACACATACAGAACTATACTACCTTGCTAAAAATACGTTGCCTTCAGTTATGTTCAAAAAATACATAAAAGATCTGAAAAAGAAAAGTGAGTTTGATGGAAATGATGAAAAGTTCTTTTTAACAGAGGTTTGCAAGAGCCTTTAAAACATTAATAACAATAATTTTCATTGATTTTATAACATTCCATTTATTACTTTTTAAAACATTCACTGAATGCCTACAGTGCTAGAGGTTTTGCAAATATAGATAAACCTGTTGTTTCAGCCCTCAAGGAACACAGAATTCTGGTAGGATAGATAAGACAATTTTTCCTTCCTTTATTCATTCAGTCAAAATGCCTGCTTCATGTGAGACACTGCTAGGTATTGTGGGTTGAATAGGAGAAAATATTGAAGGCAGAAATCTTACCTGAATTGTGAAAGCTATGCATTGACAAAATGTCAGGCAAAGACCTGAGTAAAGTGATACATTCATTGGTATGTGGTTACCAAAATGCAAGCAAATCTGAAGATGCCAGTTCAAGAAGAAACATGCTCCACACAGCTTAAAGTTGTTGCTCTCTAATGGAGAATGACTCTGATGAGTTTTTTTCTAACTTATTTTGAAATAATTATAGATTCACTGTAAGGTCCAAAGATAGACAAACCGGTCCTCTGTATCCTTCACCCAGTTGCTCTCAATAACTACATTTTACACATAACATAATATCAAAACCAGGAAATTAATTGATTTTACAGTTCCATGAATACAGTTCTATGTCATTTGATCACATATGCAGATTGGTGAAACCATCACCTCAGTCAAGATACTGAACTATTCCATCACCACAGAGAACTCCTTCAAGCTACCCATTTAGAGTCACAATTATTCTCCTGCCTCGGGGAATCACTAATATGTTTTCCATATGGTTTCTGACAAGGAGATTTTTAAAAAACTCTTTTTTTGGAAAACAATGCCCTTCAAATCCATGGTGAATCTATTTGTCAACAAAACTGTTAGAAGTTTGTAGGTCTCCAGATGAGCATACGGCTCCTGATTTTTGACTATGAAGGAAAAAAGCAGAACACATGCTTCCAGGGTACAGTTACAATGCAACTTAACCCATTTTCCATTTGCCCCAAGAATTCTCACTGGCAGCACTTGCAGCTGCAATGTTTACCCCAAGATAACTCATGAGTTACAGTCCTAACCTTGCCTCCAAAGTTTGCCACAAAACATCTCGCTTTTATTATTATTTTTGCATCTCTCTTATATATTGATACTTTGGGAACAACTGACATCATTATGCTTATAGCATTCTGTTTTTAGTAGTGGTATTTTCATTTACAAAATATAGTAATTCTTGATTGCTGAAAATGTCAAGTCCTAAATCCATAGCATTAATGCTGGCAGTGAGCTACACATTTTTTTTCTACATGTGAAAAGGGTTAATAGAAACAGCAGAGAGGACATCGTGGAGTCTGAAGGTTTTGTGTCAGCAGTGCTATTTTAACATGTGTATTTTTAATTATCATTCAATATAACTTAAAATGATTAGCAAGATGTTTTAATATTGAGTTTATTTTTTTAAATGATGTGGATCGATTATCTCTATATCTATCACTAGTGTCTAGAGAGAGGCTACTTAATCCTCAGAGTTGGCACCAAGTAAGAAAACGCCTAGTGACAAACCAGTGAAAAGTAAACCAAAGTAAGGAGAGATCTATTATGAAGTCTAAGAAGAGCAGATTTGCCAGTTCAACTTACCTTAAAGGGATAATATCTTTCATATGGTGAAGCACCACTTATGGGAACACCATCAATGGGTGTTTTGTTTTTCATATAATATTCTCCATGATCAGTGATCTGGGTCACACTGTGTACATTATACATGCAGATTCTCTCACAGGGTTTTTAGTAAATTAGAATAAAATTCTGGACATTTCTAAAGGCAAAATGGTGCAATCCTCAGGATATAGTTCTCTTGTGAAAAACCATTGTGTTGGACATCTGCTGAGTAACTAATAAAATCATTTGTGTATATGGAAAGTTGGGTTTATACAGAGGACATCGTTCTGTGCCAGAAAAAGCACATGCTAAGCATAAAAGAAATCATTATGAAGTGAGTTAATAGATGTATAGAAAAAGAAGTTGAGAATCTGCCATTGGTAAGATTTGGCAACAGGTGCAGAATATTCAAACTCTAATTCTCATGAATGAGGAGTGAACATCTGCTCAGAATAGCAATGGAAGGGAATATTCAGATGTCTACTAAACACACCACTTGCAACAACAGGAGCCATGAGACTATAGCCAAAACATTTTTTTTCTGTATCCATTTATGTGCTAGTAAATCACTAACTCTACACTGAGCAGTATTTTACAGCAATTGTTCCAATTGTGGTTGTGCATCCTGATCATCATTGGAGCTTATTTAAATTGCTGCCTGTTTTGCATCCCAGGAGTATTTAATCAGAAAATCCAGGATTGATGTTCTCGAATATGTACCATTGCAAAGCTCCTCTTAGGATTCCAAAGTGCAGCCAAGTTTGGAAACCATTGTTTTAAATGCTATTCCAAAGAATACGCCCACAACTAAATTTACCATTGTCCTCCTTGATTTTCAGTCAACCAGCCATCCAATCCATTCTATCTTCTGCATACATCTTTCTTAAATCCACTTCCTCTTTTCAGGCCTTTCTGCTACTACTTGAGTTCCAGGTATATGAAATCCTTTCACTTGGAATATTATGAAGCTTCCTAACTGGTCTCCTTGCTTCCAATTTTTCTCTTTCCTACAAAGAATTCTCCAGAAAATAGAAAATCAGCCAGTTTTTTAAAACAACTGAGGTGATATCACTCCCCTGCTTAAAAACCTCAAAGGGTATCTCATGATGCTTCAAATAAAATTTACTTTTTACCCAATTTTATAAGCCTACATACTCTGGCCATGCTAAATTTCCAGCTAACTTTCCTTTCTTCTGAAGTCTTCTATCACATGATTGACTTGTTTTTCTGATCTCCAATTAAATATTATCTTTTCAGAGGCCTTTGTCAACCAGCCATTTTAAGAATTCACCCAGTTATTGTGATATCCTGCTTTAACTGTTATGCATAGCGCTTAATCTATATACCAAAATTTCAAAATACATACATATTAGTTTTGATTAGTTTTCAAAATACATACATATTATTTTTGATTAAATGTGTTTGCAGTAACTATACCCAATTGAGTGAAAGATACCTCATTGATTTATTTGCATTACTTTGTTTTCTAACAGTACTGAAGACTGTTCAAATACATAGTCACCATTTGTATTTCTGTTGATAGTCTATCCCTATGGTAATATAAATGTTTCATGTCCTTTGCTTTTTTCTTGTAGGTTATCAGTGCTTTTATTTATATGACTTCTTAAATATTAAATATATTTACAATGTGGTGCACATATTTTACTAGTTTGTTATTTACCTTTAATGTTATTGATTTTGGCACATGAAATATTTATTCTTTATGTAGTCAAATATACTGGTCTTATCCTTTGCCACTTATTCTATATTATATTTAAATTTTACTTCATATTACATTTAAAAATTTTAGAGAGCTGATCAACAGTCACTAATATGTTTTTGCAGTTTCAAATGGTTTGATTTTCTACAGTAAATTATTTGAGCTGCCTTATTTTGTTAAAAAGTACAAGAAAATGATCTTTACTTATGGTTTTCAAATAGTGCATTTAATTAATTAAGGAATAGGCATTAATTCTTTGATCTTTAATACCATATTTCTTATTAACTTAATTTATGCACATTTGTGTGTGTGCATGTGTGTGTGTAGTAATAGTAGTAGTGGTGGTGATGGTTCTAGTAGTGATGATAGTAATAGAAATGGTGATGTGCATAGACTACAGAATTAGCAAATTGTATTAAATTACTAGGTCAACCATTTAATGACTATACGACTATAGACATGGGCCCTAAATTCTTTGTGCCTTAGTTCCTTGTATATAAAATGAGAAGAATAATAATTGTATTGGATCATAATGTTGCCTGCAGATTAAAGCGAGATGACAAGTATAGCAGAAGCTGTTAGCTGCTCATCAAAATCCACCTGCCTCTTAATTAAGCCCAGTTAGATTACTTTGTCTCAGCTGCCCACCCAGTTAGGTATGACTGTGGGATTAAGTTATTTCCAGAGGAGTAGAAAAGAAAGTAATATATGAAATTTTAAGATATGGCCTAATCCTCCCCATGTTCTTTCTACCCTTGTCTGATTGTGTTGGTGGTAACTATGGGAATGTCGGAAGTCACTTAGGTATTTTTTGAAAAAGGCAAACCTCTGTCAGCCTGGGCCCCTAAATGACTTATGCAGACTAGAGCAACCACTAAAATAGAATTTCTACTGAAGATTATTATATAAATAACAAACAAACTATCCTTTGAGCTACTATATACCTAGGTCTATTTGTTACCAGACCCTAACCAACTGTAATATCTCACATATATTGATGAATAGAGTAACAAATTAGCACATTAGAAGAGCCTAAACAGTATAGATACATAGACAGATAAGGAGTACACAAATGCAGATAGATATGAGGTATCAAATATTAGTTGCGTATCTGTATGTTCTATTTTATGACCTTTTCAATTCTTGTAGCAATATCACATTTTTAATACTGGAAACTTAATACATCATATTTATTAGTATCTTGTATACTTAGTGTCACTTTATTACTCTTTTTTTTCTATAAATATCTTGAATTTTTTATATAATTGGATTTTAGAATAATTTTGTCAACTTAAAATAATTATGAGGGATTTCAATTGGATTGTTATTAAACCAATGAATTAAAATGCAGATAATTAATACATTTACTTTATTCATTTTCCTAGTGTAATACACTGCTTATATTCCCTTACATGCTTTTTAAATAAAGACAAAATAAATATGCACCTTTTTACATTCGTTTATAATATTTTTATAGTTACTATGCTATATACTGCTATATTGTTTTTAAAAGATTATTTTCCTATAGGTCTTAAAACATTATTTCCCATATAAAATTACCAACCATATACATCTATATCTATCTATCATCATCATCATCTATTTATATTATACAATATATATAGTAGTCCCCCTTATTTATTTTGCTTTCCATGGTTAACCACAGTCAACCATTGTCTAAAAATATTAAATGGAAAATTACAGAAATAAATGATTCATATATTTTAAATTTCACACCATTCTGAATTAGGTATGGCCATGGGACAAATTTGTTTCCAGAGGAATAAAAGTGTAGAGGAGAAAACTATATATATATATATATATATATATATATATATATATATATATACACACTTCCCAAATAAAAATGTATATCTCAAACAGATATAGATATATAGATATATCCATGCTATGGATATGTGTGTGTTAATACGTGTATGACATGATCGTTTTATTGAGTTTTTATTATTTTCATTAATGTTTAGTACTATAATTTTTAATTTCTTATTTTAGCTTCACTAAATAGTTATATAATCTGTCAATAATAATTCATCTTGAGAGGAGGTCAAAAAGGCAGAGTAGATAAATTCTGTGCTGTCCTTCTCCCATGACCACATTAAAATTACAACTAAATTATAAAAAAATTAACCCAGAGAACCATTTGAAGACCAGCTAAACAGAAGTCCTATAACTAAAGGTATAAAGAAGAAGCCACATCCAGACTGGTAGGAGGGGTGGAGACTCCAAACAGTCTGGACACACACCCACATGTCAGAGTTGAGAATTAGGAAGGATATCTCTGCTGTGTATGTCAACCCTGAGGAGCAAGGGGTCCCAACCCTATACCAGGATTCATAGCCTGGAGCACCTAGGACAGGAAAAGGAACCCCATAACATCTGGCTGTTAATATCAGTGGTGATAAATTCTGTCTACGTGAGATGGCAGAATGCTGGAAACCCAGATATCCTCTTAAAGGGCCCACACCTACACACACACACTTGCTCCAAGGCACTCTCCTTTTGCTCCAATGAAAGGATGGTGACTTGGGAAGCACCAGAGACATGCAAGGAGAGACCTAATTGTATGGCTGTGGAGTGAAAGCTGGAAGTATAGTGCCATTGTTTCTGTTTGAGCCCTCTTCTCCTATAGCTTGTATGGGAACCAACTTTCCTGTGATGAGCCTTCCTCCCACCAAATGGCTAAATCTGAATCTGCATTGGTCTGGTAAGTTCAGCTTTCTCCACCCTGGTGACGACCTAAAAAAACACTCCACCCAACTTTCAAACCACCTGAGCCTCTTTAAGTGGCAGGCAGCTGATGCTGGCCTGCACAACAGTCTTTCATGGACAACTCTTGTGGGTTCACAAACCCCAGGTTGGTGACAACTGGCCTCAGTCTTCTCTGTACTTTTTGTTAGTGTCCCTATGTTCAGCACTGGCACCAAATATGAATCTGCATGAACTTAGTAAACACCACTTACCCCACCCTGGTGACTTCCTGAGACACTGCCTTATCCAACTAGCATACCATCACAGGCTATCTCAGTGTCTGAGCTTTACCAGCAGCCCCTACATGGTGGCAGAACTCAGGGTGCCCTGGGCCTTTTGTTGAGCTGCTCCAGGACTGGTACTGGTGGCAGCCTGTCTCAGTTCAGAGTGTGGCCTACCCCATGTGCCTCCAGGTTCAACATAGGCAGCTACCAGCCATGAATGGTAAGTAGCTCCTAACCGGGAGCTCCAGACTGGTCATAGGCAGCAGCTAACTTTGGCCTGCAGGGAAGCCCCTCCCAAGAAGTTCCAGAACTAGCACACCCAGTAGCCAGCTTCAGGCTACAACAGAGCACTACCCAATGGCACACCTGAAAGGTGGGCTCAGCAAATTCCAAAGCTTACTGGGCAAATCCCTCTCTGTGGGATCAGTCCCCAAACAGCAGCTACATGTTGAGGTCATGGCCAACCCTCACAGCCAGTTAGCCTGAGGGTCAATCCCACTCAAAAATGTTCCAAGAGCAACCAAGGCTCAACTACAACAGAAGGACACACACAACCTATATAAGAGACACTCAAAGCACCCAGCTCAGGTCATCAGGGAGACTGCACCACTGGACAACACAGCACACCTACTACATGAGGCCATTCTGCAAAGACTAGGAGACACAACAGATCTACCTAATACATAGAAACAGATACAGTGAGGCAGCCAAATGAGGAGACAAAGAAACACATTCCAAATAAAAGAGTAGGACAAAATTCCAGAAAAATAACTAAATTAAATGGAAGCAAGCCATTTACAAGATATAGGGTTCAAAACACTGTTCATAAAGATGATTAAGGAACTTAGTGAGAACTTCAGCAAAGAGCTAGTAACCATGAAAAATGATAAGTCAGAAAGGAAGACTATAATAATTGAAATGAAGAATATATTCAAGGAATCAACAGCAAATTAAATGAATCAGAAGATCAAATCAGTGATGTGAAAACCAAGATAGCAGAAAACACCCAGTTAGAAGAGCAACAAGAAAAATAATTCAAAAATAAAAAAATGAGTATAGTTTAAGGGACCTCTGGAATAACATCAACCACAAAAATATTTTCATCATAGGGGTACCAGAAAGGAGGGGGAGCAAGAGAGTGAGAACCTATTTGAAGAAATAATGATTGAAAACTTCCTTAACCTGGTGAAGGACATAGACATATAAGACAGGGAGCACAGAGAGTCCCAAACAAGAGGAACCCAAAGAGGCCCACACCAAGACACATCATCATTAAAATGCCAAAGGTTAAAGACAATGAGAGAATTTTAAAAGCAGCAAGAGAAAAGCAGTTATGTACAAGGGAGCTCTCATAAGAATGTCAGTTTATTTCTTGACAGAAATTTTGCAGGCCAGAAAGGATTGGCATGAAATATTCATAGTGATGTAAAGTAAGAAACTATAACCAAACTACTTTACCTATCATTTAATATTAAAGAAGAGAAAAAAAACTTCCCAGACAAAAAAAGTTAAGGAGTTCATCACCACCAAACCAGTATTACAAGAAATATTAAAGGGATTTCTTTACGAAGAATGAGAATATATACATATATATGAATAATCAAATGGCAATAAGTACATATCTAGCAATAATTACTTTAAATGTTAATTGATTAAATGCTCCAATCAAAAGATAGGATGTGAATGGATAAGAAAACAAGACCCTTACATATGCTGCCTATGAGAGACTTATTTCAGATGAAAATAAACACACAGATGGAACATAGAAGATGGAAAAACTTATTTTATGCAAATGAAAATTTTAAAAACCTGGGGTAGCAATACTTATATCTAATAATATAGACTTTAAAACAAAGGCTATAATAAGAGACAAAGATGACATTTCATAATGATAAAGGGATCAGTGCAACAAGAGGATATAACCCTTGTAAACATTTATATACCCAAAAGAGGAACTCCTAAATTCAAAAAGCAAATATTAACAGATATAAAGGGAGGTATCAATGGTAGTACAACCATATTAGTAGGAGACTTTAACATTCCATTGACAACAATTGATAGATCTTTCAGACAGAAAGTCAACAAGAAAAAACCAGCCTTAATCAACACATTCGACCAGATGAATTTAATTGGTATCTTTAGAGTATTTCACCGCACAGCAGCAGAATATAGATTCTTTTCAACTGAATGTGGAACATTTTCCAAGACAGACCACATGCTAGGCCACAAAACAAGTCTTAATAAATTTAAAAAGTCTAAAATCATATCAAGTGTCTTCTCTGAGCAGAATAGTATGAAATTAAAAATCAATTACAAGATAAAAAGCTGAACACACACAAATACATGGAGGCTGAATAACATGCTACTGAACAATAAGGGGGTTAACAAAGAGATTAAAGAAAAACCCAAAAGATACCTTGATAATGAGGAATTGCACACCAACAACTTGAACAATTTTAAAGAAATATATAACTTCCTAGAAACATTCAAGCTTCCAAGACAGAATCAAGAAGAAACAGAAAATCCGAACAGACCAATTTCTACTAATGAATTTAAATCAGTAAAAAAACAATCTCCCAACAAATGAAAGTCCTGGACTAATGGTTACACAGGCGAATTTTACCAAATATTCAAAGAAGAATTAACACCTATCCTTCTGAAACTCTTCAAAAAAATTCAAGACAAACAAAAAATGAAAACATAACAACCCAAAATGCATAGAAATACAGGTATACCTCAATAAACAAGAAAAAACTCAAATAAACAATTGTACCTTACACCTAAGGAACAGCAAAAAAAGCCCAAAGTGAGTACAAGGAAGGAAGTAATAGAGTTCAGAGTGAAAACAAACGAAATAGAATCTAAAACACAATAACCAATACAAATAATCAATGAAACAAGGATTCTTTGAAAATATAAACAAAATCAATGCACCTTTAACCAGACTCATCGATAATAAAAGAGGAACTAAATAAATAAAATCGCAAATGAAAGAGAAGCGTCAACTGACACCACAGAATGCAAAGGATAGTAAAAAAATACTATGCACAATTATATGCCAATAATTGGACCACCTGGAAGAAGTGGATACATTGCTAGAAACACACAATTTTCTAAGGATAAATTAAGAAGAAACAGAAAATTTAAACAGATCAATTATTACTAATGAAATATAAACAGTAATAAAAAACCTCCTAAAGAACAAAAGTCTTGGAACAATAGCTTTACAGGTGAATTTTACAAAACATTCAAAGAATTAACATCTATTCTTCTCAAACTACTACAAGAAATTCAAGAAGAGTGAAAGCTCCCAACCTCATTTTAGCAGGTGAAGATTACCCTGATTGCAAAGAGATTCCCTGATTCCAGACAAAGGCATTACAAAAAAAAAAAAAAAAAAAAAAAAAAGGAAATTATAGACCACTATCCCTGATAAACATGGATACATAAACCTTCAACAAAATGTTAGCGAATCAAATTTAGCAGTATGTTAAAAAGATTATACAGAATGATCAAGTGGGATTTATTCCTGGGATGCAAATTTGGCTCAATATCTGCAAATCAATTAAGGTGATACACCACATAAACAAAAATGAAGGATAAAAATTACATAATTATATTAATAGATGCAGAAAAAGCATTTGACAAAATCCAACATCCATTTATGACAAAAACTCTTAATAAATTTGCAACAGAGCAAAACAAAAGAAAAATAAAAAAGTGCAACTACATCAAACTAAAAAGGTTCTGCACAGCAACAGAAACCATCAACAAAATGAAAAGCCAATCACTCTAACTGGGAGAAGATATTTATCAATGATACACCCGACAAGGGGGTAATACCCAAAATTTATTTTAAAAAAACACATACAACTGAACACCAAAAAAGAAAAACTGCCCAATTAATAAATGGGCAGAGGACCTAAATAGATACTCCCCAAAGAGGACATACAGATGGCCAATAGACATATGAAGAGATGCTCAAGGTCACTAATCATCAAAGAAATGCAAATTAAAACCAAAATGAAATATTTCTTCATACATGTCAGAATGGCTATCATCAATAAATCAACAAATGACAAGTGTTTGCAAGGATGTGAAGAAAAAGGAACCATCACACACTGTTGGTGGGATTGAAAATTGGTATAGCCACTATGGAAAACAGTTTGGAATTTCTTCAAAAATTAAAAATAGAGCCATCTTATGACCTAGCAACACCACTTCTGTGTATTTATCTGAAGAAATCCAAAACACTAATTTGGAAACACATATGCACCCTATGTTCACTGCAGTGTTATCTACAATAGCCAAGATATGGAAGTAACTAAGTGCCCATCTATAGACAATTGAATAAAGAAGAGGTGGTACATATATAAAATAGCATATTACTTAGTCATACAAAAGAATTAAATCTTACCATCTGCAACAACATGGATGGACCTAGAGGGTATTATGCTAAGTGAGATAAGTCAGCCAGAGATAAACAAATTCTATATAACATCACTTATATTTGAAATCTAAAGAACAAAATAAATGAACAAACAAAGCAGAAACAGACTCATAGATACAGAGAACATTTTGATGGTTGCCAGATGAGATGAGTTTGGGAGGTGGGGTGAAAAAGGTGAAGGGATTAGGAAGTACAAATTGGTAGCTATTGCATAGTCACAGAGATTAAAGTACAGAGTAGGGAATATAGACAATAATAGTGTAATAACTATATATAATGTCAACATGGTACTTAACTAATTAGGGGGATCAAAAATTATATTAGTGCCTAACCACTGTGCTGTCCAGCTGAAGCTAATGTAAAATAATATTGAATGCCAAATGTAATTGAAAAATAGTTGTTTAAAAATAATAATTATTCTCATTTTTTCCTATATTTCTATCTTTCTTCGATGACTAAAATCTATAGAATACTAAATATTAAAATTGATAGAAAATATTGTTACACCACTATAGTTTTAGTATGTTGTTAGCTTTTTTAAAATAGTCACATATTTTTAATCTTATTAATTATCAATTTATGTCTTCTAGTTTTGTATTTAGGATTCTACTCTAAGAGTCATCTTTAAGGGTTGTTTTTTGTTTGTTTTGCTTCTTTAAAAGGATTTAACAATTGTATTATTATTTTTATAGTATTATTTTTAAATAAATTGAGAAATTTTATGTATTTTTCTATGATTTTAGAATATTTTGATGTCAGTTTTTTGTTGATTTTTAACTTTCTTCCATGGCAATTGATGTATTAGTATTTTATACCTTTTAAGAATTTTTAGCTATATATTTTGAGAAAACTTTCTATTTCAGTTAGATTTCATACTTTGTAAGCATGTAATTGAAAACAGCATTTTCCCTATGCCGTCTTTTTCCTCTTTCTCTTTCCCTCCCTCTCCCTATTTTCATTTATGTGGTTCTATACCATAAAAACTAATTTCCACATATTCTTTTTCTTCATCATTTTACATGGCTTTTTTTTTTTACTTTATTGCCCTTCACCCTAAATTGTCTTGACTATTCATTCACTAATTTTTAAATAATTCTTTCTGTTTCTTGTATATTTATTTACTTACTTAAAATTTTTGAAAAGAAAATGGTTTAGGAAGACTTTTACTCGAACTCTTTAGCTTGAAAGCAATTAAGAATCACTACAAGAATACAAATATGAATGGAGTCGCAATACAGCAACTTGAATGCAATTAAAGGCATAACAGACAATGCATCAAAGTCCTCTTTTCCTGAAATGAACTTACAAAGCTAGTCATATACATGCACAAAAGATGGATTGTGACTGCAGGGTGTAGATCAACTCCTGTAGCAGGCCGCATTACTAATGGTAGATAGGAAGCAAAGTACATACTTTTTGAGGGCATCCATGTCTCAGGTGAGAGAAGGAGGGTCAGAAATATCTATTAGGCTTGAATTTTCCCCAGTGACTTTATCACTGATTAACATAGCTTTCTAGATATTAGGATTTCCCTGTTTTCACCAATCAGAAACATAGCTCTTCGTATGGTGGGGAGGCCTGAGCTATGAGTTTTAGAGACAAGCCAGAAAGGTTCATTTCAATGCTTTACACTTCTGGGAAGTGCTATGGTCTCCAGAATTACTACATGTGTAGTGTTTGCTGCTGACAGATTAAAGCTAAGTGCCTCCTGGAAACTCCATTTAGTAGAAAGAACTTCCATTCCCAACATCACACTCATTCCTTGAGGGTAGCCAAAATCTAAGGTTTGGTGTATGTAAGAGTATAAAGGTGTTCAGCTACTGGCCTCAATTTGAGACAAATATGAAGGGCTGTTCCAGCTTTAGACCTCCCTGTGGCATTGACTGTGGCAGGTACCCCTGTTATTACTGCTAAAGTCCAACCTTGTCTGTTTAATCCTTCTTTGTTCACTATCTTATAGATGTTGTTTCTGAGAGCACTTGCCAATAAACTTCTTATATGCAAATCTCTGTCACAGAGCTTGTTTTCTGGGGAACTTAACCCGAGACAAATGAACACTGAAAATACCCAGAAGCTTTTGAATAATGCTAGACCCTGACCTCAGAAATTCTGATTTAATTGTTCTAGGGTAAAGCTTAAGTATTTTAAACACTCCACAGATAATTCTAATATACAGCTAGGGATGAAAACCACTACCTTAACCCATTGAGCTTAGTAATAAAGCATATGGTTTGGCCATTCCCCTTGGGAAAGTAAACTCGTAATATATTAGAGAACTACAGCTCCAACTCTGATGAGGTAGCTCATCCTTGCATCCCTAGCATCAACCCCTTCTATTTTATGGATCTTCTTGGTACCTGCTGTGAAGAGAGTTCAAATTTGTGTCCTCAGAAGACCATAAAGTGGGTCAAAATTAGATATTAATAAAATTAACTTCAAGCCCACATTGTACCCTAGGGCAGAGCATTTTATCTTTATTCTATTTTCCATTTCAAATTATGCCCATCTGCATTGTTTAACATAGCTCACCAGATATTATGCAATTAACCCAAATAATTACAACATAAAGGATGCCCCAAGTTTGAACACTCTGCACCCCCTTCAATTTTTTCTTTTCCAGGGAGAAATAAAGGAACAAAAATGAAATCTTCTTGAATTAAAAGTCCAAAAAAATAATGTTAAAAATGTATGTCCTGTCTAAGGCCATGACATGCTGACTGCGCCTGATCTCATCTGATCTCAGAAACTAAGCAGGGTCAGGCCTCATTAGTGCTTGGATGGGAGACCACCTAGGAAGACCAGGTGCTGTAAGCATTAAAAAAATGTTTGCCCTTCCAAATTTCTTACCCTTCTAGGTCTTAGTCAGAGGTCTCTAGTGCAAGGGCATGTGTAGAGATGGATTACCCTCTGCTGCATTTATAGCTTATTTCCTCTGGAAATGTATAAGTCCTTTAGTACCATCTCAAAAGTTGTAATAATTAAACTTCCTATCTCTCATGTGTCTCTCTCTTTCAAATCATCACAGGGCCAGGCTCACATTCAGAACATTTAGAAATAAAGAATATGAATATGGCTACACATAAATTTTCCTGAGCAATATTATATTCCTAGAACCTGGTATTTTGTTTAAGCACATACATTGTTAGCAGCCAGACAATAGCAGACATAATCGGGGTAAAACAAGTAGACAGAAAAAGCATGAGACATGAAAAGGGTAAAAGCAATTATTGTTTAATTGCTGTGTATTATTATTGGATTACTGGTGAAATTAAATATTTTATAATATTTTAATTACCCAGAATACTTATTATGTGACTGTCTGTCCAAGACTTGAAGTATATAATGTACACATAGAGTGTACTTAGGTTCCTTATAAATCTGGGGCAATGAGAAACACATAATAACCTTGTGAATTTGTTGGTTGTTGATTTAAAAAATGGTATTAGCCTTTAATATGCCTAATCTTGTAATAATTTCATTACTTTTTTAAAGTATCTTCTTTATATTTGAAGTTTGGAACTCTCACTTGTAAATGGCTAAATGGTTAAATGTGGGGGTTTTGTGTCTTTGTTTTTGTTTGTTTATTTGTTCGTTTTTGTTCTTTTTTTTTTTTCCTCTGCTGGCTTTTGCTGTGTCCTTTGACCTAAAAATTTAAGCTATGATTCAGCTTAAGGATACTTTTCTCCTATGGTTTCTCCTTCAATTATTTACTCTCCTTCTATCACTCCTATTATAATACATTAGACTGGCTCTGTCTTCTATATATTTTGTCCTTTCCTTCATTTACTCATGTTTTCCTACTTTTGTTCTGTATTTCAAAAAATCTCTTTTAGTTGATCTTCTAGATCAACTATATTTATTGTTTTACCTTGATTCTAACTGAATTTTTATTTTAACAAGACTTTATGTGAGAAATCTTTATATTTATACTTTTGTGGCATCTTTTTAATTCTAATCTAGAATTTGCCTTAATGTGTTCCATCCTTTCTTCACTAAATCTGTTTCAATTCTTTACTGAATGTTTAGTGTGATCTCCTTTCTTCAAGTTGCTGATTCCCCTTAAAGGTGAAGCAATTATACCACTTGCTCATTTGTGGGCATAAGCAGTCCCACCTACTCGTTTATCAACTGGAATGAGTTCTGTCAACATCTCTACATGTCAAACTTCCAGAGTCTTATAGGAAGTGGTGAGTCAGTAGCTAGTTAGGCATAGTGAGTAGGAGGGAAAGAGCTCTCCCAATTATATAGTGGATTTGTTCAGCTCAGCTGGCAGGTCTTCTCAAGGCCAGTTCATGTCAACATGGCTTCTTCTAGGTCTGGAAGCAGACAATGGCCAGGTTAATTCTGACCTAACATCTATGTGTGTTGAAGAGATGCACTCTGGCTACATGCTGATCTCCATCTAACAAATAAACTTCCTCCAGATTCTCCCAGAAAGATAGGCATCCTCCTAAGCAGCATATTCTTCATTCTTGTTCCATACTTTCTCTACAAGAAAAGTGAAATAGAACCTGCTTCTCAATGGATCATATCTATAAGATATGAACAAGAAACTCAGCAGGTAGATCAAACTTTGTTGAGCTGCTTTAGCACATTTTAAAAGAGAGCATCTAATAGGCAGACACTTAGACTATCTTAAGCTATAAATATAAATTATTCCTAAAAAGCAATAACTCAAGAGGTAATTTGTGAGAATCTTGGCACAAACAGAGTTTCTCTAGGGACCAGGTCATAAAATGTATTTCAGAATTTATCTCCATCCACAGAGTACCCAGTGTAAGATCAAGCAATACTTGGGCACCTTGCATATTTCATTCTATGGGTGTTTCTTGAGATGACAATGCTTGATAGGGACACAGATAGGACAATGTAAGGTAGTGTTATCAGTAAATTTCTGCAGGAGACTTTTCTATAGATGTGAACAAGTAGTAAACAGACCAACAAAGCAAGATCATGGTGAATGCTATATAGTGACTACAGCTGCCAGATAGTCAGAATTGGTTGTGATAACATGTAAGACATCTTTATTTGAGAACTTCCAGGAATAAATTAGATATATTTTAAATGAAGGGGCTGAGTTTGTTGTTCATTTATAGGTAGACTATGAAGCTAATAGATATTTAGTTAACATGGTAATATTAATAATAGACAACACTAATCAAGTGATTTCTGTGTGCCAAGATATGTGCCAAGTGATTCTTTTAACTTGTATTAACTTGTTTAATCCGCTTGCCTACACTGTGAGTTTGTTACTATTGTTACATCTTCCCTATTTTACAAATTAGGAAAATGATACATAACAGAGGTTAAAAAACTAGTCTAATGTCACAAATCTTCAAAACTTGTGTACTCAATCTCCACATTCTATACTATATATGTGAAAACTGGTAACTTCACACTGAGTAAATATTGAGGCCCATAACAATATCTGTGTATAAAATAATAAGCCCTGAAAAGTGTTTAAAAGACAAAAAATCATTTCTTCAAAGAGATGAGCTAGTTAAGTAGGAGACAAGTGGTCAAGTTGATTAAAGGTCATTACAGCCAGAAGCCAATCAAAGACCACCTACAGGATTAGATTTCAACGTCATCTGTTTAACCACATCACAAAAATTATTGGAGACACACCATGTCAAGATTTTTGAATATTCTTTGGCTCAAGATGGTGGATTAACTCATGAATTAAACCCAACTTTTATCAGGTAACCACTTAATACGTGCCTCAGATTTCACTGAAAATAAACTGATGAATTCTCACGGGAAGTCCAAAATGACTGAATTGAACTAAGGTATTTTAGACAAAATATATGAAACAATACATCTTCTAAATGTTTCATCATGTAGATAGAAGGATAATTTCACAAGAAATGAAGCTATCCCCTTTATAATTAATGTCATAGGAAGGTTCCTTAAAAAAATTCAGAAATGCTACTTTGCATGAACTAAACTAGCCAAGTTCTAGAATTCAGATCCTTGAATAGGTCTAAATTCTCTGAACTGTCAGAGCCAATTAACAAACTGCTATTTTATGCTTATATAAGCTTCTTTATATAAAAAAATAAATCTTAGGGATCTCAACACAACCAACAACCTTATTAGCTGTAATATCTGTCAAACAGAATGAATGGGAATCAATACGTAAACACTCTTTTTAGAGTTCACAGTGAAAATGTGTTACAGAAGGTAGACTCACATTTTATTCTTCATGACTAGAGATGCAAGTAGTATGTTTCAGAAAAGTCACTTTTCCTCAGTAGTATAAACAAGGATACCTAACCACAGCTGTTCTTCATTGTAAGCAAGTTAGAATTTAATAAGTGATATCTCAAACAGTTGTATATAAAATATTAATATTTGTTTGGCTGATTAGTTTGTGATCATTTGTGTAGTGTCCCATAATAGTCATACAATCACTACAGCTATAGAAATAGGAATCTAATGTAGGTTTTTTTTGTTTGGTTAATTACTAAAGTCATTAAACTATATCTACCATGTACTCATTTACTCAACAAATATTTCTTGATCTCCTACCATGAAAATAGGGATAGAACAGTAAACAAAAAAAAAACTCAACGCTTTAAAATTGTATTTGAGGAAAATAACTTTCCTTTTCCTTATTAGCAAGTGATATTTCCACAGCAGCTTCCTAAGAAAAATGTCATTATGAATATACACAGAGGAAATTTCATTATTCTTGTCCAGAAATTTGAAAACAATTTCTGCAAATGTCCAGATAGTAAATATGTTCAGCTTTTCAGGCTATACATTTATATTACAAATATTCGACTTTTCCTTTATAGCATCCAAACAGCCATGGACAGTATATAAATGGATGAACATGCAGTGTTCTGATAGAACTTTATTTAAAAAATCAGGTGGACTGTATTTGGCCCATGACCCTACCTGGTGTTGACCATTTTCATGTTAAAGAAAAATATATTAGAAATGAATTCAGATGAAGTGAGTTAATTTTATAGTTAAATTGTGTGTATATAGGTGATCTAAATACAGATGCAAGATTGTGTGAGTTTGCAATCCATACACTTATGGATCATAAATTAATTAATGGCAATTGATGGCAGGAAGCTATTGCATTATGTTTCCATGAAAACACATAGAAAATCTCTTCAGATGAAGCTCATAGTGAAAGTGACTTTTCCCACCGAAAGGATATAAAAATTACCTGCAATTTCAAAGACCCAAAGAACTCTAGTCACACAGAGTAGTGGAATGAACAAAAAGTGCAAATATGGCTACATAATATTCTTGTTTGAAATACAGAGTTGCAGCAGCATAGTTTCACAGATGGAATTAAGCCTTTTGTACAACTGATAAAAACTCAAACTAAGAGAACTCTGTTCCAAGCCAATACTCAAATTTAGCAATAATGTCCCTGAAACCCTCATTACTAATAATGAGCAGGGCAGGAGCAGTATGATCCACAGACTAGGACTCGTATGAAACCATAACCCTTCTCTTTGCCATACTGATAAAGGATTATCAACAATTCCTTACTGAAATGAACCAGGGAATGAGAATGAGAACTCTCTCTACCTCTTATGTTTCTCATTCAAGAATGGCATTAACCATTCTGAACTGATACTTTTGTAATCTTCATAAAGTACTGAATCAAAAAGCCCCTTTGAGTGCAATTAAATAGTGATACCTAAGTTTTTCAGACCCTACCTGATTATTAGAGTTAAGACTCAATTGCCCACAGAAGCCAACTCCAATGAGTTTCCAAAGATCCATGATGTGACAACTTAATCATCAAGAAAGATAAGTGTATTGAATTGATATACATCAAATACATATAAACATCTTTTATTCCTAATAAGACTAAACAGTAACTCATTTGACACCATTAGAGATTGTAGACACCATCTCATTCCCATGAAAATTGATGAAGGAAAATAAGTAAACATTTACCATGCCTTTCTTATGCAACTATACCTCAGCGTACCAAAATAGGTGAAGAAAGACATTTTCTTTATTTTTTTTTTACCAGAGGAAGCAGCTTTTACTGATGAGTTATTTCCAGAAACCAAAAAGAATATGTACCCACTTTCAACCATCCCCTATCCTTCCAGAATCTTGCATTGCTCCACCTGGGGAAGGGGTATAAATTGCCCTTTCATTTACCAAAGTCCCAGCCTTTCCCCTCCCTGTGTAGCCCAACTTAGAAATTCAGTAGCAATGATATTCTTTTTTTTTCACCCCAGCAATGCTGGACCCAGTACTGCTGCAGCTACTTAGTAACTGTTGTGGGCAAAAGGGTATGAATGAAGCAGTCAAATGAACAAGAAGAGGTATATACAGGAAAACAGGAACGTAGTCTATCCAAGGTCTCTCTGCCCAGCCTCAGTAGCTTGATCCTTCATTGGCTGCATTTCTCTTTATGCTGAATCATGCCTTGATGAACTAGATTGAGGATTTCCACTGCCAGCTATGGACCCAGCCCCAGAAACATAAGATGAGCTAGTCTAAACTTGGGCATGTTCCTGGCCCACAAGTCTTAAAGTGATCAATCAGACATATTTTGCCCCCCCACCCCGTACATCTTTGTTGTTTTTCCATCCACTTCAGGGACTGCAATTTCTGGAGCAGTAGTTGGATATGTGATAAGAATGTCAAACTAGATGTCAAATTTATATTTGAGGAGATGGTGAATGTACCAGCATTTTTCAAACCACTGAGTTCCTTCCTTGTTGGACTCCAGTCAGAAACAATCAATGTCTGAATTCTTGTTGTTCTCCACATACTGGATAAGAGACTGATATTCCTCCTTGAGTTGCAGCACCCACAACTCCCTATTTCAAGGTCCACCATTAGTCTTCAGCACCAGGATCTCAGACACTACACACTGCCATTTTGGACGAGGCAAGACATTCATTTTTTTATATAAGGGTTCTAATAAAGGTAGAATAAAAAGTGGTATTGGGAAAAGCACTTTTGCAGCATTAAACATCGTAATGGAGCAAATCCATTATCATCATTGTTGTTAAAACCACCAGATGATATATTGGTGGGAACTACATGTAGGAGGCTGATATACTTGAGAGCACCGATGAATCTTGACATCACTAAAAATGGGATATTATGTGATAAACCAAATATTATGCTTTTCTTACAAGATGAAGTAGACAAAACCTCATATGAACTACTCTTATATAAAATTCAATTTAACCTGAATATAATCATACCTCCATACCTAACTCATAGTTTGCAGAAAATATAAGCTCAACATCCCACAAAATATCAGCCAAATACAGAATGTGAGCCATTTTATAGGACCAAGGATTTATTTACTTATTTTCTCTAATAAATTATATAAGAGAGATTTGAGGACTATTTCACAATTAATGAGATTTAAGAAGTAAACCAATCAAATACAAATTAACTGCACAAAGATACTTTGAGGCAATCATGGGAATATAAACATAGATTGAGGTTAGGTGATTTAAGTAATTATAATTTTGTTAGATGTGATAATGATATAATGGGTATACTAAAATATGTCCTAGAGATACATATGGAAATATGTATAAGGTAAATGATATGATGTGTGGGATTTAATCTAAAATACTCCTACAAGAATGTGGGAAGACTAGGTGATGTAACAAGGTAAAATATTGGAAATTGTTGAAACTGCTTAATGGATACATGGGGGTTCATTATAGTAATATAATCTATTCTAATTTTTTTATATATTTGACAATTTGAGAGATAAAGGGTTAAAATAAGCTGGTACCAAGACTGTTAAAACCAAGTAAGTTACACTGAATATAGAAAGTTAACAAAATGAGACTGCTATTTTTTATTTGAAATTACCCAGTATTTTGGCTTAATTTACTAGGCATTAATTACATTTCATAAATTCATATCCTGCTTTCCCATTATAAATTAAAGGATCTGTGTTTCATTCTGTATGTGGATATTCATGTTAATCAAATTATCAATATCTGTTCAAATCTCAAATACTAAACATCATATAAAAACAAAGAGCTGTTGATTATGAAGAAGTCAGAGACAGGTCAATGCAGCAATAATGTGCTTTTGCAGACACAGAGTCAGTCATGCTTTTATTACCAAACCTAAATATGTAAGAAATGTTAATGGCATTTTAAAACAGAAGCATAGTAGAGAAAGGGTAGTGGTAATATGAAGCTCAATATGGATGCAATTCAAAAGATGATGAAAAAATACACCAAATGCCAAGATTAGAATCTCTTCATAGTGTAGTATGTCTTTATAGTGATAAAGTAGATATATTTTATTTTCATCTTTAATTTTCTTTGAATTTTAAAATTTATTCAACGCAGACATATCATTTGTGAAATCAAAGTTGTAAGAAAATAAATGTAAAAAAGTATATGGAAAGATGTATGACACCTAGATGACATCCCATGAATGTAAGTTTAGTCTATATACATGAAATATCAAAAAAATATGATCAATATATTCAAAACAGGACAAGAAAACCATGTCTATAATGGCTATAGTCTTTAAAATATTAAGAAAAAGGATTCTGTAGCTACAGACAACTTTTCTAGAGGGGAATACAAAAGCTTTGCTTGTTAAGATTGTATTATGGACCAAGTAATGCACAAAGAACTTAAAGTTAGGGACTTTTGCCTGTTTTGTGTATTGCATCATCCCTGGGACTTAGAGGAGTACCTGGTACCTAGTTGGCACTTAAATATTTGTATAACGAAGGAATAAATTAATGTATTTTTCAGTCTTTCAAAATAATCCTTTGAAATAGGTAATGATAGAGGGATGGTAGAGAGGCCAAGTAACTTGCACAAGATCACACAAGCAATATAGACTGGAACAAGAAATTTCTAACTCCAAAAATGTTGGTGCTGTCCTGAAATACATGTCTTGAGATATTTACATGTTACTAATAAAATTAAAGTGCAACAGTAAGTATCAGTTGGAATCAATCAACCTATGATGCAACCAATAAACACTATGAAAATCAGTCTCACTCTTGCAGACTGTAGCATTTTACAATATTATATGGAAATGGAGGTTAAAATTATTAAAATGTGACCAAAGTGAACAGTAAACAAAAGTTCTAGAAAATAAATCTATGTAACCTGACTCTGTAGGTGTGCTAAAATGTGAAATTTTCAGACTTGTAAAACTTCAGAGAAGAGAAAGAAGATCCACAAAGTTAAGGGGGCTGATTTTTACAGTCATAGTAAAGAATATAAGAGGAATTTCAGATAAGAGGAACAAAATGAGTAAACACAGGCAGGAAGACTGAGAAGAGACATCTCAGATTCACTCTTATCTCCTTAGTGAGTTCCTCTCTTTCTCTAGAACCCTATTTTCTCAAATCTAGAGAAGTGACTAGATTAGTACAGTAGACAAATATTGATCTGATGAATCATTCCTAAATCACCTGTTTTCTGAAAATTCCCCCTTCTCTCTGCCCCTCATTCCCTTCTCCAGTATACTAGATTACATAGGGTGAAGACATGTTTCCACATTATCATGCCATCTTCTTTTACTATAAATTCATTCCAGATTTGATTGCAAATGAGAACCAATGTCCCATGAATGTGAACTGGAATTATGTAATTCCAGTCTCAGTATAATTGGACTCTGGAAAAATAAGAGATGTAAACCACAATTGTTGTGCAAAGAAGAAATAGCTATTTTGTATCAAGACTGAGGAATCAATCAAGCAAGGAATATAGCAAAAACA
The DNA here is from genome assembly GCA_030015415.1 of Cynopterus sphinx. Classification (NCBI taxonomy): domain Eukaryota; kingdom Metazoa; phylum Chordata; class Mammalia; order Chiroptera; family Pteropodidae; genus Cynopterus; species Cynopterus sphinx. The sequence continues at coordinate 93,982,566 of CM057388.1, forward strand.
AGAGTAAGAGAGAGACAGTTGCTGGTTCTATAAGATGTCCCACTGTTCTTACAATATATTCTTTCCCTTTTCTTAAGCCAGCTAAGGCAGAACTCATTTATATACAACAAAATCGTACAACTAGAAACCTTTACAATCATTTTTGGCTTTCACATTCTCAAATCACAAAGGTTATTATTGTATATTTATGGAGCAGTATGCACATAAAACTGATTCAAATGTGGTAGAATGCAAGTCCCATGAAGGCAGAGATCTTTGTTTTGTTCACTCGTGTATCCTAAGTGCCTAAACAGTGCCTGGCACACAGTGGATGCTCAACATGTGTTGAATAAAGACAAAGGCATATAGAAGACCAGTGATCCATCAATTTCCATATGTCAGTGGAGCCAGATTATAGATAATTGGAAAGGAGCCATAAGTATATATTATCTAGAAAGGTTTAGGAAGCTAATACTAAAAAATCATTACAATGAAATTCAAGTTTAAGAAAAATTTTAAAGAATGCCCATTGATTTTGAGATACTTAAATTTATTAAATCTTTGGAATTGACTATAAAACTGGTTCCTCACCATATCATTCTCAAAACTCTCAGCACGCCCTTTGTCAAGTAAATGCTTAAGCCACACAGCTTTCTTAAAAAATAAAATAAAATAAAATAAATCAGCTGCACTTACATCACAGACAATTATATGTGCTATACCCTGTATGAAAAAATATTCCCTCCCCAGCTTTCCTATGTAACCCCTACTCATTTTTCAGATTTTAGCATGATTATTACTTTCTCTGGAATGTTTCCCTTATCATCATCAAAGTTAAAATTGTATGTTTGTACAAGTGACTTGAAAAAATTAAGATCAATATTGTCACCTGGATTGTATGAGACAGAGAATGTCTCCCATTATTTCACCAGAAGATACTTTGCTTCTAGAATAATACCCAAAATATACTAGTTTCTCAATAATATTTTAATTAATAAGTGAATGAGTAAACATACTTCTGGTACTCATATTTAAGATTAATTCGAAAAAAACTTAAAATGGAGACTCCAGACAGTGTTAATAACTGTAATGAGGACATTAACTTCTAGAATAGGGTCATGGCACTAGAAACAGAGAAAAATATATAACTATAGGTGTACTTTTTATTAGCTGTTTTTACTATAAAAGCAATAAGTATTTATTATAAATTCCTCATACAGCCCAGAAGGATTAGATATAAAAAGTTCCCAGTCCTAGTCCTCTGAATTACATATTCCCTGTATAATCACTGTTCACAATTTTGTTTCCTCCAGAACAAAAATGTAAATATGCTTGTATACAAACATACACTTTCTTTTCATTCTACCTAGAGCAGTATTTACAAATCTCTTGCCCCTACATATCCAAGTTTGCCCCACTCTTTTCCTAAGCAAACTGAAATGTATGAATTATATCATCCAAGGTCTCTTGCCTTCTGGTTTCCAATTGGATTTATCCAATGGAAGACTCTGGCAGAAGATTAAACTGAGGTAGTTTATATAGTAACAGTTATCTGTCTGCTCCATCCTCACATAGGCGCTTTAAACTTGCTGTCAATTATAGAGATGTTAAAAATGTGAAAAATTTGCATCAAAGAATCAGTGAAATGATGTAAGTGGAAAATACAACCTGCTCCACATAACTCACTCTCCTTCCTAATCCTGCTAATGCTTCCCTTTTCTCATTACCGCGGCCCTCTCATCAGGAGTGGCAGCAGCTCTGCTGCTACTAGATGCAAATTCCTACACTATTCCTTATGGTTATCCTATGACCCACCTGCATCTTGTATTTACCTTATAAATAAATCCTCTTCACATTATCTTAATTTTGGTGGATCAACTTCCTGCTGAGATCTGATTGATCCTTGACTTTTCCACTTACATCATTTTACTGATTCTCTGATGCAAATTCTTCACATTTTTAACATCTCTGTAATTGGAATGCTTTACCATTAATGTTGCATCATAGCTTAATTCTCAGTGTTTTTACTTCCATAGTGATACATAAAATAGTAGTGCCTCTTAGAATTGATGAAATACAATAATATATCTTGGACCTCTGTGCATATTGGTCAAACTATGAAACCTTTTAAAGGGAAAATGAGCTGTGGGGTACTTTGGATAATACTGCTATAACTGACAGAATTTGGGCCCTTAGATGGGGGATCTGGATTGCATAGGAGATAATTCTGAGTTTACATTAAAGCTTAGATTAAAGAACATCACCAGGGACCATGACAAACTTTTGAGAAAAAGCCAGTGTCCTTGATGTAGATTTGTCTTAGTCAGCTTGGGCCGCCAAAAAAAAATACCATAGACTTAAAAAACAGACATTTATTTTCTCAGAGTTCTAGAGGCTGAATATCCAGGATCAATTACCAGTAGGTCAGGTTCTGGTTAGAACCATCTTCCTGTCTTGCAGATGGCTGCCTTCTCACTGTGTGCTCATATGGCCTTTCCTTGGTGCATTCACATGCAGAGGGAGAAAGAGAGAGAGAGAGAGAGAGAGAGAGAGAGAGAGAGAGAGAGAGAGAGGCAGAGAGAGAGACAGAGAGACACAGACAGACAGAGAGACAGATAGGAGGGGAGATGAGAGGAGTGGAGAGGAGAGGAGAGGAGAGGAGAGGAGAGGAGAAGAGAGGAGAGTGGAAGATTTCTTTTCTTATAGAGCTACTAAGAACTGTACTCTTATGATTTCATCTAAACCTAATAACTTCCCAAAGGCCCCATCTTCAAATATCATCATATTGGGGGCTAGGGCTTCAACATATGAATTTGAGAAACAGTTTAGTCCATGACATCCTGTCTTTGCCCCCCCCAAATTAATGTCCTTTTCACAGGCAAAATACATTCATTCCATTCCAACAGCTCAAAGAGTCTTCATTCATTTTCAGCATCAACTATAAAGTCTAAAGTTCAAAGTCTCATCCAAATATAGTTAAATCAGTGAGATTCAAGGTATAACGCATCCTGAAACAAAATTCCTCTCAAGCTGTGAACCTGTGAAACCAGAAAAGTTATATGTTTCCAAAGTACAGTGGTGAGATAGGTATTGGATAGACATTTCCATTACAAAATGGAGAAATCAGAAGGAAAAAAAAGAGTGACAGAACACAAGCAAGTCCAAAACCTAGCAAGGCAAATTTTATTAGATATTAAGTCTTGAGAAAAATCTTCAATAATCTTTTTTAGCTGGATGCCCCACTTTTTGGGGCCACTTGTGTAGCAGCATAACCCTTGTAAGTCTAGGTGGGGATTTCTGCCCCTGCAGCTCTGCTGGGCTGGGGTTCTATTGGGAGGGCCAGCCCTCAAGGCTTCACCAGGCTGTTCCCAGCTTTTTAATGTAGAAGTATTTTGACACTGTTGCAAAAAAAAGTAGCTTTCTAAAATACCAAATAATTTAAAAGCTAGACTGCATCAGCAAATTTCCAATCATTTTACTATTTCCTGTCTTCACACTGATGAGAAACAAGGATACATGGAAGTCAGAAATTGAGAAAAGGAAATAGATGAATCAATAATTAGCTCAGGAGAGTTGGGGATGTCTGTTGACCACTTTGCTTAATGCTTCAGAGGTGACTTTACATGTTGACATTTGGTGTCTTATCAAAGTGATTGTGACAAATAAGTGTAAATTATTGTATTCAATCTTGGCTGGTCACTCATTCCTTTCTAAACACATTCTTTCATTCATTCAATCCATTTAGTCATCAATTTAACAAGTATATTTTGATCATCTTTTTTTTTTTGTACCAAATAAAAGTCTGAACTTTTTGCATACAATGAGAAAAAAGACAGGTGCTATCTTTATGGAGCTTAGGCACTAGTAGAGATACAGACAAGTTAGCAGTAAAATTATCATCAAGTTTGATTTGTATCAAATGGGAAAATGGTCTGGGTGTTATGAAAACAAAGAGGAACATCTACCCCAGAGTGAGAAGTTGGGACAGGGTGGTTCAACCAAGGAGGGAATTAAGTGTTCTGGGCAAAGGAAACAGTGTGTGCATGGGTTTTGAGTTCACAGAAAACATGACATGCTTGAGAGATATTTGAGAGATATTTAACTGATAAGTCAATTAATTAATTAATGATAACCTTTGTCTAGATCACTGATTATCAACTGAGATTGATTTTTGCCCCAGGGGACATTTGGCAATGTCGGAAAATATTTTCAGTTATCGCAACTGAGTGGGAGGTGCTACAGGCATCTAATGAGTAGTAGCTAAGGGATGCTGTTAAACACCCTACAATGCATAAGACTGCCCTCCACAACAAAGAATTATCTGACTCAAAATACCAATAGTATCAAAGCTGATACACCCTGATCTAGATTCTACCATGCCCCAGTAGTCACTTCTTATAAGTGTAAGTAATTATGTTATTAATACTAAGATAATTCCTTTAATAGCTATGTCCTCTGCTACACTGAAACTCCATAAGGTCCAAGACTAAATCCTGTTCATTGTCATGTCCTTAATGTGTAGCATAGTTTCTAGCACACAGTGGGTATTCAATCAGAATTCTTTGAATGGCTTAATGGGTGATTAGTAATTGACCAGGGATGGGGTTGACCAAAAGTGAAATGAATTATAAGTAGGTACTAATTCATATAAGGTCATGTCTCACGAGAGATCCAAAGGTGGCTTGGAAGAAGGGGAACTTTTGCTCCAATATATTGTAAGCCAACTTCCCAGTCTTTGATAAGGAAATTTGATATTTTTGCCAAGGTTTGCAAAGTTCTATGCAAAAGCAATTTTAAGATAAGTTTACTAAACCCTTATTCTGAGGACATTATCACCATAACCCCCTCCTGTAACTATGAAAGCATTTGTTACCTGCATAGAATTTCTGGAGGTGTTACTACTGTTTTATTTAGGGGCTTAGACTTTTTCATGAAGAGAATGGGCAATGACATGATCAGATTTGTATTTTAGAACATTAACTCACTGTAGTGTTAAAATGGTTTGAAAGAAAAAAGATTGAATTAAAGAATTACCAGCCTTCCCTAACCCAACAAGAGATTGTAGAGGTGAAGATTAAAACAGAGGAGGTAAAGGAAAAGAAATGAATATAATTTTAGACATATTTAAAAGGGTTAGGATGATGTAAAAGAAGTTGAAAATAATCCTAGATTTCTACTTTGAAAAATTAAGTAGATGTGACAAGAGGGGAAATGGAAGAAGAGCAGATGTGAAGGTAAAAATGATTTCTATATTAAATATGTTGAGATTAGGGTGTCTGAAAAAACATCTGAGTAGAGATACCTGGTATTCTGTTCCATATGTTGCTCTGAAGTTTAGAAGCTGATCTGGGCTGGAAGTACAACTTTGTAATTAATTCATGAGAACATTGGTAATTTGAGCACTGCAAGTGTCTAGGACCACCCAGGCAGTGGGGTGTACATTGTGACAAGAAGAGAGCATTCAAAAGAATGCTAGAACATACAGACATGTAAATATTAAAGCAGAAGCAAAGGATACCAAAGAAGTTAGGAGCAGTCTGCAATGCACGAGGAAAATCAGGAGTGGGTTGTCACAGAATGCAAGAAAAGAAAGATTTTCAAAAATAAAAGAGTGATCAGCTGTGTAAGGTGAAGACTGATGAATGGGTTTTGAATTTAGCGGTTACTGGAGAAACATTTTAACATTGCTTGAAACAACAGTCAAGAACATTTTCAGACAGATGAAGAGCTAGAGACAAGTGGCTAAGATGTGAATAGGAAGAGAGGAAGTTCAAAAAGGTGCAAGTTTTACTGGAAAGGTGAAGATCAGGGTAGGGTTAGCCTGATCTTAGATTGGAAGGAACATGACATGAAAAGAGGATTTTTTTTAAGAAGAGAGATATCTGAATATGCAGAAAAGCTAATAAAAGAAGTCATGAGTCAATGAAGCTGGAGCATTCATTGGCAGCAAATGTAACTGGGTCTCTTCAGATCAGGACTGGCAGTGGTGAGGTGCAGACTAAATGAAGGGCATCCTCAGCAGCCATTTAAAATAACCTCCACTTTCCTCCAACCTCTTATTGTATTACCTGCCTTTTTGCTCTAAACAGATGGTGTTCTTACTGCCTTGCGGTGGGAAAAAAAAAAAAAAGGCTTTGCTTCCTTAAGTATAACACCTGAGCCAAAAACCAGAGAGGAAAAGATCTGGCTACAAAATAATCCCAAATACTTGTGTAGAGGAGGTTGCAGTGAGGTTTAGCATCATGTGTCTGCCACTTACGAACTACCTGAGCTTGGAAAAGTGCATAACTTTGTGTTTGTCATCTATAAAACTGTGTATAATAGTAGTGCCTAGTTATCCCTGTTGTTTTTTCAAGTTTTAAATTAAAAAATAAAGGGGTTTTGCACCATTTCTACTACAATAGTAATCAATGTTAGACAATAAAAAGATAAAAATAATGTAGCAAAATAGGCAAAGGTATAAGAGAGACTACATTGACAAATGCATTTAGGAAAATTTGTTTCATCTAATTGATAACCAAAGAAAAGCTTATGAAAATATCCATGAGAGTAATTTTTCATATAAAATTGAGTTTCAAAAATAATGCTTAGTGTTGGCAAGTATATGGGAAAATCGATGCATTCACTTTTCATTGGAGCAAAAAAAAAGATGATATAACATATCTTAATTGGTGTAACATATCTGCAGGACAATCTACTATGATTCTAAAGTCTTTAATTGAGGACCTTTCACCCATAAATATCACTTTTAGTAATTTAGCCTATGGAAGAAGTCATCTTCTAACCAGATAATTGTACACATGTATAAAAAATATTATATATTAGAATGTTGTTTATGATAGAATAAAAACTACAAACAAGTTAATGTCCTTCAATGGAGCATTGTTTAAATAAACCATGGTTTATCCCTTCTATAGAATACTGTAGAGCCATTATAAATGATGATGCAATGCATATATGAAAATGTATTTATGGTATATTGAAATGTAAAAATAAACAAGTTATTAAGATACATGTGTATATCATATGAGACAAATTTCTTTAAAAGTAAAAGCATACTTTCAAGTGTTCATATATTTTGTAAAAAGTCTGCAAAGACCTAAACATTAATAGAAAATAGCTTTAGGTGTTAAAATTACAAATTTTCTTGATTATATTTATTTTTATGACTTTTCTGAATCTTCATCACTGTGTTAATTATATAATTATAAAATAAGGTATTTTTAAAAGTGAACTATAGTATTAATTATCTGATTATTTCATCTACACAGTGACAAAAACAAACTGTTTTTGTTTCTAATGGAAGCAATGCCTTTATTTTTTTTTTCTACTTATAGACTCAATGGATTGGAGCAGTTTAGAATGCCAGAGGTACCTTGTTTTTAGAATTTAACAGTCTTTACATTTTAATACTAATTAAAACTAGTTTTATAATATTATCTTTTTCTTTTTGTCCCTCGCACGCACATATAACACATATACATGCACACCAACGCACATCAAAAACATCCCAAATCTCTATAAAATAACACACACACACACACACACACACACACACACACACACACACACTATAATAGAGATTCAGGGATGTCTTTTATGTATAAATAATTGATTTTGAAGGATGTTGTGGAAGTGAGCAGGACAGCTTAAGAACACCTTGAGGTTGCAGGCTTTGTCTCCTTGGGCAGAACTACTTTCATGTGGAAATCTACTCAGTGGATACCTATTTACTCTTGAGACCTGATTCTAATACATTGTGTGACCTGGAGTAAGCTCTAACCTTTCTTGGGGGTTCAGTTTTCTTATATGTTACGTGAGAGTGGGAAACTGAATGATCTCTGATGTTTCTTACATATCTAATACTCCCGATTCTTTGAAAAACTAATTTGCACTAAAATATAAATGTGTAATAGTCTAGTGTCAAACTTGAAGAAACAGGGATTTGAAAAGTTTCAAAGAAGCTACAATTTCTTGAGTAATCCTGAGTGAAGGGTTTGGAGAAGCTAGAGTCATATTTTAATCTAACAAACATCTATAGCCCCTGATGTGCCAATGGCTTTGCTATGATTTACACTACTTGACTTGCATTATCTCCTTTTCAAAATTAAAGGTAATTGTTTCTCAAAGGTCAAATGTTGAAGATTTTGACATAGATATTTAAATATTTGTACCAGTTCTCAATACTTCAGTCCCCCTGTGTGTATTAACATTTGTGTGGGGATGTGTGATGGACATGTAGCATATGCTGTCTAAAGCAGGTACTTGGGAATTCAGATACAAACAGACCTAGTTCAAAAATGTATCCATTTGGGTAGGATTTTTTTTTCCTTTTATGGAGTGTAAAAGTGCCTTATTTTACAAAAACTGTGATATGAAAATCTAAGCAACTAGCAAATGATTATAACTGTGGTAGCTTTATTTCCAATTTCTGGAGACATATAATCAAGTTGCTTGCTCATATCAAGATTACTCTATGTTCACAGCACTACGGACACTCAGAGCTGAGGCTCTCCTCCCACATATATAATATGTGCCTTCCTTTCTCCCCACATATTTAGAGAATTTTGTGTGAGTGCGCATGTGTGTGTGTGTCTGTATATATAGAAGAAAGAAGAAACTTTAAAACACTTTTTCAGCTATAAATCAGTTACAACTGATGTTCCAAAAAATCAGCACCCTCTTGGCCATCTACTTCTTTGACTCACCTAAAATGCCTGGTGACTCTCCCTAAAGACAGTGTCCACCCAAAATAGAGAAGTATCATGACTGATATTACTGGAATGGGAAGCATTTCATTGTTGTTCCTCACTTGGAGAGTAGACTTCTCACCAGTACAAATCACAGAGCTCTGAGGCAGGTTCTTTGTTCAAGTCATTTTGCAAAGACAACTAGAATCAGTCAAGGAAAGCCACTATTTTTCTACCTCAAAATCAGGAAAGTGTGTTAGCTTTGTCCTTTAGCTAGGGACTAAAATTCTCCTGATGCCCGATAGATATGGAGAGAAATTAATCAATTAGTTATTATCCCGTCACAAAATCTGAATTGCCAGATAACCTTTCTGACTAATCAGGCCCAATATCTGCCTCAAGCTCGATTATTCTTTTTTAGAAAATGTTAGTTGAAACATAATAATTATTCAACAGAAAAAAATTCATTCCAATCTAATTAAGTAAAATATGAAAAAGCCATATATGAGTGATTATACAACTTTAATTCATTATTATTTTAAGAAATGTTTATTTCATTGGTATTATCATTATGTTAAGTTGAATTTCAATTAAAAAAAAACAAAAATATCATTTGGTAAGCAATTAAAATATGTTTAATTAACCTAATAAAAATATTTTGCATAATATTAAAAATTCTAATATCTTTCTAAAGTTTGCACAGTAAAAGAATTGTTTCTGAAATATTCAATTACAAGGGAAAGAAACAATAGACTAGACATACACATAGGAACATGGATAGATCTTAAAAATACTGCTTGCTAAGTGAAATAGTAAGAAAAAATGACATGTAACAACAGGTACATGAATTTAAAATACATGCCCACAAACTGCAATATGCATTGTATTGACACTTAAGGAAAGGAAAGGATATGGATAAAATTCATTAGAATGACTGTGAGCAAAAGGAGAATGGAAATGGGAATGTAAAGTGGAAATAAATGAGAGTAAATGAACAAATAAACAGCAGAGAGTCCTGAACAATCAATTCAAGGAACATGATCAATTCAACCATCTATACTTGATGTTGCAAGCCTTCCACTACCACTCACAAAAAGATTTTTGGAGACAGTAATGACTAACATTATTTAGACATGCTGAAGGATGAAGGTGATAATAAAAACAAGACTGGCTTTAAATTGGTTTTACTCTTGTATTAAAAATTATCTGTAGACAATGCTCCTTATTGTTGCCTGTGCCCTCCCACTGCCCCACCCTTGATAGACCATTGCTCTACCCCAAGTTTCTTCGTAAGAAATTATTCTAATTAGTGTTTAGGGATGCTATTGGTGACTTTCAGTAGGATGAAATTTTGGTTCTTCTGAGGGTCTTTCATTTCTTACATCATAGAGTGACATGGAACAAACACCACTATGAGGTAGGTATGTGGCCTGAAGGTGATTTCTTTGGCTTTTGAGGGGGTGTTCCATTGTTGCCCCACACACATCTCAATTCATCCCAAAGCTCCCCCACCACACACACACATGAAGAAACTCCAAGTCCTTTCCTTCCTGCCTATGGGATAAAATGTTAAGGAAGAAATTTGTCTTTAGTTCTCACTCCTCACCTCATTTTTATGTCCCAGTCTTACTGTGGACTTTCAGGTCTGCCTCCAGCCTTGCAGAAACCCTGTGTCCTTCCCTTCTCAAAGACTTGCTTCTTCCCTTCCTTGCCTCCTTTCACACAGAGAACTCTTAGAGACATACATATCTCTTTTTAACATCTTGTTGATTTTATTTTAACTGTCACCATCTGTGTATCCTGTTGGTACTAACATTTGGTCTCTACATGGTTGGCCATTTCTCCACAGGCTCTGCTGGAGACTGCAGATAGTTGTAGGTCTTCAGGCTTCTTTATACACACTATTTGGATCACTGGAGTTCTCCTGGGTCTCTAGGTTCTGCTCTGTCCAAAGCTGTGCTCTCTTATTTTGATTTCCTGTCTTAATCAGCTGCTGGAAATAGACAGATATTGTTGGTCTTGTTTCTCTCTTGCATTTTCTCAAACAGGTGATAGATGTTTCAGAGGATCTTTTGGTTGTGCACGTTTACAAGGGCATCTCTATGTGTTTGGCAGTCTTCCATACCTGTGCTATTGGGTGAGCACAGAAAGCATTAGTTCAAGGGAAGAGGATAGAGACTGGATGGGAAGAAACTTCGTAAGAAGAAGTGCAGGCTGAGAAATGGTTTTGTGCCAGGCAAGGACAAAGTAGGGGTCTTGTGTGGGGCATGGACAAAGAAGAGGAGAAGGAGCATGGGTAGGGTAGTCTTTCCTGGACTCTGCCTCTGCACTGGTATTGACAAGATGTCCATCCTCTCCTTCCTTTCTTGAGTGCTTGTTTTTGGTTCCACACTTGTGGCTAGTTGTTCTATGCTTGTAGATGGTTGTTATACAACCTACTCACATAGCTCATTAAATTATTAACTGAGATAATGCATGTAAACCATAGCAAGTGCTCAATAAATGTAAGTTTCTACATCATCTTTTTTAATGCTGCATATGATTACATTGTAGATGTGTATCAGTGTCTTTAATTCACCCTGATCATTATCTTCAAATATTTTAATATTAAATAAAATACTACAATGATTATCCTTGCACATTATTTTTTACACACATGCTCAATTATCCCCTTGAGATAAATATCTGCAAGTGAAATGTTTAATTCAAAGAGTATGCACATTTAAAAAAATTTTAAATACATGTTTCCAAGTTTACTTCTGGAAAGTTTGCATTAATTTGCATTCCCAGCAGCTCTGCATAAGTGTTGCCTTTTTTCCCCCAAATCTTAGCTGGCACTGAGTATTCCTTTTCTTTTTTGCTTTATTCCTCTTACAATAAGTGAAAAAAGAATGTATCTTCCTCCTTTTAATCTTTCATGAAGTCCTTTAAACTTTTTAGGGAAGACTGAAGATGTGCTTACAAAAATGCAGATGCTATTGGGAAGTTAACAAAGATCACTTTATAAAAAGGTAGGGACCCTTTAGCTGTAGATCTTGATAGATACCATTGACCATCTACCCCAAATCTCTTCATCATTCTTCTTCCTTACTGGTAGAAACTTACTTTGACTCAGCTAGTCCCATCTACCATGTGACCATGTGACTAAGGAGTAATCAAACACATGAAAGGGATTAGGATGACTTAAAAGGAAATACGAAGCTTTTAAGACTCTGCTTCACTCAGTTCGTTGAAGGTTCTCACAACTCATTTCACTCTCCACATTAACATTTTAGAGAGACAGGTAAGTAAACACAATCTTGAGAAAATTCATGACCTACTCCCAATTCAGAGTGGTTGAAGGGGAGAAGTCATAAACAAACCTAACCAAAGATGTAGACAGTTCCAATACTTAAAAACCTCAACCCTGAACCTCTCTCCCTCTAACCTCAGTTCAGAAAACTGCTAGAATTTTCTATAATTCTCAATTCCTTACTTGGATGAAAGGTGATGAGGAAAAGCAAAAAAAGGATTATAAAACCTCAGGACTAATTATCACTAGCAATAAACAGAAATTTAGTAAAACAGAAGACTAAGAAGAAAATACATAAGACCTGAAGGAGTGGGAGATGGGAAAAATAACACCTGAAAATACTTAATACCTTCTCCCAATGCAAAGAGTCCTTAATGCAAGGTCACCTTCTACTTAGCCTTTTACTTTTCTTGAGATGGTAAAAATATTCTTTAAGAGAATAATGGGAAAGGGCAAAATAAATCTAGCTGACTCCCTCTTACACAAGCTTAGACTTAATGCTCCACAATGAACAGGGTAAGCTATCTGACATGCTAAGTTATCTCTCACTAGAAAAGTGCAGGAAAAGTTACAAGATATTTAACAAGTTCTAAAAAGATGATATAAAACCCAATTCTGACAACCAATTCTGCTTATAGACCCGGATGGTGCCTTCATTTCACCACACTCACTCCTGTTGTCTATTGAAAACTCAGCTCTCAAATTGTACCTCTCGAGGGAGAAAAACAGTTCCCCAGCAACATAGAATGGAATCAAGAAAAACCCATTTAAATTATATCAACAGAAATAAATGGACTGGTTAGAGCTGTTCATTTTTAGTATAATTAAGATTTTTTAAATTATTAAGGTATATGTAAAGATTTTATGAAGAGGTTGGAGGAAGATGAAAAAATAGCAAGCAAAGCAGGTAAACATTTTGTTCAAAAGGAAACAAAAAGAACAATCTATCCATAAAATGGTTATCACTATATTGATTAAGTAGGATGAAACTTAATAAGAGCTCAAAATGAGATGATAAAACACAAAATAAGATTTAAAAGTTATAGTATAAAGCCAAGGAAACAACAGAGGACTAAAACATTATTATTGAATTATTTTATAGTGTAGAAATAGCAAGTAGTGAAGCAGTCATAGATTAAAACCAAACATAACCCTTGTCCTTAAAGCAGAATTCCCAACAACTAGAAATGGAAATGTAGTCAAAAACATTATTTTAAAAAATCAGAATCTGCAGATCAAAATATCACCTTATGCTTAAAAAAATGGATACAAAAGGATCAACGTTTAGTTATTCTAGTTGTGTTATTCAATTTCATGACTAAAAGAAAATTCTTTAGTCATCCAGGCAGAAAAAAACAATGGAGGGAGAATCAGACAGGCCTCAAAGTTCTCCACAGCAACATTCATCTGACAAAAAAGTAACGTCAACAAAATGTTAGATTAAAAAAACCTAACCCCAAAATATTTATTTAACTGTGGCAAAGATTGTTAGTTTTCCACAAATACCTAAACTCCCGTTCTTACATAGTAATAGAATTTTTAGTTGAGCATATGGGCTTTGAGCTAAACTATATTTTGCTGAACTTGCCTCTTACAGTTGGGTGTGACTATAAAACTAAGAATAAACATTGGCCAATGGGATATGAGGAAAAGCATTATGTTTTATTCTAGATTACACACTTTAAGGCATGGAACATGCCTTCTCTTTTTACTTTATTTATCTTTCACTCTCTAAAATGTGGTCATAATAGTAGGATTTATTTTGGGTTGAAATGTGCCTCTCCACAAAGATAGGCTTTTATAAGAAAGGATAGGAATAAATCATCATGACCTTGGATTTGCCAAAGGATTCTTAGAAATGACATAAAAATCATGAGAAATAAAAGAAAAGAATAGATAAATTGAATGCCATCAAACTGAAAAAAACTTTTGTGCAAAAAAAGTCAGAAAAGTAAAAATACAGCCTATGAAATGAGAATATATTTCCAAATTGTGTATCTGACAATTTTCTAATATTGATGATATACAAAGAACTCTTATAGCTCAACAGCAAAAGGACAACCAACCAATTTTTTTTAACTGGCAAAAGATCTAAATAGAAGTTATCAATTGACACACAAGTTGTCAAAAGAGATATGTTTAAAGATCTTCAGCACCATTAGTTATTAGGAAAATATACATGAAAACTACAATAACAATAAGGTACGACTTTACACTCACTAAGATGGTTATAAAAAAAAAGAAAATAACAACTGTTGACAAGGATGTGGAGAAATTGTAATCCTAGTTTATTACTAGTAGGAATGTAAAATGGTTCAGCAACTGTGGGAAAAAACAGTTTGACAGTTCCTCAAAAAGTAAAACATAGAATATACCATATGACCCTGAAAACCACTCAAAAGAATTGAAAACAAGAACTCAAACAAGTACATGTACACGCTTGCTCATAGCAGCACTATTCATAACAGCTAAGAAGTAGAAACAACTCAAACGTCCATCAACAGATGAGTAAACAAAATATGGTATACCCATACAATGGATATTAGTCAGCTAGAAAAAAAGTATTGACACATGCCATAATGTGGATAACCCTTGAAAACACTGTACAGTTAAAGAAGCCCAATGTAGAAGATCACATGTAATATGATTCCATTTATATGACATATCTAGAACAGATAAATCCATAGAGACAAAATGCAGATTGGTGGGTGCTGGGTGGTAAAGGGAGAGGGAATTGAGAGAAACTGCTTATTGGGTAAGGGATTTTTGGAATGATGTGACTGTTATAGAACTGAATAGGGGTGGTGGTTGCATATCATGAATGCACTAAATGTCACCAAATTGTTCACTTAAACTGGTTAATTTTGTTATCTGAAATTCACATTAGTAAAATATTTTTTTTAATTTTGAAAAAGAAATGTTTAACCCATTTCTCATTTAGAAAAAATAAAAGAGCAGCTTGCTGCCAGCATTAATCTAATTTTTGAGGCTGAAGCAATTCTGATTGGTTTTCAATGTGAAAATAAAATATGAAAACTGTGGAGTTGTTTCTATACAGAACTCATATCTAATCCTAATATAACATAAATATATGCATAAATTGGATTCATTAAATGAATCTTTGTCTAGCAAGTGTTCGAGAATGATGTTAATATTACACATGAGAATACTACATTTTCTAGGATTTGACATTTTCAGTATATTTTATAAATAGAAATGCCACTACTAAAACCAGAATGCTATAAATAGAAGGATGTCATTTGTTTCCAAACTATCCATATACTAGAGCAATGTGAAAATAATCATAAAAGAGATGAGTTTCCTGGCAAACTTTGAGGTTAAGATTAGGACTGTAATCAGCGAATTATCTCAGGGTAAATGCTGCAGGCACAAGCCCTGCTGGGAGTATTCTGGGGGCAAACAGGAAATGGGTTAAGTTCTAACCCCTGGTACCTGTAAATGTGACCTTATTTAGAAATAGGATCTTTACACATGTAATCAAGTTAAAATAAGGTCATGTTGAATTGCAAAACCTAATCCAATGACTTGTGACCTTATATAAAAAAAGAGAAATTTAAGTGCAGACACAAGAAGGCGGCTTTGTTGTAACTGAAGAAAAGATTGGAATGAATACAGCTGCAGACCAAGGAATCCCAAGAATTGCTGATAACTACCAAAAGCTAAGAGAAAGGCAAGAATTCTTCCCTAGAGCCTTAAGAGGGAACAGGGCACTACAGACACCTAGATTTCAGACTTCTAGCCTCTGGGAATGTGAGAAGGTAGATTTCTGTTGTTTAAGACACCAGTTTGTGGTAATTTATTATGGTAGCCCTAGGAGATGAATATAGATCTGAATCAGCCATCATAGACCATAAGAAATAAGCCTCTGGTTGAGAATGGCAGAATACTAAGCTATAAGGGGCCAGGACATAAGCATTTAATATGCAAATAAATTGTATCTGTATTAAAAGAACATGGCTTGAGACATCATAAGAAACAAACCATTGTAAGAAATACAGAAAAGATGTGTGATCGAAAACTTAGTGAACTGAAGAGACTGCGATTTAAACTTTTTTAATGCAACTAAAATAAATAATGCCACTGTGAAATGCTGTTAAGTGAAAAAATAAAATCACAGGCATCAAAATGTACAGATGGCAAGTTTACAAAGAGTGCCTATCAAGCATAGCGGAAATTATGTGTCTTGAACAAAAATAAGCTGTTGCAAATTTCAGTTTCACCAGTAATGCTGCTGCTCAGCATGTTAAATACATGACTGAGAACTAACAAGAAAGGTATGTGAAATATGAAGTTATTTGTAATGTCTTCTATTTACAGATATAAATGTAGTTCTGAAGGCTAAAATTTTTTTTTAAATCTTTAATTTCAAACTTTATGAAAATGAGTTTATACTGTTTCGTTTAATGTTTTCAATTCATATTGATAGTATGAATCAACGGATACATATAAAAGTTGTTGAAGTACATTATAATAATATCCTGGAAATAAAAAAAGATAGAATATAAGAATTCTAAAAACAACTGAGGACTAGTAACTGTAGATATAAAAAATATGCAAATTCTATCCACATTTGGAAGAACTTGGATTTATAAATGGATGAGCTCAGTGACATCAAGCTGTCATGTGTCTGTGTCTACTGATGCCATTCACCCAGGCCCTTAGACTACCCACAATGCCCCCCAAATTAGTCTTCTTTCTAAGTTTTAGTTTTACATAACTTCAATGCAATGACCTCTGTTAGAACAAGAGTTCTTTACCTGGTGCCTATGAACTTCGAACAATCCAATGTTTATTTTAACTAAACTCTAACTGAAATTCAGCCTTTCCTTTCATTATGAATAAAGGCCAACAATATTGAGAATAGCTGTGACTTTGTCACCAGTAGAAATCATAGATATTTAAGATCACATTGTAGTTGTTGTTCAGATTTAGACCAGCTGCTAGGTCTTGTTATGTAATTCATTGGGGGAAAAAATGATATAATACTCTATTGGCCATGTTTTTCTGCTTAGATATTTCAGGGCTGGTGAACCCATAGATTCCTCAGTAACCATTTCACTTGCCATGAAGGTAAATAAAATTTTTTTCATATCTAAATAGCATTTTTTATCTGTCTCATAAAATTTTTCATTGCCTTGAATATAGTAGATCAGTATCAATAATATGATTATCGTTATATAAGGAACAATACAGAATAAAATAACTTCTCCAGTAAAAAATAATATTGCTTGAACAAATTTCCCTTATAGCTATCTAATCTATAAAACTGTCTTGCAGGCTTGCTGTGATAATTAAATGGCAATAACATACACCCAGGATGCTCTTTGGCATTCAGTACAAATATAGTAGCTATTATTATTAAAAGTATTATTGTGAATGTATTACAAATTAACTGTAATTCATGACTTCTTAGATTTATATAACCACATTCCTTTAAATCCACCAGTCCAAAGTGAATTTCTAACTCATGAAAGGCCACATCTCTAATATTTCAATCGAGCTCAATGAAACTGCCAACATTTTAGAAGCAAAAGAACCAAAGTTTTATAGGGACAATACTGGAAGAGAGACATTTTGGTTTGTAATAAGTAAAATTCTGGCCCGCTAAAAATCAAAATTTAAATTGTTCTCCAGTTGAAGAAAATCCTACAGTCTTGTTTTGGGAAGAAAAAATTTTACAAAACTTTCAAGTACATTTTCAGGATTCCCATGGTTATATATGATTTTGTCAGGTAAGAAACTTTGAAGTAAAACTGGAAAACTAAGATTTTGGTCATGCCAATTGTGAAAAATAATTTCTAGTTTCTAAAAGCAATATTTGAAAGGAATTTATTTAAACTTTACAAGATCCAGGTCCCTGTTGGCAGGGATCCAATGTATTCATCTTTGTATTCTCAGCATTTGGAGTGATATATGGTACAGAGTAGTTACTTAATAAATGTGCCCTTAACAAATATTGTTGATTTCTAGAATAGAGAAAATTGTTTGAATTCCCACCAGAAAATCATCTTTAAAACACAGCTACAGGAAGATGGGTAGTTAGAGAAAAATCCAGACATGCAGAGAGCTCACCAAAAGAAGTTATATTTCAGTTCAGATATATCATTTTTGCAATCTATTTCTACATCAGTCTGGGAATAAACAGGCAGGAAACTTAAGAGGTGTCATGAAGCACAAGTATATGGGAAGTAAAGGGATACAGAGAAGTGAAAAAGAAAACTAATAACTTTGAGTTCTTTCTTTATAAGAGCCACTATACTTGGATGCTGTTTTATGGACTCTTAAAACAATTCACTTTCCCTGAGCTGGTGACAGAAAAAAAATGAAATAAAGAGAAAGACAGACAGACAGACAGAGATGGAGGGACAAAGAAAGGGAGGGAAATAAGGAGGAAGGGAAAGGGAGAGCAGGTGAGAGAGAGAGGAGGGGAAGGGAAGGGGTAGGGAGAGAATGCGTAAGGGAAATAAAGGAGGGAAGAAAGGAAATGGATGGAAAGCAAGGCATGGAACGAAAGTGGGAGAAATAAAACCTAGAAATGGAAAAAGGACACATTTAATGTATTCTTTAATCTCTGCACTAAAAGCATGAAGAAATAGTAAAAGGGAGCTCAAGTGGGCATCAGAAGCTCTGCAGTCTCTCCCACTTTCTGCTATCTTATAGTGGTTGATGCCCCTTCATTTCCTATAGCCAAAATGTAAAAGTCCACACTCTAGTTATAAGCTGATGCAAATATTTACCTTTAAGTCTACCACCGCTCCCATTTCAATAGTCACAGAACTGTCTGAATTTTTTTTAAATTTTAATAGGCTTAAGTTTTAGCGCAGTTTTATGCTCACAGCAACATTGAGAAGGTACAGAGATTTCCCATATATCCCCTACCCCTACACATGTATGACCTCCCCTACTATCAACATTCCCCACCAGAGTAGTATATTTATTACAATTGATGGATCCATTGACACATCATAATTGCCCCAAGTCCAGTTTACATTAGGATTCATTCTTAGTGTTGCATATTCTTTTGGGTTTCGACAAATATACAAAGGCATGTATCCACCATTATAGTATCTTACAGAGTAGTTTCATTGCCCTAGAAGTTCTCAGTATTCTCCCTATTCATTCTTCCCTCCCTCCTCATTAATTCCAGGCAGCCACTAAATATTTTATTGTGTACATAGTTTTTCTTTTTTCAGAGACGTATAGTTGGTATGAAGCCTTTTCAGTTTGGTTTCTTTCACTTAGTAGTATGCATTTAAAGTTTGTCCATGGATTTTCATGGCTCAATGGCTAATTTTTTAGCACTGAATACTATTCCATTGTCTGGATGGACCATTGTTTATTTATACATTCACCTACTGAGGGACATCTTGGTTGCTTCAAAGTTTTGACAATTATGAGTAAAACTGCTATTAACATCCATATGCAGGTTTTTCTGTAGACATTAAGTTCTCAATTCTTTTGAGTAGATACAAGGGTACATGATTGCTGGATTGTATGTTTTGTTTTATAAGAACCCAACAATATGTCTTTCAAAGTAGCTGTACAATTTTGAGTTTCCACCAGCAATGAATGAGAGTTCATGTTGTTCTACATCCTCTCCAGTATTCAGCGTTTGTTATTGTCAGTGTTCTGGGTTTTTGCAATTTTAATAGGTATGTAGTGATATCTCATCATTGTTCTTAATTTTTTTATTTTTCAATTAGAGTTGGCATTCAATATTATTTTATATTAGTTTCAGGTGTACATAGTGGTTAGACATCTATAGAATTTAGGAAGTGATTGTTGTTTTAATTTGCACTTCCTGATGACATGTTATGTAGAGTATCTCTTTATATGTATATTTGCCATCTGGGTATCTTATTTCTGAGATGTCTGTTAAAGTCTTTGGTCCGTTTTTTAATTAGATTGTTCATTTTCTTATTGTTGATTTTTCAGAGTTCTTTGTATATTTTGGATAACAGTCCTTTTAGAAGATATTTGCAAATATTTCCTCCCAGTCTGTGGTTCTTCTTATTCTCTTGATAGTGTATTCCACAGAGGAGAACTAGTCTAATTTATCTATTAGTTTTTCATGGATCATGGCCTTGCTATTATATCTAAAATGTTACTGCCAAACCCAAAGTCATCTAGACTTTCTCTTATGTGATCTGTTTGGAGTTTTATAGTTTTTGAGATTTATATTTAGATCTGTGATCCACTATGAGTTAATTTTTACAAAGCTGTGAGGTTTATATATAATTTTTGTATATGAATGTTTAGTTGTTACAGTACCATTTGTTGAATGGACTATCTTTGCTCCATTGTATTACTTTTACTCCTTTGTCAAAGATTAATTATATTTATGTGAGTCTACTTCTGGGCTCCTTATTCTGTTCCATTCATCTGTTTGTCTACTCTTTCATCAACATCATAACATCTTGATTGTTGTAGCTTTCTAGTAAGTCTCACAGTTGAATATTATTAATTTTCTGACTTTGTTCTTCTTCAATATTATATTGGCTATCTCAGGCGTTTGCTTTTCCATATAGATTTTAGGGTCAGCTTGTCAATATCCACAATATAACTTGCTGGGATTTTGATTAGGATTTTATTGACTCTATAGATTAAGCTGGGAAGAACTGACTTCTTGAAAATATTGAGTCTTCCTGTCCATGGACATAGAATATTTTCCCATTTATTTAGTTCTTCATATTCTTTCATCAAAGTTTTGTCATTTTTCTCATGTAGGTCTCGTAAACATTTTATTAGACTTATATGTATATATTCCATGTTTGTGTGTGTAGTAATGTAAATGGTAATCAGTTTTTAATTTCAAATTTTATTTTTTAATTGCAGGTACATAGGAAAGTGATTGACTTTGGTATTATATTAACTTTGTACCCTGCAGCCACTGAATTCCTTCCTGTTTCAACTAGCAACCCTCTATACTCCAAACCACACCAATAAAGTTTTCTGATTTCTTTTACTCACAATTTTCTAGCCAACTCTTCACCTTTAATGTAATTAAAAGTATAGAACCTACCTTCTTTGGAAAGACTTCCTTCTTATTCTATTCCATATATTTCTGTAGGACCCAAAATTTGAACCATGACATTCTCTACCAAATCCCTATTAGACTGCAAAATGAGACGTTCTTTGCCTTAGCAAAGTTAATTGATTTCTCAGCTCATCTCCTATTGCTTGATGACATGTGACTTTTTCATCACTTCTCTCTAGGAAAATAGCTAGTTTCATTTTTATTTTTTTTTTTTTATTTTCCAGCCCTACCTGTGTAATTCTTACTCTCTGGAAAATGAAGCATGAGTTTCTCCTTCCTGATACATATTGCTAGGAAATTGGTGTTCTTATAAGAGCTCAAAATGGTGAACCACAGACTACACTTTGAGTTCCCAAGTGTGATTAAGAGCAGTGATCAAATGATAAAGAGCCTGTGGCTGCTATCCTCTATACAACTTGATCTTGTGGCTTAATTATTTGTATTCTGGTTAAACTACTAATTTTTTTATTAAACTGATGGCTATATTTGTTTCATTTTTATGTTTCACCCCACAAATACTGCCATTACCTGAAAGCCAGAAGGGTTCCCTTAGAAGTTATTGCTATTATGTTTCTAATTGTTGTGCTAGATAATTTTGTTTCAACTTGAGTGGGCCATAAGATGCCCAGATATTTACTCAAACACTATTTCTGAATGTGTCCATGAGGGTGTTTTTGGATTAACATTTAAATTGGTTGACTGAGTAAGCAGATTGCCCTCTTTAATGTGGGTGGGCATCATTCAATCAGTTGAAGGCCTGCATAGAACAAAAAGACTGACCCTCTCTTATGTAAGAGAGGATTCCTCCTGTGTGATTGCCTTTAAACTGAGACATTTACTTCGTCCTGTCTTTGGACTTCAACTGAAACTTAGGCTCTTCCTGGTTCTCAAGTCTGTCATTCTTCTGACTGGAGCTACACTATCGGCTCTCCTAGGTCTCAGGCATTTGGACTTGAACTGAATCAATATCATTGGCTCTCTTAGGTTTCTGACGTGCCTACACTCTGAATATTTTGGGACTTATCAGCCTCCCAAATCATGTGAGCCCTGGTAAATATATATTTATGTATTTATATATACATACATAATATATGCATATTAATTAATTTAATTAACTTTATTAACTTTATTACTTATATTTTCTGCAAGTTTATTTTTTCCTTAATTTGTCCAATTAAGCAAAAAAATAAACTTGCAAAATAAATAAACTTGCAGAAAATATAAGTAATAGTTAATAAGGTTAATTAATAGAAAATTCAGCCTCTTTTCCAAACCCTCATGAATCATTTACAAAAATAGATCAATATTAAGCTAAAAAAAAAACCTCACATAAATACCTAAATTCAGAAATTGTATATGCCATAGTATCTGACCACAATGTGACAAAAAAAAATTAATAAAGGTTCAAGCAAATAAACAACAAAATCAAACTGACTGTTTTAAAATTTTTATTTTGAAAATATATCATGTCAAATAGTTAATGAAAGCTACAATTATGTAATATTTAGAACTAAATTTATGAAAATATTTCATATTAAAATCAATAGGCTCTAATTTTTTTTATTAACTAAGAGAAACTGAAAATAAGTAAGCATTTAGCTAAGGTTAAAAAAAAGGAAACTATATTTAAGACAAGAATGAGTAAAAAATTAATAATATAAAAAGCCAAAATTAGCATAAAGGAAAAATTAAAAATTAATAAATAAATGCAAAAGCTATTTAGTGGAAACCACATCAGTGGAACAAAATAATTTCTAGCTAGTCTAATCATTAAAGGAAAGTTGGGAAAAGCAATAATGCTTGCTCTTAAGTCTTATCTTTATGAACTATTTGAGATGCATTGCTTCAATTTTAATGAGTCATGTTTTCTAAATACACACACATAAACACACATGTAGTATCTTATGAAAAGTTTGCACCCTTGAAAAATCAAAAGTAAGACCCTATGGGCTTATATACTTAAATTTTTTAAATGTAAAATAATAATATGTCAAAGCATTTTTTTAATGACATAAATGTAAAGGGCATCATGACGTCTTTAGCAGAAAGCTGGCTGCTGCAGGCCATTATGAATTATTTACTCTGGTGTTCACACAAGGAGCCACTGAGGCCTGTCCTGCTCTGTCATGCTCTGTCTCAATGGTGAGGAAGAATAACTTATTTATCCAGTGGAGAAGAAACCAAATGCCCTTGTTTGTCACCTTTTACTGACTTTAAAAAAAGACAATGAAACATCACCTATATTATACCCCAAAATAGAGTGGCCAAAGGAGATTTAACAACAGGGATGTTTAAATATGCCATTTTAGGTTGTTCACTTTGTTACAATGTAAAAGACCATGTGACTTCCCCAGACACCCAGGAAAATCTGCTAAAATGACAAAAGCTCTGTGTGAGAATTACAGAGCTAAATTCTACATCTGGGATATCCCAGTGCAGATCAAAGACAACACAAGGGGTGTAGTGAGGTGGTCTTGAAGCAGAACTAACTCAGCAAGAAGGGATGCAAAGTCAAAGAACCATGTAAAAGGATGCCACAGAAATCTTTAGGAAATTGGGGGTCTTTATTTCACGAGGTATTAGAATGTGGCTTAAGCCTATTTTAAGATTATTTTAAAGAGCAGGGGAAAAAAAACTAATCCTTAGGCTATCTATCATCCATCTATTTATTTCCAACCCAAGCTATATATCACTAATGGGAGTATACCCAAAGTGCTTCAGGGAAATTAATCTTAGTATTCCGTTTACTAACCAAACTTATATTCTATAGAGAATATCCCAGCTATCTATCCTGAGAATTATTGGTAAGAAATAAAGAGAATTTCTTAGTTCTACTACAAATTAAGACAGGGGTGATTAAATTGTTCTTATCTATATATTCCAACCCTGGCCTGCAGCTTCATTGAACTAAAAATGAGAATATGTATTTCCCTTCTGTGCCACATAGCTCATCATATTGAGGATATTTTATAACTATTTTTTGAGCAACGTCAAGACTGATTATACATGTGCCATTTTCTATTGGTTTCTCCATCTTTGTTGTTGTTGTTGTTGTTAAGACACTTTCATGGACATTCAGAATACCAAAGACTGTTTGTTTGTTTGTTTTAGGATTTTATTTAGAGATCTCATTCACAACTACCTGAACGTTTTTCAGAAGAACACTAACCTACCTTCTTACTTCAGCTAGCATTAATCTTCCCCATTAAATTTTATTCACTCAAAAATTTACAATGCAAAGCTCCTGTAATGAAGCTCTATCTTTCATAAATTGTCACCATTATCTTAGAGCCTAGGATATGAGTACCTCTATAGTGAGGCTGAAGACATTTACTAAAGGTTTAAATTCTAAATGATACTTAAATTATAAATGGTATTTAATTATTTGATATAACTTTGATTATCCAAGAGCTACAGGCTTAAAATTATTTTCTAAATTATTTTTAGATCTTAAAACTAAGAAAACTAGGCAGTTCTTCTAAACTTTTTAAATGTGTATGGTTCACTTTGACAATAAAATATCACATGGAAACAAATTGTAAAAGCTGAAAAATAACAAATAATTGTTCTTTGGTCAGAGCTAGCTCAAAATTCACATTAGCATACACGATATATTTCAGTGAATTATTTAGTAGCTAAAACATATTCAGCATTCAGTACTTCCATCACACATAGGAGGTGGTAATTTATCAAAATCTGTTGGATGATCAGTTTGTAACAACTAAATAGGCTATCTTTGTTTGCTTACTGCAGTGGTTTTAAATCACTTCAGACGTGGAGCAGGGAGGCCATGTAAAAAACAGTTTGAATAACCTTTTCCTTCCACACAAGTATGAATTACCTATATTTACCAGTTCAAGGGTGGTGGGTAAGGAAAGTGGTTTGCTATTTGGATGGGCTAGTCAAAATAGCCCAATCCTCCTACCCAGCACTCTTAGCTGTTTTAACACCTTTTGATTTGAGATGCTACCAAAATAAAAGAGTGAAAAGAAACTAATATTAAATTTGGTAGAAAACGAGGGTCAATCAGAGTTAATGCATTATGTCAAGTCAACATCACTATGTTTGTGCTATTTACATTCCCAACAGATTATGACATGAGCACCATGCCCTCACTCCTGGTCTTTTAGTATTTATTGGAAACTCAGAAAGTGAATGAATATGAATAGAAGAAGCAAACTGCAGGATATGGTTATAAAATGTTAAATAATTTTGCCTCAGAGATCTGATATTATTGAAATCGTTAATGTCACAAAGCACATACTGAAGTAAACCAAGATGAAAAACCCTATTTTTTAATGAATAAGATTAAAACAGCATCTTAATAGCAAGGGTAATCTTAAGAGTCCTAGTCTAAGCCTTGTGCCAACACTGCACACATACACACATACACATACATTTTTTTCTGTATTGTTTGCTTGGTTGTGGAAAAAAAAATGAAAGAGAGGCTCACAGAGATTGTGTTAGATGAAGAGCACATATATTTGTGTGTCTGGCTAAGTTCTTTATCCTTTTGCTGCCTTTAGACAACCAAAGTTACATGAGGATTTGATTCAAAGCAGAACCATTTTATCTTTGTTTGTTACAGGTATTTAAACTCATCAGTATTTACCACAGCACAGAGTAGCCTCCCAGGGACAAAATTCAATGCATTTGCAATTTTCTAAAGAGATAATAAATATATTAATGTTAATAAAAGTAAGTAAATACAATAATAATTTTCCAGGGTGATAAGGATAAAAGTGAAATTTCACTTAATACAAATATATATATGTTGAATAGTTAATATCTGCCTTTATTGTGGTACAAAATTTGGGAGATAGTCATTTAAATTTCACAGTACTTGATTGAAAGCTAACCATTGCTATATCAAAGGGCTAGTTGTGAAATAGACAGTATTTGACTTGGCTGATCTGCTTTATTAGCTTCCAAAGTATCAAAGTACATAGTCCACACACATATATCTGAGAATATTGAAATAAATGCTATAAAAGATATTTAAACAAATTGCTATAGGATGAAGATTAATTTTGATGGAGAGAGCTGCCAAGCTTCTTAAAGCAAGTATGATTGAAATCAGTATGGAAAGGATGTATAGCATTTGATAAGTAGAAATGGATAAGATGGACAGAAAGGAGAATTTTAGCAAAGATCTGGGGATTGGAGAGTGAAAGACATATTCTGTAAAGTAAGAGACACGAGGAATGAAGAAGAATGTAGTAAGATGTGTGTGTGTGTGTGTGTGTGTGTGTGTGTGTGTGTTTCAGAGGAGGGAAGTGTATTGTATAGATATAGGAAAGAAAAATATAAAGGTTGGGTTTTTGAGAATGATAAGGGCACTATCAGAACAAACCAAGAATTATCCTAGGCCTAGGCCCAGATGGCCTCTCTAACCCGGTGTTCCTTCTTCCCTTTCCGTAGTCATTACATAATGGAAAAGAAGGAACTAAATGTTCACAGTCCCCAAAACATACACCTCTCCAGCATCCCAAGTGGGTGTTAGAGTACCATAGTAGTAGCACCATAGAGAATATGGTACACCATATTCAGATGGCAATTTTTTAAGGTCTTACAGAAAAGAAGGATCAGTGATTGCAGTCAGTAATGAAAAGGTAGAAAGCAAAGGATACTCTTAACAGAGGGAACAAGAAAATAGTGATGACACAAATGTATAGTAAACCAATCCTTACTACTGTGGTTCCACATTATTAAATAGCACCAATATCAATCTATTTGTCCAAACCAGAACCTAGTAGTTATCCTTGATTCTCCACTTTTCCTCTCCTCTAAGACATCTAAGTCATCAGCAAGTATTGCCCATGCTATCTTTAAAATCTCTCTCATTCCATCTATTTTTCTCTAGCTCCACCACCCCTCTTCTAGTGCCAGTCATCATCATCTCTTAGTTGGCCTACCTCAAAAACTCCATTTTGTCATAACTCCAATCTCATGTCATCCTCTGCACCACAGAGATAGTTTTCTAAAATAAAAATCTATATAATCAAGTCACTTCACTGTTTAAAACCTATTCATAATATTCCAGTTCTCCTAAAGGTGAAAGCAAAATTCTTTAAGATGGCTTTAAAATCTCTTCTGGGTCTAGTCTTTCCCTCCCTGTCCAATCTCACCTCACACTTTTCCCTCACCATGCAACCTGTACTTCAATTACACCAAAACATTTGATGTTGTATAGACAGGCCTTGTTGATTTTTGTCTCTGCACTTTTTTTGTTTGTTTCAATTGCCTGAATATCCTTTCCAACATAAGTTGTCAGGAGAACTCTGTAAGATGAAACTAGAACCTTTGCTCCTATTACTTTGTCTTCCATTTGTGAATAGCATTGTTACGAGAGAGTGGGGTTCCCCTCTCATCACATTGTCCAGATTCTTGATATCGCGAACAAAGAATTGAGCAAGACACTGAAATACAGCAGAAAAGAAAAGTGGCAGTACAATTTCAGATGTGCCAGTGGGCCTGAGCTAGAGAAGCATGGCTCAAAAGCTTGGTAACAAAACCTTTGGGGTTTTCATCCCTATTTTCTTAGAGGTGGTTACTTTTCTTAGCAGGGTGGGCTTCCTTGATTGACAATGAAGATTGACAGGACTCTGTGACTCATCATTTGGTTTCCGCTCATGTTTGTTCCCAGAATTCATCTGTTATAATGATATTAATGAACTTCTGGGCATACATATCATATTATAATGATAGTATAATGAGGCTCAGGTAAATCAAAGGTCATTGGGTTCTCCATTGCACAGGTGCAAGTGACTGGCTGAAACTAGTACCCAATTATTTGCTGACTTATTTCCTTGTATGAGTTACTTTTAGCCTAAAAATGCCTTCCGGCTTGGTTAATTGTGGGCAGACTAGAGAAGACTCTTTCTAGAATAAGATGACCTAAGTCTTTGCAGACAGACCTGAAACTCCCTATCTAACTTTCCTGCCTAACTTTTTTTTCTGAGACCTAGGAACCTCCTTATTATTACTATGGATGTTTAGGGGCGGGAGGTCTCTTCTTCTGCATGTGCTTCCTGCTTTGGAAGGTCATAGTCTCTGCCTATTGGAGTTTAATGGAGCTCTTTCCCTCTCTACCTCAGTCAGGGGAGGGTCATGGGTTCCCTGCCGAAGTGCCACCTCAGTCCCTAGACAAGGAAAAATTTACTTGATTCATATATCTAGTTACATTTATATTATGGATTTGCCTATTAAACAGGTTAAGGAAAACAGGCTTGATTAATATATTTCATAATTTTTTAAAAAAAAACTTAGGGCTAAAAGTCCCCTTCCTTCTCAGACTCCAAGGGCCCTGTTTTGGCCTAAAGCCATTCCTGTCTTATAATGGGCCAAGGAGAATGCTGAGTTTCAATGATCCTTATCAGTAGCCAGAAGACATGAGTCACCAGTTTCAAGATATTTATCTGTTTGAGGGAGAGAGTCTTTCTCCAAAGAAAGGAGGAAAGAAAAGACTTCATTAGGTTTATGAAAAAGATTAACAATTTTGCAAGTGATGGCCCATATCAACACCACTATCCACAAGTCTCAAGAACAAGAAATGAATGATTCACTCTAAAACCATCTCTCTTGATCACTTTCTACTTACAAAAGGTTTCCATATCTTGTGCATTTTAACCATTTAAAATCTGTCCTATATGCCCCCTTGTTTTCATGGCTCCTTCCTCTGTCTGAGTTCTAACTCTCATAAATGTCACACATAGATTCTAGCAACCACCATTTAACTGGTCTCATGAACTCCCTCCACTCCCCATTTCCTACAAACAGGGAACTGTAGATTTTTTTTCACTTCAAAGTAGCCTGGCAGAATCAGCTACAGAGCAGCTGGGATCAAAGCAGTTGTACTTCAAAGGTCTCCAGCTTCATAGGCTGCAGTTGTAACCAAGGAACCAAACAGAAGCCTTTCTCATGCTTTCATTATGCTGTATTCTGCCCTAGTCACTACAGGTAGGTTGCAAATACACACACCTTGCTGTCATTGTGATTTGACTGCATTCAGTCTTTGGAATTGAAACAAAAGAATCAGAAATCAAATGAGTATATACATTACCATGAAAATAGAGAAAAGCTTCCTGATGTGTGGTGGAGAGAAATGGGTAAGAAGACTAATAAAAAGTCACTGGATCCGCAGAAATTCAATCTGCTAACTGAAGAGAGAGGGTCAGAACATGACTATTACTATTGTTTAGTTTTTCCTGCCACTTCTGCCACTAAATAGCTCTATATATCCTTGGGAAAATAATTCAACTTTGAGACTATTTCTTTATACATAAAGTTGTAATAATACTAAAAATCTACCTCAAAGGGTTTCTGTGAGTCCCAAATAAGGTAACATGAGTGTCACACCTAACTTGGCACATAGTCGATGTTCAATAAATGCTTCCACAGCATTCCCAAGTCTCTTGCCACAACTATTACCAGGTTTAATTCTTGTTTTGTTTATTACTCTTTAGCAAATTAGAGTCAACAGTGAGAGATGACCAGGCCATCAGAAAATATGCTTCTAATTTCTGCTTTGCTGAAACAGTGATAATGCATCAATCTAGCAGCTGGAAAACTAGTTTAATTAATTGACTTTCCTGAACTGTGCTACTGGGATAGATAAAAATTTCTTAGGACACCAATATCCAGAGGTAAGCAATCAAGCACTTTTTCCAGGAACATGGCAGATGGCAGTTGCTGCGGTAATGAGGGGATAGGCATGCTTTAGTCAGGCCCTAGGAATTTCTAAGAGCCCTCCATATAATAATGTATTGAACCTCCCTACATACCTGCAGATTGCTAGCAAATCTCCAGTTTCCTAAAAATTTCCCAGAAGATATAAGAACTGTGGTGCAATAATATGTAATACAAAGAGCTTAGTATAAAGATCTTACATTGGGTTTTCACCATGCTGTATGTCCAACAGCCATGAGGTTCTTCCCAGCCTGATTTGCAAAATGACTTCTGTGATTAATAAGTGGTTATTACAAGATAGCCACCAGGACAAATAGAAAAGAAAAGAGAGGGCTACTGGAGTGGAAATCCCTGGGAGGTGTGTGAAGATAAGTGGTCAATTTGAGATGAAAAGCTATAAGGAATAGTAAATTGACTATAAAGAGAATGTTTACTTTTCAAAACAGAAAACAAAAACAGAAACACAAATATATCAGCCAGTTTTCCTACAGAGCTGTTCATTTCCCATTAATCAGAAGAAATTCAGATGAGGATCTTGATACATTTCTAAAATAACCAAAGATCTGTTTTTCCCAAGACCCAATTTTATACAAAAGTCAAAGTGTATCCTAACCCAGCCAAGATGATACGTAAAATTTAACCATGATACAAAGGAAACATTACCAAGAGATTTTAAAATGCAGCTATGAGAAAGATGGGCTACACCTTAATGAAGGTGATGGGCATATAGTCCAAATTCAGAGATTAATGAAAAAAAGAAAAACCTAAAGTATATGAGAAGAAAGGTTCTAAAAAACAGTCACTTTAAAATCACAATAGCTATGTTTTACTGAATGCTGACACTATCTTGTATGCTTACATAAAATATCTATTAACTCAGTGATATTGCTTCAAAAAAATACCATTTTACAGAAGAAGAAATCAAGACTTGTAGCATTTGAATGCTTTTCCCAATGTCACACAATTCACAGGTGTGAATTCACCAAAGAAACTTCTTTAGTTATTACAAACATTCCAAGAGCAACAAATTGAAAAGATTTATATTTCAGAGTAAAAAAAAAATTAGTTCATCTCTAAGGGCTAATATTTTATACTTATATTTATATTCCAAGTACTACTCTAAGAGCTTTACATGTATTAACTCCTTAGATTTTAGCAACAACCTTCTGACTTTGGCATTGTTATTATGACCATTTTCGATAGGAAACAGATTTATGCCTTGCCTACACAGCAAATAAGCATGCTCAGAGAAAAAATGATAAACTTGGAAAATGTTTATTTTGTTGCCCAAGCACTTATATTTCCTCCTGGTGCCCAATACTTTTATGAATAGCATTAGCCAGGTGGAAACCCCCATCCTGGTCTGCCCTGTACAGATCTGTTGGTAAGAGAACTAGAGCAAACATCAAAAATCCTCAGCACTAACTTCTGCTCCACCATAAAATAACCTCTCTCTAGGCCCCAATTTCCCCAGCCTTCAATCATTGGTGTTGAGTGCACATTATCCTGGGCTCCAAGAACTTTGTCCTGAGGAGCTGATGGGTAAGACCAAGGACAGGATGGCAACTATTACTAATAAATAAAATGAAAGTATCATCAGAGTTTCATCTCTAGGGACATCACCAGAAAATAAATGCTAAATAAGTTTCTAGAGTTTTGAATTCTAATATTTCAGTTAGGATTTGGTTTAGCTGTGTGTAACAGAAACCAGACTATACTGACTTCAGCAGACAGTGATTTTTTTTAATGCAACCAGGAGTCTGTAAATTTATAGTCCAGGGATGGCATAGCTTCTGTGCAGGCTCCTTCAAGCTTTCATCTCTGCTCTCTGCCGTCTTTAGTATGTAGCTATTTTCTTTCTAGTAACAAGATGGTAGCAAAGATGGCTGTCCCACCTCTAGGTATTATTTCCATGTCAAAGCCTAAAGAAGAGTGCATGTCAGCAGAGTCTGGCCCTTTTTATCAGGGTAACTAGCTTTACTGGAAACCCCACCCAATATATTTCTGATTATTTCATATTGGACAGAGCTATGTCACATACATGACCGAAGCTCCAAGGAAACTCAGGAAGTCAAACTTTTAGATGGTCACATTTCTGCTCTGGGGGAAAAAATGATTCTTTAGTAAGAAAGTCAAAGGGGAAGTATTTTGAGTAAGTGAATTTGCTACACCCAATTTCATTGCCAAATAGCTCCGCAATCTTGAGAAGATTAGGTCACTTCTGTGAGCAAGGGCATGAAGTCAGCTAACCCTGGTTCAACAGTGCCTAGTTTTGTGGACCTATACAAATTGCTAATGTTCTTGTATATAATAATTACAGAATGTAGAACCCATCATTATCCTTATTTTACAGATAAAGAAACTGAGGATGAAAAATTAGGAAATTTGTTCAGGGCCACACATAGTGGAATTAGGACTCAAGTCAAGGTGTACATTAATTTAATTTAAGTTCTCCAAAATACTGCCTACATTGCATCAATTGCAAAGGAAGGGTGATCAGAGGTCATATTGCCACCTTTTCCCAGTTCACTGTATCCTTTGCAAAAGAAAATTGACCAGCTAAACAAGTAAGGCAAAGTGACCGAACAAGAACATGATTTATCAATCACACAGACATGACTTGAGTCACTGGGAGAAGAAATAGGTCTAAAGTATCCATGAAGGTTTCACACATAGTTATACAACCAATTCTTGTCCTTGTCCTTTTTTGTTTGACAATACCCAGGTTCCTAGGCATTAGTTCTGAATTCAGGAAAGTCCCACAGTGCTACTCTCTTAACTACATTAGGCTTATATAGGCTCCTCCTTTTGTCATTATGCCACAACACTATGAACTGTGTTTAGGAGTTTTTCACAATCCTTCCTGAGTGATAACCCTCATGCTAGTTGACTTTCTTCCAAGGGAGTGCTATCAACCATATTTTGCTTCTGTGATCAAAACTATGCAAATGAACACATAATTGTTTTTCCTTATATCATATAGACAACAGTTGGAGTTAAACTCATTTTTTTCATTGCTATCATATATTTTTTCTGATTTTTTATGCAAACCTATATTTTCTCAGATTGCTAACTCTACTTATTTAAAAGGACTATTTGACAATGTACACAGTGATATATTTTATTATCATTTTTCTCTTATTTTTTCTAATACAGGTAAGTAAAGTGACATACTCAAGCTCACACAGCTTATTTGTGGCAAAGTGGGAACTAGAAAAAATTCCTCATATTCTCTGTGCTCTTTTCACTATTTTATAGTGTTCTTAATGTAATATCCAATTATTCCTTATAGTTATTTTATTGAACATTTACAGATATCTTAATGAAAGTACGTCTCTCAAAACAATACCCTAGGAATTCTGCAATGCCCTCTATATAATGCCACCATATTTTTAAAAATTAGCAAGAAACCACAGATATATTTGTTAACATTACTTGCCTTTGATAAAATTTTACATAAACAACATAGTTTCTTGGGTTTATTGACCAAACAAAAATGTGGCCTTTGCATAACTTACAATGAGTTATCAGATTTTGAAGGTGCCCACTAAAGTGGACTGAACCAGATGAAATGGCTGTTTCCAATGTGTTTAGGTAAAACGATGCTGAGAGGATGGACAATCTGGCCTTTCTGATTTGGACTCATATCTCTAACAGGGTAACTTGATTTTATTAGCGTAAAAAGCTAACAAAATTGCCCACCCCCTTTGGCAATAGACCAAAAAGACTCAGAAAATCACAAGATTTCAATTTGACATCAAGATAGATGCAATATTGACAACATTTAATGCAATCATTTTTTTAAAGTATCCCAATGTATATTCAAAATATAATGAATACTTTCCAGGTCTGAGACTCGGTTGTGCAATTACTACACTCTAATTTATCACCTGAAAAAAAATATTTTCAGCAATTTATGACTGAATTGAAAATGAAAATGAAATATTTCATAGTGATGACAAGTGGAATACAGTCAAATTCAAGTCCAGAAGTAAAACAGCACTGCACTGCAACCATAAACTTTTAGAGAATGACAATTTCCAACTATGTATTTTATGGTCAAAACATTCTAGAATTCTGTCTTTTCCAACAAAGTTTTATAATTATTTGAGGATGGCAGGTCTGGAATGCACATTATTCTCTAAACATGGCATTGACCACTTGCATGCCACTGTAAATAAAGGAGCTACCATACTGCCTGATGTGGGAGCCAGAGGCAGGTTAACTCAAAATTAACTTCTGTCTAATATGATTAGCAGTCAGCAGCTGCAGGTGAATCAATGCCTCTGACACTCCAGGAAGACCTAATTTCTTCTTTTTGAGAATAATATGCAGGGACTTTGAGTATGAAGTTATTTTTTTGGAATCTTCTTAGGATTTCTGAACCTCTCCGTTCTCTTAAAGGAAAATAACAAAATCAATCTCTTTACAATAAATTGGCCATAGGGCAGCATATATATTCTACAGTCTTAAGTAGAGAATATATATATTTTTTTACTTGAAATATACATAAGTAGGAAATATATGTAAGTAGAAAAAAATCATGATATTAAATGGTATGTGCAGTATGACCTCAAATAACTATCATATGCATGTACAGTTAAGGAATAGATAATAAATGATAATGTTAGCCATAGCTTATTTTAGGCAGTGAAATTATAGGAAATTGTCATTTTGTTCTTTGCATCTTTCTGAGTGTTCAATTTTTTTTTTTAGTTTTAGTATGTGCTACATTTTTAAGCAGAAAATAGGGTCATCATTTAAAAACAATCAATTAGAAACATTTCTCCACATCCATTACTTTTTTAGTTCTAGTGGTTCATGAAAGATTGAAGTTCTTTCTTTTGCCTAAGAATAAATTTAAAAGAATGAAATTTACTTCTTTATAGTTTCCTGGTTTTAAGATGCCACAATTAACTCCTCTGAGAAATTCTTCTTGCATTTCATGTTTCTGATGCCAGCTCACTTAATTTCTGAAAATTATATATTTTCTCTTAGACTACTTTGAGTTTAAGACACTTCATGATGTAAAATGCATTTTAAAAAATAAGAGTGATTCCCCTCACTTTTGCTCTTTCACTTAGGTGTAAGATTTGATAACAGAGTGGCTTTCAGAACCAAAGAAGTACTCCCCAGAGCAACTTGCAGGAACAAGAAGGCAACATTAAGAGAAGGATATTGGTATATTATATATATAATCTCCTGCACAGTATTGTACTGTGCCATATTGATGTAATATGGTCCACAAAATCACCTGAGTTCCATCTCCAGCTTGCTGAATCAGAATCTCTAGAAGCTAGACCCAGGAATACACAACCATAAGCAGGTATTCCATGTTGTTCTAATGTACACCAAAGTTTTACAACTATTCTAATAGTCATTCAAGAAATTGTAGCTGTTTTTATTATTGTTGCAACTATGAGTGAGGACTTCTTTCAGGTTCACATCCACAGCTAAGAATATATAAAGGTTCATTCAGGAGTCATTACTCATTGTTCCCTTTTTTCTGTATTTATGGTCATGACTCATTGTACCAAGAAATAGAGAAGATCGTTTGCTATCATTAGCTCAGGGAAGATGCATAGCAATCATTTTTCTTTCCTATACCTTTGTTGAGTGGCTCTTTCTTCATCATGTTCTTATTATAAAGCAGTGTGCTATAATTTTTGTTTATTCACACAAACAAAAGATTTCTGAGCACTTATGTGCTTGCTTGGTACTTTGCTAGTTATATAAAATACAGCAGTAAATAAGAGATGGTACTTCTTTAAATTTCTTATTCCTTCTGTAACAAATCACCACAAACTTAGGAATTTAAAACAACACGAACTTATTCTTATGGAGGTGAGAAGTTTAAAACAGTCTTACTGGGCTAAAATGAAGGAATCTATAGGGTTATGTTTCCTTCTGGTAGCTCTATGGGGAAATCTGTGTCCTTCCCTTCTCTAGAAGCAGTCTATATTTCTTGACTGGTGACAAACTTTATTCATCTTCAAGGCCAATGAGTTGCATCTTTCTGACCCTTCTTCTACTATCATCATTGAATCTTCCTTTGACTACAACCAAGAAGGATTCTCCAAATTTAATGATGCAAATGATCAGAGTAAGCCCATCTGGATAATCCAAGACAATTCTTCTATTTCAAGCTCCTTATCCTTAATCACATCTACAAAGTCCCTTTCACCTTGGAAGGCAAAATAGTTACAGTTTCCAGGAATTCAGATGTGAACATCTTTTGGGGGCTGTTATTCTGCCTACCACAGTACTGAAAGAAGTTCAGTTCCAGCAGAGAAAACAACATATAAACAGTCATGGAGCAACATGCTGCATCTCCTCATGACTAGTGCTAATGCGAACGGCAGCATAAAAAAAGAGTGCAACAAATTCACTTTTGGATAGGGCATAGTCTGGGTAGGTTTTTCAAAGAGGTGATACTTATCTGGGTTTCAAGGGGTTATTGACAAAAGAGAACAAAACAATGAGTGAGACAGATTTAGATTTAAAGTCTATCTCTACCACTCATGACCTGTATGATCATGGGCAGATTTCTTAACTATTCTGAGCCTAACATCCTCAGTTATATTTAGAGAGGAAATCATTTATTTCTCCTAAGCTTGTTGCATGTATTAAATAAGTTAAAGGTAGTGAAAATGCTATGTAAGCTATATATCTAGTAAATAGAATGGGTTACATTTATTAATGTGGCTTCTAATGAGGTAGGGTTTCTAGATATTGCAAATAAAAATATAGGGCAGCTAGTAAAATTTGAATTTCAAATAAGCAATGAATTTTTTTTGGTATAAGTATGTTCCATGCAATATTTAGTACATTCTTATACTAAAAAGATATGTTGTTTATCTGAAATTCAAATTTAACTAGGCATCCTGTAGTTTATCTGGCAATTCTTAAAATTAAATTGTAATCACTTTGTGCTACCAAAAGGGTAGTTATCAAGTATGCTTGGTCCTTTCTGGAAAAAAAAAACTAGGAAAGCCTCTTTGTTATGCAAGAGACAAGCCATTTGATTTGGTGCAGTGTGAGAATTCAGAAAGCACTGTCTCTAAAGTCAAAAGGTGATGAATATATCCCATGGCCACATGAAATGCCAACAGGGCTAAGTTCTTCCACTTCTCTGAGCTGGAGATGGTGTAGTGGAGAGTGGATATGGGCTTTAGAATAAGGCATCTTTGGATTTCAAACATAGCTTATTTCTTTAGAAACTTTGTGACCTTGGATAAACTATTTAATCTCTAAGCCTTAATTTCTATCTATAAAACTAACATGATCATAGAATCTACTTCATAGAGCTGTTTTAAGGATTAAATTATTTCATTAAGGTAAAGAGACTTGTCATGGTTTCTGTGTATAATAGTGTATTAAAAGATCAATATAACAAAAATAATGAACTTTATGTGCTTATGACAGAATCTAGACTGTAATTAACTTTCATTTTATAAACAATAATGTCCCTAATACATCTTTGAGATGTAAAGACCTCATTATTCTTCCATTATATCAATATTCATTAGGCCACACTTTTGGATGCGTCCTGAGGTGGAAATAATAGGAAGACACATAGTCCTTACTCTCACACAGCTTGTAGTTTTTGATAGCTCACAGTATCAGACAAATGAATGGTTGTGGTGAATATTGGAACTTGACACCTTTTTCATCCCCTTCTTTACTCTCCCCTGAATTACACAGACAGGAAGATTAGAAAATAATTTTTCCCAGATTCCCTTGCCAGAAGGGTTCAAGATGCAGCTTAGGTTCTGCTGATGTGAACCATAACTTGACATTTGTAAAGCAGAAGAAAAGCATAAGTTATCCTATCCTTTCTTTGGAGCAGCAGGCAGATGCCTGAGTCTTTATAAATTTTGGATTTTTGTAGCAATCTGTAGGTACTTTCATAGGAGTAACCCATCTCCACCCTACATGGCAGTTTTGGTCATATTCACTAGCTCCTTCCTGTTTCTTGACCTTAGAGAAGGAGTGGAGAAGGTTAGGTAGAGCAGGCAGCAACTTCCTGATTCTTGTAAGCTATAACTGAACCTGAAATCTAGAAGTGGCATTCCTGACATTTTTTCCTCAATCTCTTCCAATTGATTTGTAAGCAATTAATTTCCTATACTGAATCCCTTGAAATACTTGCATTGGTGTCTATTTTCCTGGTCAATACTGACTGATATAATAAGCAACTAAAATACCATGCCAGAAGCACAAGATTATCTGGATACACATAATATGAACACCCAACAGGTTCTTTAAGCACAAGAAAGTTTATTTGAAAGTAAAATATAGCTTACCCTTGAACAACATAGGGATTGGGGATGCAGACCCCCTGCATGGTCGAAAAACTACATATAACTTTTGACTCCTTGCAAACTTAACTACTAAAGCCTACTGTTGATGAGAAGCCTTATCAATAACAGGTGATTAACATATTTTATGTTATATGTATTATATGCTGTATTCTTATAATAAAATAAGCTAGATAAAAGAAAATATTATTATGAAAATTATTAGAGAAAATATATTTACAGTATTCATTAAAAAAATCTGCATATAAGTGGGCCTGTGCAGTTTAAATCCATGTTGTTCAAGGGTTGACTGCTTCACTCATAAAAGTGATATTAAGTATTTCAGTATAGTTGAATTCAGAGACAAAGAAGAAGAGTAGTGAAAGATAAGGCTAGATAAGTAAAGGAGATAGACAGAGGTCCTTGTAAGGCTATAGGCCACTGGATAGTAGTAGGGCTAGTGGAATTGATGCAATTTATTTAGAGGAATAACTAGTTAAGAAAGTATCATGGCTGATCAGATGAAAGAACATAGTGGCTTAAACTACAGACATACAAAGATGAGGGAAGTGGATGATTTCAAGATATAGCTTTCATTTAGAATTGATAAGATGCTGATAGATTTCATGTGGTTGGTGAGGGAGATAAAAAATAGTCTAGGGTAACACCTGTGTCTGGCTTTAGGAACCAGATAGAGGTGTCATATAATGAAATATGCGAGTCTAATGAAGTACTCAGTTTAGGGAGGAAACAGACTTGAGTACTGAACATCATAAAGTAGAACTGCTTTTGAAGCATTCTATTGGAGAGAGCCAACTAGCAGTTGGATATAGAAGCCTAAAATTCTAAGAGAAGCATCTAAGAAGGCAGGTACCTAAATTCAAAAATCATCAGTACTTAACTGGTAAATGAAGTGCATTGGCATATATGAGATAACCTAGAAAGGAATTGTAAAGTGAGAATAAAAAGACTGCTTAGTACAGATGTCTGAGAAACTTCAAATTTGGAGGTTTCAAGGAAAAGAATCATAAACTGAGTTTAAAGATATAGATATATCAGGTAGAGTAAGATCTAAAAGGGATCCACTGAATATATCAACAAACATGTCATTGATTAGCTTAACAGATACTTGGTAATGTGGTAGAGGTAGAAGATAGTCTACTGTAAATTGAAGATTACAAAGGAACAGAGGAAATGGAGCCAGAAAGTATAGAAAGCTCTGAAGAATTCTAGCTGAGAAGAGTCATACAAAGAGGACCTAAGCTGGAGAGGGTCAGGAGATAAAAGGAGATTTTTTCAAATCTGAGTTTTAATGCTAAAGAGCAAGGGTCAGTAGTGAGGTTGAAGATAGAGGTGAGATAGAGGATGATTGAGTAAGGACCTCAAGATATGAGGAGGGAGTAGAATTTATAACATTGATGCAAGATAAACCTCAAACCGGATAAGAGATTAAAAAAAAAAACGTACATGCAAATGTAGATGTCTGTTGAGGTGACAGAATATTGAGGAAATTAGCACTGAATAGCTTCTAAATCTATAGAGAGTAAAAAAAAAGAGGTGGCAGAGTTTTGAGGAGAGTAGAGTCAGTTTGAATTAGCCACAATTTAGAATGTATCTAAAGGAATAAATACCTAATCAGAAAAGCAAAAGGACTGATGCGAAATGTTGAAGGCCCAACATCTGTAGCATCGGACATTCCAAAAGCCAAATCCCAGCAATCCCTCTTATTACCATGTGACTACTAGCATGCTAGATGACTTATATGAGTCTCAGTTTCCTTCTCTGTAAAATTAATATCCATCTCACAGGACTTTTTCAAGTAGTGAATTAGATGAATAAATGACATAATGGATATCCGTGCTTGTGTTCTCTCAACAACTCCCTTTTCTCTTCTTAGAACACTTTTTAAACATTAGGAATACATTTTATGAAATATGAGAGAGACTTAACGTCCCACAGGGGCACTAAGAATATTGATTCCCCTGACCACATTGATTGGTTCAGACAATGTGTATGTATGTCTATCTCTAAGGCAAGCAGAGCCAAGCATTTTTATTTAAATTCCTACTTATAAGAAACTATACAGTGATATACATATTAAGTTTCTAGTAGCCATCTTTGCCACAATATTTGCCAATAAAAATATCTAACTTCCTTGATATTGAAAGTAACAGAGTAGAAAATTTAACCTGTGAAGTGGAAAAAAGTATAAATCTATTCTTTTATTTGAGCATATAGATGATGCTATGCCTATAGAAAGATAATCCTCTGGGCTTTTAACTCTATGAGCCAGTTGATTATTTTCTTTTTTCCTAGTTAAGGTTAGTTTCATGTCACAAACAAAAGAGCCCCAACTACACAACAATAAAAAGTGCTTAGAAGTTGTGTCTGACACAAAAATTAGATAAACTAAAGATATTACTATAGAAGTAATGGTAATAGTATAAAAAAATGTTTTTTTTCCTGCTTTTTTTTCATATTGCCACAGAGAAAAGAGGTAGACAAAACTGTGAGAAGTTTCCTTGGGATAATGGAACAATGCAAAGATGGCACAAAGAAAGGTTTGAAGTTTTCTCCCTGCTGTTCTAGCTAGATTTCAATGACACTGGAAGTTGTGAGTTGTCTTTCTGGTGGGAAGGATATAAAGGCATATTATTTACAGAGAAAGAAACCCCTTTCAGGCTATACTGAGCCTTAAATGAACCAAATAATGGGCATACTAACAAATTAAAGAAAGACTACATTTGATATGATCAGACAAATGTCAAGGTTACAAAAGAACCAAGGTAGACAATATCCTAGGAGTAAATACAAAATTCAACTAGTGCTGGTAAAGGTTGGCATAATACAAATTATCCCTGAGAGAGAATAAATACAGTAGTAAAATGGAGCAGCAGGAGTGCCAAAAGCTCTGAATAGGAAAGAAACAGGTACATCTGGAAGACAGTATCAAAGAGAAATGACTGATTGAACAGTGGTTTTTATGTGCACTTACGATTTATCAACATTGGTCTTGGCAGGATCCAGGTGCAAGCTGAGTCAGATAATAAAAGTCTAATAGTTGTCTGAAGCTCTCTTAAAACCTTGTAGAGATCACACTGTTAGTTCCTTTCCATTGGATGTTTGTCATTACAATGATTTTTTAAATATAGTTTGTCCATTCTCAACTCACTTGAGAAGCCCATAAATAATTAGACCATGGTTTCACTATTGTAGAAATTAAACTGAGTCAAGATGACTGCTAATTCATGGGATATTAAAACTTCTCTTCATTCACATTATTTGTTAATCAGATTTACTTCTTTTGAATTCCTGGCTCTTATTGGTTTGGTTTCTGCAAAGAGTAATCCTCAAAAAACTCATTTTATTTTT
Organism: Cynopterus sphinx; assembly: GCA_030015415.1. Classification (NCBI taxonomy): domain Eukaryota; kingdom Metazoa; phylum Chordata; class Mammalia; order Chiroptera; family Pteropodidae; genus Cynopterus; species Cynopterus sphinx. The sequence continues at coordinate 94,023,945 of CM057388.1, forward strand.
ATTCAGTCATTTATTAAATTGCCCTGGATTTCAGTTTTGAGCTAAAATCAAGAGATCTTAAACTAAAAAAGTTTCTAGGAACACCTAGAGAGAATGCATGTTCTGAGGCAGGGTAGAAAATCAGGAAACTCAATCCTAAAGAAATTCACTCCCCTTTAACTGTTTACTAATTAATAAAAAGCTTCTAAGTCTGACAATCGTGTGAAAGCATGGCTGGGACAACCAGAACCCCTGCACCTCAGCTGTCCCTTGGTAATCCTGACCCCTTGTCAAAACTCCTGTTGGTGTTGTCAAAAATCATCTGCCCACTTCCTAAATGAGGAGAGAATTGTAGTGCATCTAAGAAAATATGTCTTTACTCCAAAAATGCTTTCTTTAGGGAAGATGGAAGACAGCACAAGCTATAAGTTCTCATTCTCTTTCAGATTTAGTAACAATTCATTGTATGCTTACTATGGTGTGGCAAATGCTTTTATAATCAAGTAATTAATATTTGAGCACTTAAGATGTTCCTTTGTGCTAAGTTATGATTTAAAAATATATATTTCATTTAATTTTCATAAAAGCCTCCAAAATAGATACTAAAATAATCCTGAATGTTTTTTTAAATCTTTTTTTTTTCAGAAAATGAAAGCAATAATTACTCGTCACATGGTTAGCATCGGTAGACTTAGTATTATCTAAAATAAGAGCCTTTATATAAGGAAAACTAAAGCACCAATTTGAAAAGATATATGCGCACTTGTGTTCATTGCAGCAGTATATACCATAGCCAAAATATGGAAGCAACTTCAGTGCCCATCAATAGACAATTGGATAAAGAAGAGGTGGTTTATACATACAATGGAATATTACTGATTCATTAAAAAATGAAATCTTACCTTTTAAAATGACATGGATGGACCTAGAGGGTCCTACGCTAAGTGAAATATGTCAAACAAGGAAATACAAACACTATATGATTTCACTTATATGTGGAATCCAAGGAACAAAATAAACAAACAAACAAAAACAGGCTCATAGATACAGAGAATATTTTGATGGTTGCCAGATGCGGGGGTGTGGAGGGGTGGGTGAAAAGGGGAGGGGGGTTAAGAAGTACAAATTGGTAGTTACAAAATAGTCATGGAGATGTAAAGTACAGCATAGGAAATATGGTAAATAATATTATAATAACTATGTATGGTGCCAGGTGGGTACTAGATTATTTGGGAGGATTACTCCATAAATTTTATAAATGTCTAACCACTATACTGTATACCTAAATTAGAGTTGAATGTCAACTCCAATTGAAAAATAAAAATTTAAAAACTGATAATAAAATAAGAGCCTTGCTTCTTGTCTATGCATCACACAACCTACCTAGCAATTCTGTGATATTCTCTAGTATGCATGTTATAGAGCACTCCAAGACTCAGAAGGAATAAATGGTAGCCATTAAACCTGTTCTGATACTGATTGATTCCGTCCCTCTTGTCTCAAGACCTCTTATCCACTAAACAGCTGAGAGACTAAGAACTCCTTATCACCACAACCAGAAACCTGGTCCTACCCCCACAGTCCTACTATCATAACTTCATTTCTAGATTTTCATGATTATCTTATAATTGATCCCTTTGTCCCTATTCTCTTATAGATGAAATTTCTTAAATTTATACTTCCAAATTAATTTATCTGAAATAACACTTTGCTTACTCTGATAAATTTAAAAACCAAGCTCCTTAGCACACTGTAAACCTAGGATTTTATTCATTTCTAAATAACAGAGAAATCCAAAATAATAGTTTAAACAAAGGAAGAAGTTTGTTTTCTTTTACATAAAATAAATTCATAGTTAAGCAGTCCAGGGTCAGTGTGGTGACTTCAGAAAAAAAATCACCAGAACCCATGAGTATTCTAACTCACAATGTGCCATTAATAGGATATGGTTCATGTTCTCATGGTCCAAGATGGCTATCAGATCTACAACCATCATATCCAAGTTTAGCACTGCAAAGAGGAAAGAAAAAGAAAGGTATCCTTTCCATTTTAAAGAAGTTTCAAAGAAGTACCACATAGAATTTCTATCTCAATGACAAAAATTTCATCATATAGTCATACCAAGCTGAAAAGATTAGCTTGGGTATGTAATATTTTAGCTGTGGGGTGACTTGTCCTGATTAAAAGTAAAATTCTTGTTATTGAGAAAGAAGCTACAAACTAATAATGGTAGACAACCAGCAGTCTCTACTCACATTTTATGAAAATCTTCATGACTAGTCCTTGCCTACCAGTTCAAGCCACACATTAGAATTTGGGAAAGTAGTTATTAAAATATTCACAAAGTTCTTAGGATTGCTGGCATTAAGATGTTAAAACAAAAGATGCTTAAAATAGATGTGCAGTTATTGAAATCAACATTCTGACATTGCAATAGTAAATAATTCATGAGGAAAAAAAAAGAAAGGAGTAAACAAAGAATAACATATAGATGCACATGAAATCCCCTGAACATTGCCCTCTAATGAGCTGAAATCGTAAGATGGACTAAGTGATAGATAACTAAAAGTAGACTCAGAAAACTAGTCTAAACTTGCAATACTAGCTTAAAAATGAAAAAATAGCATTTAAATTAATATTCAGTAAAATAGAATATAAAATACATTATATTTCTACTGAAAGCCTTCTCAGAGTCCTACTAAAGTGAATCCTGCTCCAAAGGGTTAGCCCCTGTACAATAGTTCCTCTACTATAATCATAGCCATTTCTAACAACCAGTCAGCTTGAGAGTCAATCTCTCCTAATGACATGCAAACAGCAACCAAGGCTCAACTACAACAGGAGGGCACATACAACCCACATGAGGGACACACCTGGAGCACCTCGCTTAAGATACCAGGAAAACTATGCACTGGTCTACAAAGGACACCTACTACATAGACTAGGAGACATAGCAGCTCTACGCAATACATAGAAACAAACATTTAGTGGCAGTCAAAACGGGGAGACAAATAAATGTGAAAAGAGCAGAACAAATCTTCATAAAATAACTATAAATAGACAACAATCTCCCAGATGCAGAGTTCAAAACACTTGTTATAAGGATGCTCGATGAAATGAGGGAAAGAGTAGATGAACTCAGTGAGAACTTTAACAGAGACAGAAACATAAAAAAGAATCAGTCAGAAATGAAGAATACAATAACTGAAATAAAGAATACATCAGAGGCAATCAACATTAAATTAGATGAAGCAAAGGATTAAATTGGTGGTTTGGAAGATAAGGCCGCAGAAAACCCCAATTAGAATAACAACAACAACAACAACAACAACAACAACAACAAAAGAATTAAGAAAATGAGGCTAATTTAAGGGGCCTCTGTGACAACACCAAGCATAACAACATTTGCACCATAGGGGTACCAGATGCAGAAGGAGAAGACAGAAAGCAAAGAACTGATAACCTACTTCAAGAAATAATGACTGAAAACTTCCCTAAACTGGTGAAAGAAATAAACAGATAACTCCAGGAAATACAAAGAGTCTCAAATAAGATGAACTCACACAGGCCCATACCAAGACACATCTTAATTTAAATGCTCAAGGTTAAAGGTAAAGGGAGAATCTTAAAAGCAACAAGAGAAAAGCACAGATTTACTTACAAGGGAGCTCCCATAAGATTGAAGCTTATTTCTCAATAGAAAGTTTGCAGGCCAGAAAGGATAGTCATGACTCTACCCAGCAAAGCTATCACTTAGAATCAAAAGAGAGATAAAGAGCTTCCCAGATAAGAAAAAGCTAAAGGAGTTTATCAACACCAAATTAGTATTGCAAAAAAAGTTAAAGTGATGACGATTTATTTACGATTTATTTATTTACGACGACGAACGATTTACTTACGACGAAGAAGAAGAAGAAGAAGAAGAAGAAGAAGAAGAAGAAGAAGACGAAGACGAAGAAGACGAAGACGAAGAAGAAGACGAAGAAGACGACGACGAAGAAGAAGACGAAGAAGACGACGACGATGAAGAAGAAGACGAAGAAGACGAAGAAGAAGACGAAGAAGAAGACGAAGAAGAAGACGAAGAAGAAGACGAAGAAGAAGAAGAAGACAGAAGAAGAAGACAGAAGAAGAAGAAGAAGAAGAAGAAGAAGAAGAAGAAGAAGAAGAAGAAGAAGAAGAAGAAGAAGAAGAAGAAAATATAAAAACAAATGTCAGTAACTACATATCTACGAACAATTACTTTAAATATAAGTGGATTAAAAGTTCCAATTAAAAGATCTAGGGTGACTGAATAAATAAAAAAAGGAGATTGTTACATATATTGCCTACAATAGATTCACCTTAGATTGAAAGACACACACAAACTAATAATAAAGGGATGGAAAAAGATATTTAATGAAAATAGAAAAACGACAATAAAGCTGGGGTGGCAATACTTACACCAGACAAAATAGACTTTAAAACAAAGGCTGTAACAAGAGACAAAGAAGGACCCAATAATCCCACTTCTGGGTATTTATCTGAAAAAAAACCAAAACACTACTTTGGAGGGACATGTGCATTCACATGTTCATTGCAGCATTGTTTACAACAGCCAAGATATGGAAGTGACCTAAGTACTCATCGACAGACGATTGGATAAAGAAGAGTTGGTACATATATACAATGGAATATTACTCAGCCATAAAAAGAATGAAATCTTACCATTTGTGTCAATATGGATGGACCTAGAGTGTATTGTGCTGAGTGGAATGAGTCAGACAGAGAAAGACAAATGCTATATGATTTAGTTTACATGTGGAATTTAAAGAACAACAACAACAACAACAACAAAAACAAAAACAGAAACTAGATAATAGATGCAGACAATAAACTAAGGGTTGCCAGATGAGAGGGGGGCTGGTAGGATGGGTGAAAAAGGGAATGATAAGAAGTACAAATTTGTAGTTAAAAATTAATCACAGGGTTTTAAAATATAGACTAACGAATACAGTCAATAGTTTTGTAATAACTACATATGTTGTCAGGTATTAGATTTATCGGGACAGTCACTTTTAAGTTATATAAATATCTAATCACAATGTTGTATACCTTAAACTAATATACTATTATATGCCAGCAATAACTGAAAAACATTTTAAATACATCAAAATAGAAATAATAAATAAATAAATAAATAAATAAATAAATAAATAAATAAGTTGGTTTCTCTTTTCTTAATCAGTTCCTTCCTCAAGAATAAAGTTGCATTTCTTTCCAGTGAATTTTTCAGGCAAGATACGATCAGGGAATATAAAAGCACTGAATATTGGGACATCACTGAGCTCAGAAAACAGGTTGCATGGACTGATTTCTGCCTGCTTGCTAACAAGTGTTTTTTTTTTTTTTTTTAACAAATATCAGTATATTGGAAGAATTTGGTCCAAGATAAACTTGCATTATAATCTGGAAATGAGGTTTTGAGGTTGTAGCCAACCATCTTTTAATTCTAAATATTGCTGATATTGTTATGTACTGGAAAGAGCTTGAGGATTGCACATGAGCAAATTAGCTTGAGTGGGTTGAGAAAAACAGGTTATCAAAGAAAAGACACAGTGACAATGAAACAAGACACTGACTTGGAACACTTTGAATTTCCTCTGACTAGAAATAGAGCCTGGGAGAAGAATCAGCCTGAAAATGGGATCGAATGCCTTCTGTTGTGGTGTATAGAAGGAATCAGGCATGGAACAAGAAAATAATATATCTACAAATTTGATCTAAATATGCAGTATGATTTAGCTACCACAAGACTGATGGGAACTTTTTCTCCAGTACAAGGTAGACAGTAGTCAAACTTGACTGTGACTTGTTGATGTTTTAGGTGTATTTTGTTCAGTTGTAGGTGTATGAACTGAAAGTAACAGAGACAAACGAGTTTACCCAAAAAGACAATATCCAGACTATTGAAGGTCTTTGAAATCTTATTGTATGCAGGACTGCCTACATAATTTGTGGGGCTATAACAAAATAAAAATGCAGGAACTCTCATTTAAAAATTATTAATGACTTCAAGATGGTAAGAACTGAATTTTAAATCAATGTGAGGGCTTTTTGAATATAGATTCTTATGGGACTGCTCAAGCTCCGTGCCAATGAAGTCAGCCATGGTTGCAAGAGAAACAAGCTGTCCTCCTTGGAGACAGAATTTTCAAATTGGTAATTGGGGGAGAGTGAGTGTATTGAGTTTCAGTGATTTTTAAGATTGCCTTATAAAATATAATAGAACTAGTTCAATGAGCTGAAGTTACAGTGAACCACATTTCAGGTGAATATAAGAACATTCTTTGAATTAAAACTCATTGACACTGGATTGTTTTTGAGACCAGCAAGTACTTTACCATGTGTTCTTAGTCCTGGATTTTAATTAAAAATACCATGAAGAATTTGTTTAAGATAAAACATATCATAGTCCAAAACCAGATTAAAAGGGGCAGGCCCAAAGGCAGCTTCCCAAGATGTCAATATATAAGGAATACCCATAGAAATTAGAATATCAGAGAGAATGTAAAGAAAATATGTGTTTACCAGTACTCCCCTAAAACAGACTACTTGTGTGGTTGAAAAAAAAATACTTTGGTATCTATCTTGTAGTAGGTGGGTGAGTACAAAATGAACATCTCCAGGTATCAATAGATGGTCACTCAATCTACTATGGAGGATGGGTCCAAATAGCTGTAGAATTTCCATTTAGATGAGTGAGATATGCAATTCTGCTATTATGACAGTCTTTCTTTGGATAATAATCAGTCATCATACATCCTTTACCCTTCTCCAGTGGTCTACTAAATTGATGTTGAAGACATAAAATATCAGTTTTAAGGGGTAAAAAAAGATATTAGTCCACATAGGGTCCCACTTTTCTCTCATCAGCTTTGCCTAGCCACCACTCTAAAAGACACTCAGTATGTTTCCAATAGTTGATAGGAACATATGATTTCAACAACTTTGCCAAGGTTTATGATGAACAGCAGTGTGGGAAATCAGTGCTGTAGTTATGCATGCAGATCCTGGAGAACTACTTCTCTGGAACTTGGTAGAATGGTTCTCACTAGGTAGTTAGTTGGAATAGAATGTCTTCATAATTTCTTTCAAATTAAATGTTCATTGATATCAATAATCCACTATTAATTAATTGAAAGAAAACGTTCTTGAGGCAGAGTGGTAATCACTATTTCCAAGATGTAGTATGTGCATTTCTACTTTGTTTTTCATCTGATATTCTCAACCTTTAAATTTTTACCCTCATGTCTTTTCCCTTTCACCTACACTCAAGGCTATGTCAACTTCCACCTTGCATTCCAAACCACCCCAGTTCTTACTGACTTCTGCCAAAAGATATAGGTGGTATGATTATATCTTTATTTATATCCATGGCTCATTATACCAACTATTTAATGATCCTCTCAGAGAAAAGTAACGCTTCTGACAGTGTCCTGGGTAAGATAAGTGCTTGATAAATGTATAGCTTTTTTTAATTATGTAAAGGTATATCAGTGTCACTTGTCATACTGACTTTTATTGGGAAAAAAATCTCTGTTTCCTCACCTGATAAGTGGAGTTAACAATATAACCTAACAGTTATTGTGATACCGATATGAGAAATTGTTAAAACAATAATAATGTTTTATACAGAGTATGAATGGAAAATCCTTTCCTTCATTTCTTAAAGCCTTAGTTTCAAAAACCACTTTCTTCTGAGTTTTTTTAAATAGCTCTTGGAAGCCCTCAGGTGACTGTGTCAGAACACTGAGGAGCAAACAGAAGAGAAATTGTTTTATTTGACTGTAAATAGATGTTCATAGCTGATATACAATGTGCTCACGGTTGGTCTCTTGAGAAATTGGCACTAAAAACCCAGGAACCTGATTCCCAATGACATTTAATCTTCTTTAATTTATCTGGGTAGGCCTTAAGATTTAGGTAAGCTTCTTCTTAGAGCCACATCTACATAAAGCTCATTTCAAACCAACATATAATTTTTATTTTATGGCAAGTGTCAATGGATTTCACCCATATTCCTTATTATTTGATAATTATTTTCTTTTTTTTTTTTTTCATGCTATTCTCTTAAGAGGCTGACAATACAGCCAGGGGATCTATTATTTTATTGGAGCATATCAGTGAGGATGAGCTAGGTTATGCAGCAGTAACAAAGGAACCATAAACTTCAGTGGCTAAAAGAACAAAGGCCTAGTTCTGGCTCACATTCCATGTCCATCTTGGATTGACCAGGGGCATCATGTAGCGGAGATCTGTTCTACATTTTTCACACATAGCAACACAGACTGAAGAAGGTTCTACCTCCTTGCTTCTACAGTAAAAGATGCAATAGATAATAAGGATATTGCATATTTCAATGACTAAAGCAGGTCACTTAACTGTGCCTACCTTCAAAAGGGATAGAGAAGTACAAACAATCATGTGCTTAGGAGAAAAAGAAATGGAATCTTTATGAACATCTTTAATGACTATTATAGAAAAATATTTATTTTGTGTGACAGATGTATATAATAATTCCCAACCAGCCTAATTTTTTTTAAGACTTGAAATATACAATGCCATGACTTTGGAGATCTTCTCTCTCATTGTTCAGTAAGCACTCAGTCTTTCTCTCTTTTGCTTTGAAATCAGCTTCATCTCTGTGATGTGAATACTGCAAGCCAGGTGGGCCATGCAATGAAACATATAAATAAATGCAGCTGAACCACTAGAGAAATGTGAATTTCATTTTCTGTAGATATAGAAAACTATGTCTAATTAAAATCTTCATCATATATTTATTACATTCTTACTGGAAATAAAATGACTGACATTTCTGACTGATGTATTTTTTAATACTCTTAGCCAATGTTATACAGTAACATATACATAAAATATCTGCAAAATTCAAGATAATAACATCTTTGTCTAATTTACAAATTAGTGCTTTAAATCATACTGATTCTGAGTTTGAAAATTCTAACTTGGAAAAAACATTATTCCATTGTAAGTATATGTCAATCTCTACCTTGTTACTTAAATGTCGAATAATTTTACATACATATACATACACACACACACACACACACACACACACACACATATATATATATATACACATATACATATATACATGTATATGTTTTTTTAGTTGGTGAATTATATAGACTCTTGGAAGTGGAAAAGCAAATCAATAAAATGCTATGGAGAATCAAGGAATATATTTGGATTCAGCACTTTTGATTTTGTTCTTTTATGTTTTTGCATTTGTGTTAATAATTGTCCTTGAATCCCAATGCAGAGAAAAGCGAAGTTTTCGCAAAATTAAAAAGTGCAATTACTACTTCAATGCCATAGTTATGAGGTATTCATTTGTGAACTGTTGCAGCTAAACACATTAAAAATCCAAATACAAGGACCTATTATAATGATAATAAAATAAGGACTGGAAGCACCATTAAATATCATGAATAAATGTAAGGAAATAATCTAATAATCATAGAATAACAATTTTGGAAGGGAATTTAAAGGTCAATAGAAGAGAATATTTCACAGGATGCTGTATTTATCAGATTCTCTCTTAGAGGATCTTTTTTTTAGAGTGAATATTTTCCTACAAACATTTCTAGAGCAACAGCTATATACCAGCCACTTACTAAAAGCTAGTAATATTATAGAACTTCGCCTCAAAATTTTCATCTTTTAGTATCAAAGGATAAAAGGAGGAAGGTACAAATTGATTATATTTTAATAAAACTGCCCATAATGTGTTTTGAAAAAATAGGTGTAAGACTGATTGGCTGTCTGCAAGAGTGGAAAATGCTGCAGAAGTTTTCTGAGGGGAGAAGAGGGTATGGGAAACAAGAAGAAAGCTTAAATTATTGAATCACAAAAGAGCATGGTATGATAAGGAAACAGCAAGAAATTTGGTGTAACTGGAACAGAGTAATGGGGATAAAAGGGCTGAAAAATTTATTCAAATAACAATTCCATCCAAGTCTTAGATGGAATTATATTTGAGGCTCTGATATTTCAATGGCATATAGAGGGTTTGTAAACAGTAGAATTATATGATTGAATTTATATTTTGGAAAGCACACTCCGTCAGAAGCCCTTGTATTAATTAGGCTATAAAAGAAACATCAGCTACATCATGATTTTTTCTGATGTTGAGTTTTTTTCTAATTATTCCAAAAGAAGAGGTTACCCTTGATAACATGAATATCTCTCATCTAAGCAGCTGAGGATATTAAGAATAAATATTGAGGTTTCCCAGAGAAGAAATTTTGCCTCAAGACTGCAGCATCAAATCCTCTGTTATTTATTTATTTATTTCTTGCTCCAGTGTCTCATTTTTTAATAAAAATGTTTTCTAATAATGATTATGTTTCTTATGCTTATATAAACCTTTAGTCATTTTTCGTACATTTAAATTTGGGGAGACTCTCTTGTCTTCTGTCTACTAATATGTCAAGGTTAAATATATCAAGACAGTGATAAGTTTTCAGGAATATACCAGCTAAATTACTGCTGTAAAAATGTTGTGGTACACTCATAGGAGCAACATTGGATTTTAGAAAACAACTTCAAATTTTTACTTACTCATTTGTCAATGTCCAATTAATAGTCCATTTTTACTGTGAACAGCGGTCAATTTTACTTGTAAATTTTTACATTGTTGTAGAAATTCAGTCACTGCAACTCTTCAAATTATATATGTCATCTAGAGCATCTAGAGCATTAAAAAGGCTGTTATTATTTTATTATAAAAGTCTCATTTAAAGATAATGTTATATCTGACATGAAAAAGTTCATTTTGATATTTAATTTTAGCACAGAGATGAGCCAGTTGTAAAGTTTGGAGTCAAATTCACTTTATTGCCCCATTTTTTAGAATTTTTTACAGTGGAGAAGTTGGTATTGATGTCAAGAGACTGCACATCCTTAGAATTAATTATGTATTTTTATAAACATCATAAGCTATATTTTCTTCAAATAACTTTTAAAACCCTTTTGTGCATTTAGGAGAATTATGTATGTAGATTTTTGGTCCCTACATAGTTGTCTTATAATATTAAGAAAACACACTACAACACACAACAGAATATTATTTAGCAATGGGAAAGAAAGATATCTTGCCATTTGTGACAACATAAATGGACCTTCAGCACATTACACTAATCGATATAAATCAGACAGAAAAATACAGGTACTGTATAATATGATCTATATGTGGAATCTAAAAAAAAAAAACTAAAAAAAAAAAGAATAAAATGGTGGTTACCAGGAAAGAGGGAATGGGGAAATAAGATTGATGGTGTTTGAGAGTACAAGCTTTTAATTAGTAATAAATATGACATAGAGATCTAATGCACAGTATAATAAACAGTCATTTATACTTCACTATAATGCTGTAATGTGGCAAATTGCTTTAATGGCAATCACTTTATTATATATAAATGTATCAAAGTTACATGCTTTACACCTTGTTTGCAAATTGTAGTGTCATACTTATCAAATAAAAATAATTTTCAATAAATAAAAATAGAAAAATCACTATAGCACATTGGTACTTAATAATAAATTTAAAACTAGATATTTTCAAAAGCATACTTTTGGCTTATGATCTAGAATGTATATCACTATTAATAGAATCAAAAGTGTCTAAAAAAGCAATGCAATAGCCTCAAATTGAAGTTTTAGTGGCATGATGACATCACCTTTATTTTTTCATTAAGTATTTGACAAAGCCTTCAAATTTATGTGGGTAAAAATTTTTCAAGCCACACTCACATTTCATTAATACTAGACATATTATTCGCTTTTGGTATTATATTATAAAAATCAGTGGTATCCATCAGGTATTTGATGAATTAGTCACTCTAAGTATATAACAAGGAATATAGAATGCTTTAGAATCTAGATTTTTTTCCAGGCATAATCTATTGCAACCTATTCCATACATGTTGAATTATTGAATTCTAGACCCCCCAAAACTATTTATCTAGATTTAGTCTTTGTAGATAGTTACAAAACAGAAAAAACTATCCTCAAATATGTCATTTCCTGGACCATAAAATGTTCCAAAAATATATGCATATAGAAATATTTGCTATTGAGAAGTCCACAAATTTAACAACAACAAAAAAATATCTGTTCAATAGAGATTATAATAATGCATTATTATAATAATGCAAAATAATTGAATATTGCCTAAAATTTATTATATTATTCAAAATTATTGTATTCATCTCATCATCTATTATTTTTTACTATTTAGTTTTGTATGTAAACCAATTAATATATTATATGGCATTGATCCTTGTGCTCTGTATAAATATTTTGCCATAATGTTATAAAATACAGCTATGTTTTCTTTCAAATAAAAAAAAATCACCATCCTATGTACATATTCTGTGAATGCTAGACTTTGTCTTAAAAGTTGAAACAGAAACCAAAAATAAAAAATAAGCCTTTGCATGTAAGGAGGAGAATCAGCTTCCAGAATTGCTACAATATATTGCCTAAAATGTCCAATTTTAAAAAATAAATTAAAAGACATGCAAATAAATGGGAAAGTGTGACTCATACAAATGGATACAAAAACAGGCAACAGAAAATACTTTTTCATGATGCCCAGATGTCAAACTGAACAAAGACTTAAAAGCAGTCATTAGAATTAGGTTTAAAGAACTAAAGGAAAACATGCTTAAAGGAAAGGAAGGAGGGTGACATCAGCATCACGGCAGCATACTAAGTTCCTTCTTTTTGTCTCTGTTTTTTTTTAAATAATAAATTGGACATCCATCTACAAATAAAAGTGCCTTTATGGGAGTTGTAGGAACCATATGCCAAGGGACCCAGGTGGAGTTTCACTCATTTGTGCCTTCAGATGGCAGGCAGACAGACTTTGGAATGGGCTTCAATATCAAAGCAGCCTGCAAACCTATCCTAACCTCACTCACCTCAGCTGGGTAAAAAACCTGGAGAGTGCTGACCTTAGACTATACTCATGGATGAAAGAATTTATAGAAGTCCAACCTTCCCAAAGGGAGATCACAGCATGCCATTGAAAAAAATAACAATTTGGATGCAGTAAAGATAGTAAAAAGAAATTTTCCAATACAACACCACCAACTACTCAGCACTACATGGGGCTAAACTGTCCAGCAGAAGCAACTTCTTCCATTGTGGAAAAAGAAAGCAGTGAGTAAGTGCCAAACTATTCTAGCTGAATGGGGCGTGGTTAGAAAACACCGTTTCTGTCTAGCAAAACCCAGAGCACTAAGGCAAGTCTTCTATTACTGGGAGGAGAGAGAAGATCAGGAAAGAGGCAGATAAGAATATCAAAGGGAATTTAAGGAATGTGGTTCCTGATAACTTTGACCAGAACTTGTAGGAAGTCTGCCCAGGAGCCTCTGAGAGTACCCTACCCAAAGTTCTCCCCACTAGGCCTATGAGAAAACCCAACAACACCAGCACTAAACTCACACCTTCTCCCACTCAGCAGTATTGTTCATAATAACCAAGATATGAAAACAACATAAGTATTGTCATCAGATTAATGGATTAAAAAGGTATGGTGTATATATACAATGGAATATTTTTCAAGCATGAAAGGAAGGAAATCCTGCCATTTGCACAAATGTGGATAGATCTTGAAGGCATCATTCTAAGTGAGATATTATACAGAGAAAGACAAATACTGTATGATGTCACTTATATGTAGAACCTAAAAAGACTGAACTCATGAAAACAGAACAGGACCTGCAGTATTTGGGGAGATGTTGTTTAAGGGTACAAACTTATAACTGTAGATAAATAAGTCCTGGGGATCTAATGCATGACACAGTGATTTTAGATAAATAAACTCCAGAGTTGCTAAGAGACTATATCTTAATTGTCCTCACACACATAAAAAAGTGATAATTACATGATGTGATAGAGGTATTAGCTAATGCTATGGTAGTGATTGTATGTCAATATACACATATATGTGAAATCGACATGTTGTACATCTTAAACTTATACAATATGTCAATTATATATCAATAAAAATAAAGTTTAAAATATCTTTAATCTAACATTTTAAATTAAATATCATATTCTCATCTATATAATTCTTTAAATGAACTGAAGAATGAAAGTCACTTTTCACATCAATAAATAATCCATTACTATTTTTGAGGTTGTCCTTCCAATTTTTTTTTTTGGCATTCCAATTTTTAATGGTTGTTGGTCAACTTTCTCAACTTTCCACTTTCACTTTTTGATGTGATTTGAATTTCTTGCCTCAGATTTGATTTTCTTCTTTACATTAGACACAGTTGCCTACAGTAGGTCAATCACTGTGAGATGGTTTTTGTGATTCTTATTTTCTTCTGGACTCATATTATTAGATGTATGTTGAGAATCTCATAATCTATATTGTATTGCTAATGTGATATAAGTAGCATTCTATGTACTGATTTGCTCTGGTGTTTCTTTAAATAGTTTTCATGTGTTAAAATGCATTTGTTTCATTTTAAATATAACTGTATATTATTTTTTGTTAAATTATTTTTATAGTGACATTGGATAATGAAATCTGGTCAATTTCAGCTGTACATTTTAACAGTAAGACATATATGTGTGTGTGTGTGTGTGTGTGTGTGTGTGTATGTGTGTGTGTTCACCTCCCGTAGTTAGATATATTTCTGTCTCCACATATTTGACCCCTTTACCCCATTTATCTCTCTCTTTTCCCTTCCCCCCTCTTCTCTGGTAACCACTAGTCTATTGTATATGTTCATGAGTATCTGTTTGTTTGTCCCATTCTTTCGTTGTTTTTAGGTTTGTATCCCATGTATAAGTGATATCATGTGATTTGCAACTTTATCTGTCTGGCTTATTTCACTTGGCATGATTATCTCAAGGTCCATTCATGTTGTCACACATGGCAGTATTTCATCTCTTCTTGTGGCTGAGTAATATTCCACTGTATATATGTACCACTGCTTCTTTAGCCAATCATCTATTATAAGACACTTCAGTTGCTTCCATGTCCTGGTCACTGTGAATAGTGCTGCTATGAACACCAGTGTGCAAATATCTTTTCAGAGATGTTTTCAAGTGTTTGGGGTAAATAGCAAGTGGAGGGATTGCTGGATCATAAGGTAGATCAAACCTTAGTTCTCTGAGGATGCTTCATACTATTTTCCATAGTGACTGTACCAATTTTCAGTCCCACCAGCAGTGTATGAGGGCTCCTTTTTCTCTGCTTCCTCTCCAACATTTGTTATTACTTGTCCTGTTGATATCGGCTATTCTAATAGGTGTGAGATGGTATCTCATTGTGTAAAACTATATATTATTGATTGCTTAGTTTTCCTTCAGATATTTTCAATTATATTAAGTATGTTATTGAGTAAAACTGACTATAAAAACAGGCAAAAAAGAAGTAAAGGAAGTTGTAATGACAATTTCTTATTCAAAAGAAAACATCAGTAGAGAGACAGAAATCATAAAAAGAGAAATAGATGCAGGATTTGAAAAATACAGTACGTGAAATTAACAATTCAGTAAAGAGTTCAACAATAGTTTTAAATTGGCAGAAGAAAGAATCCACAAATTTAGACTAATCAATAGAAAGTAACTTGAAGATCATTTAAGAAAACAATTTCATCAACTACAATAGTATAAAAGAGAATAAACTTTTCAGGAAAATAATCACAAAAAGTACAAGACATGGACATTGCAAACTTCAAAATACTACTGAAGTAAATTAAAGAAGATCTAGGTAAATGGAAAAAATATTTTACATTTGTAAATTGGGAGACTTACAATTGTTAGGATGGCAATACTTCTCAAATTGATCTAAAATGTCAATGCAATTCTTATCAAATTTCCTGTTTTTTTTTTTAATGGTTGAAATTGAAAAGCTGATCCCTAAATTTATAAGGTAAAAAAAATAAATGAAAATAGTCAAAATAATATTGAAAAAAAATTGAGGACTGTTTCTTGTTGTCAAAACTTACTATAAAGCTACATCAATCAAAACTGTGTGGTACTATCATAAGAACAGACATACGTATTAATAGAATAGCATTAAGAATCCAGGAATAAACCTATATGTTTATAGTCAATTGATTTTCAATAAAGGTACAAGAGCATTAAATACAGAAATAGTTTCTTTATTAAATGGTGTTGACAACTGGATATCCACATTAAAAAGAATGAACCTGGTCCCCTACCTCACACTTTGTGCAAAAATTAACTCCAAATGGATCAAATACCTACATTTAAGTGCTAAAAGTATACAATTCCTAAAAGAAACACTTTGAAGTAAGCATTGTTTTATTTGGCAAAAAAGCACAATAAAGAAAAAAATAATTTTGGCAGCATCAAAATCAATTACTTTTGTGTCTCAAAAGACACTGTCACATAAAATACAAAGACAACACACATAATGGGAGAAATATTTTGCAAAATATATATGTGATGAGAGACTTGTATCTAGAATATATTTTAAAAACTGCTAAAACTCAATAATCAAAGGACAAATAACCCAATAAAAAAAGGCAAAGGTTCTAAATTGCCATTTCTCTATACAATATATACAAATGGCCAATATCCCATTAAAAGATATCCAATGTCAGTAGTCATTAAGGAAATACAAATTAAAGCTATAATGAGATACCATTCTATAGACACTAGAAATACTGTAATAAAAAAGCCAGACAATAACAATTATTGTTGAGGATGTCTAAGGAAAGTCAAATGAGGTCACAAATCCCTGATCATTTAGGATTTGTGTTATTATAAGAAGAGACACCAGAGAGATCACTCTCTTTTTCTCCACACACGCACTGTAGAAAGGATGTGGTAGGACATAAAGAAAAGGTGATATTGAAAAGACAGGAAGAAAGTCCTCACTAGAAACAAATTATCTGGAACCTTTATCTTCGACTTCTTCAGAACTGTGAAAAAATAAATTTACGTTGTTTTAGCCACTCAGTCTAAGTCAGACTGAAAAGAATAAGAATTATATGAATTCCCTCATATGTAGAATATAAAACAGAAAGTATCAAATGAAAGAACAAAACAAACGAACTCATTGACTCTGGCAACACTATGGTGGTTCCCAGAGAGGAAGGGGGTTAGTAGAAGGTTGAAGAAGGTAAAGGGATCAAATACATGGTGACAGAAAGAGACTAAATTTGGATGATGCGCACAAAGTGCAATATACAGGCGATGTGCTACAATATTGTACACTTGAAACATATAATCTTATTAATGTATGTCACCCCAACAAATAAAAATATAAAAAATAATAAAAATAAAAGAATGCATATAATGTTATGAACAAAATATTGGTATAAATATGGATGTTAAAGACTGTTTTGGTGAGGTCTCAGACATAAATGAGAAACGGGTTAATAGAAACTGTAGGAATGGTAATTCTTATCATAAAGTAACAAAGAACTTGGCTGAATTGTGCTCTATTGTTCTGTGGAAGGCATAATATGAGAGATGAGAGATAAAATTGGATATTTAGCTGAGGAAACTTCTAAGCAAAATGTTAAAGTAATAGCTTGGTTTTTCCTTATCACTTAAAGTAAAACACCAGAGGAGAAAGATAAATTGAAGGAATCATTAAGTAAAAAGGAACTGGAACTTGAAGATTTAGAAAATTTTTAGCCTGTCTATATTGTGAAAAGTGAGGAAGTATTTTTCAAAGAGACATTAAGGGTGTGGCCAAACAACTATTTGATAAGAAGATTAGTATGAGTGTGAACCATGAATTTAACCAGCTACCTCAATAGAAGGAGGAATAAAGAAAGGAATATAGCAGGTGACACACTCCTTATTTGGTCCGAGGGAGGCAGGAGACAGGAAAATAGGGCTATTCATTTGAGAACAAGCTTAACCCTTTAGAAATAGCAAAGATGAATGTTTCTGACAGCAATCCAGAAATTATCAGGGCTGCCACTTCTCCCACCATAGACTCAGGAGGCAAAGCTTGTTTTCTACTTAGTCTCAGAAATTTAAGAGGGTAGTACCCATCCTTCTTGGTTTTAGAGGGCTTGAGTTGACAGAGCTGAAGGGGAATGGTTGCTCTTCAGGGTCATGAGGGTAACTCTGCCAACCATTAGATCTGGAGAGCAGAACATGGACCCAAAGAGGATAATTCTTGAGTCTTAAGATCACCTTGCTAAGCTTGGAACTTGCTTGGGACCTGTCATCACCTTCTTCCTTCTAGTTTCTCTCTTTTTTAATGGAAATGTCTTTTCCATGCCTGTCCCACCACTGTATTTGGGAAGCACATAACTTGTCTGGTTTCACAAGTTCACAGCTGAAGAAGTTTACCTCAGGATTAATCACACTTGGAGTCTGATCCATATCTGATTTAGATTTAGATGATATTTAGATCAGAGTTTGGACTCTAGAGTTGTTGCTGAAATAAGTTACACTTTGAAGAGCTGTTGGAATGGAATGAACATATTTTGCATGCAAGAAGATCATGCATTTTGAGGGGCCAGAGCATAATGCTGCGAACTGAATGTTGGTATCTCCCCTCAGTTCATTTGTTGAAGACCTAGTCACCAGTGTGGCTGTATTTGGAGATGGGGTCTCTAAGAAAGTAATTAAAGGTAATTGAGGTCATAAGGCTGGGGCCCTTTTATGTCACACTTAGTGTCCTTATAAGAAAAGGCACCAAGAATGCATGTTTGTCTCTTTCTCTCCATGTGCATACATCAAGGAAAATACATGTGAGGACATAGCAAAAAGGAAGACATCTGAAAGACAGGAAGAGAGCTCTCACCAGAAACAGAATCAGCCAGAAAGTTGATCTCAGATTTCTAGCCTCTGAACATGTGAATAAATAAATTTTTATTGTTCAACCATCTAGTCTATGGTCTTTTGTTATGGAAGCTGAAGCAGACTAATACAGTTGCTTGCATCAAAGGGGCAGACAAATTTTATAGGAAATGGCGAGTGATTGCTATTGAGTACAGAATTTCTTTTTGGGGGTGACAAAAATATTCTAAAATTAATTATGCAATGTTTGCACAACTCTATAACTATACTAAAAACATTGTGTTATATACTTTAAATGAGTGAGTTATGTAGTATGTGAATTAAATTTTAATAAAGCTGCCAATAAAAAAAAGTTAGATTATGTATCTTTTATTCTTAACAAATTGAGATTTTTTTAACAAATTGTCCTGCAGTCAACTTCAATTTTGATTACTGAAGATTAGTATTGTTATGCATTTTATTTTGTTCATGTTTTCGAAAACTATACATCAAATTATCTTCATTTTATTTTTTCATCCACAAAGAGTGGGAAATACAAAAAAACTTTTAAATTCTTCAAGTAGAATAAATTTAGATTTAGTGATTTTTGCTATCATTTCATGTAAATGCTTCTGAAAACTTCTTACACTTTTCAAAGTTCAATTTTCTATCTGAGGTGTATAATTATCCACAAGAGTGTTCCATCATTCAATAATCAAATTACATAGCTGTGTTCTAAATTGGCAGAAATTACATTTTGTTTAATGAATTATTAGAATTCGTCTTGTCTATTTTTTTCTTAAAATTCATCAGACATGCTTTACATGTATGTAAAAGGTATACTCCATCAAGAATTTATCTATTCTATATTTTATGGGAATTCATAGCTCTGAATTAATTTCCTATTTATTTTCCTGGAATTTTATGTATTTTTCTCAACACTTTATTCAATGATCCAGATGAATTTCTTTTATATCTTTCTCAAAGTCTTTCTGATTTTTGTTTTTTGTTCTTTGTATTTACTTTTGAAAAATTTTCTTTCTACCTTCTGGAAGAAAATAATAGTTCAGTATTTTTACTTAAAATTTACATTATTTAAAAATAATACATATAAAAATATCCACAACAGTTAATAGGTTACTAAAAAGGAAATCTATTTTGCATGTATGTAGTATAGTTTATTAACAATAATGAATGTTATTTATTAAATAGTAATTCATGTCATAATAAAAGTACTTTCTGATTTAAATTAGGGGCACAGCATATCATCTGATACAATAAACATTTGGCCAATGATATGAAGTGAAACATATCTCAAATTCTGATTAAATATGAGTAAAGACCAGGAATTTGTATTTTAACACACTTTGCAGGCCATTCTGATAAGTAGCTAGGGTTGAATACTGCACAACCAAGTTGGCAATGCTAAATTGTCCTAAATTTTTCTAGATCTATGGGATTTTTCAAATGAAAATTAAGATTTGAAATAGTCTGTGAGATCTTGGGCATTTTATTTTGGCACCAAAACATTATCTTTATATTTCAGAGGTATTCTAAATTTATTTTCTACTTTATCACATGGCTGAATTTAGAATGGTTAAAAGTAGACCAGTGATGAATACGAAGGGTTGGACTGTGAAACCAGGACATCCAGCTATAGGTGCTAGAAACTGGGAGAGCATTTTAGCAGTGCCAAATACTTAAACTATTTACCATGTGTAAGGTGATAGATATTTACAATAGAAAATGCATTGAATATGGAGTTAAAAGTCCACATCTAATGCATGAAACAATGGGTATATTATTGTGATGATTAAGAGAGAAGAAACTGCAACACATTTCTTAAAGTTCAAATACTGGCTCTATACTACTTTGGCAAGTTGAATGACTGCTATGGGCCCCTGTCCCACCTGAAAAACAAGTATGATGGTAATAATAGTACCTACTTTATATAATTGCTGTGAGTATTAGATGGGATGACATGCATAAAATCTATAGATCAATGTTCAGTATTTTCTGTTCAATGTTAGTTTTAATTATTATTATTTTCATTTATTTAATATTAGAATAAGATCTATCTTCCTTGGTTGTTGTCAGCATTAAATAATATATTTATACATTCACTTGTCGACATTCATTATGTATAGTCTATATGGTAGACATCATTCAAGACACAATTTTTCTATATCAAGATGACTTAGAAACACCTTCAAGAAGCTGAAAATCTGGTAAGATAGATGAAATAAACTGCTATAATGCATTGTATAAAGTTACCATGTGCTAAAACAGGTACACTTCATGAGTTCAGGGAAAGAAAGGATCACTTCCCACCAGAATTATCAATAGGGGCTTTATGGATATGCTAACATATGCTACAGGGCCTGAAGGAAAAATAAGATTTGAATATAAAAAATATGAAGGAAAGGACAAAGCTATTCCTGGTGTCAGGCTGTGTAAGAAAAGTATTAAGGTAACTAAGACTAGCCATGTACGTAAAACCATCATAAACTAGAAAGTGCTAATCTCCACATTTTAAGTCTTGAACGTCTTGGCTCTCACAGAAAAACATTCATATACATGATTACTTTCTAAGACAAATAAGAAACCAGCGTATTGCACAATAATTTTTGCAGGAGAGCTTAGGCTTGTTATTCTTGAAGCATACTCAAATAGTAACAGCATGTTATCAACCTAGACCTAACCCAGTTTGCCTTTGTTAACTGGGCCAATTCCCACAGTAGAGAGGGGGTTGAGAATCTGCTGACCTGCATGCTACCCATCGCCCACTCAGGCACATTAAAGGATGGGCATCCATTTTCAGTATTCCTAACTGATCTCCAGTTCGCATTAGAGAGGAGGGAAAACTGCAGCCACTGTATTTCTTGGCAAGCTGCTTGAATAAAAATAGAGACCTGCTGACTAAGTATTCACTATATCTGCAGACATTTCTCAGCTGGGGAAAGAGTCATTTTTCCCTAATTTTTCCCCTTTAGAATGTTTATGAAATGAGCCCCTCAATTGTCTCTTCTCCATAAAAAAAAACAATTTTTTGAATTAGTATTTTAAAAATACATTCATACTTACATATTTTTAAATTCTATATTTGTTCCAACTTTTCCTAACTGTCAGTCCTAAAATATCTGCTTTTCTTTTGTGGATAAAATAAGCCCTTCATGTATTAGTCTTTGAATCCATATAACAAATCAGTTTGTTTGTTTTTTCATTAAAGAAACAGAATCTGAGCCCATGACATCATTTACTAAATGCATTCTGGAATTATTAAAGATTTATAACTACCTCAGAAGACTTTAGAGATCAGGTATAATATTTTATTGATTTAACAAATACTCTTAGGCCCTATTCTAAGTATTTTGTATATGTTAAATTTCTTAATCCTCAAAGTAATTCTATGAGGTTGGTCCTATTATTATTCTCATTTTTGCAGTTGAGGAAACTGAGGCAGAGAGAGATTATATAATTAAAGGCCATAAGCTGAAGTGAAAAGTAGAATAGGTGTCACAGTCAGGCAATTTATGTCCAAGGGCCATGATCTTAAATACCATACTATGCTACTTTTCCATATGAATAATAATTTTAAAAACCAATATATTTTCACATCTGAAAAAAATATATATCCAATTCTAAATGGGACTATCCTTTCGGGTGTTCCACATTGTTTCTTCTGTCTTAATTCAGGACAAAACCTTTGTGTTTATTGATAATATCATGCCCCATAGGAGAAAGTTGAAATGGTTTTGCCTCCATGTAACAGTACTATTGATGCACTTTAGGATAACTGGAGCTAAGAAAGGAGTTGTTGCACAGATTCAATGAGATTCAATGAGATAAGTGGATGTTCTTATCATATGGAAGCCAATTTATTCACATTAGCTGAATTGAAAGAAATAGCAAAATGTGGTTTTTATGATCTCTTCAATCAAATAGATTCTTTAGTTGCCAAAAAAAAAAAAAAAACTTTATTTACCCCAACATTTACACTTCTATGTAACATGTTTAAGGTCCTTTTTAAATAGAATGAGAGACACTGGACATATCAAGCTCATAAAATTATAAACATTTTATTTTGTTAATCAGTGAAAATTATTTGACTATGACATAGAGAAGAATAAGTATCATCTAGAGTTTAAGAGCTTAGGCTCTAGAACTCAACAGTATGGGTTGAAATTCAAGCTAGACATTCTAACTGTGTGATCTGACACAAGTTACCCAACTGTCTGTGCCTCAGTTGCCTTGTCAGTAAAATGGGGCTGATACCTACAATTATTTCATTGGTTTATCATGAAGATTAAGTGCACTGATTTGTGTGTAATGCTTCTGTCACAGCCTAGCACATAGTAAGTGCTATATACATGTTTTCTTTTACTCTAAATAAATGTGAAACTCATGGGTCTGTGAAATATCTAAGCATATATAGTGTATTCAGACAAGAAAATTATTTATGTGCTGGTATATGCCAGGCATGTTGCTAAGAACTGAGACTTAAAGACCAATGGAATTAAACGACTATTATTTAGGAGTGCACAGCCTCTGAGGGAGGTGAGCATGTCCAATGGAGCGGAAGATTGGCTACAGTTACTTTTAAGGAGGCAGAATACCTTAAACTGAAGGCCTTTGTATGGAAATGTATTAATGGGATATGCAATGGTGCCTAATTACAGAGTTTGTAGCTGAGGCTGACCAAAGCAATCTTGTTCTGTATTCTAGAGTGAGAAGAATGTGTGAATCAAAGCAATACAGGAGAGAAGGAAAGAGGAGAAGGCCAAACTTAGGTGATAGAAATGATTAATTTAGTTTCCTTAAGAATGTGGCTAACTAATATATTAAGTTGTCTCTACACTTGAATGTTAAGTGCTTGCACCTCTTGTATACTTAAACAAAATTTGATACACACACAATTGTCATGTGTGCACTTGCGTGATTTCTTTTTCATTTTGAAGAAATCAATAGAAATGGCTGAATCTTTTATATAAGATGTATTGATCATGAATTGGAGATAACACACATAAGACAATAAAACAATCTCTGACTTGAATTAATTTAGTGGAAACAAGCTATCTAAGCTACAGTTGACCAAGAAAGGTCCCGTAAGCTTGCAAAAAATGTAGGAAGGTATTTTGGACTTCCTACGATAAGTGGAAGTATATTCTATTTACTCTTTACAACAACCCTTGAAGTTGGTCATATTATTAGTATTGTTTTATAAACAAGGCACTGATGCAAAAAAAGTTAAATGACTTGTCCAAAGTTATCTAGTTTATTATTGAACCTCCTCATTTTATAATTAACAAAATTAAGAGTCAGAGAAATTAAAACAGCTAAGGTATGTTAGTTGACTTAGTAGACTAATTACAAGTTAGTCTGACTTCTAATTTCAAATACTTGCCACTTCACCACACTTCATCCTCTTGAAGAAACTATTTGTGATTTCCACAAAACAGATGTTTAGGGCTCAATACTGAACACTATGACATGCATGAGATCGATATTAGCTTCTTAGAAGAGATAAGCAAAAGGGGAGGGAAGAGAAACAGCCTGCATTTTTAGCCCAGCGATCTTTCCCCAAAGAATAGATGGCTAAACTCAAGAAAAGTTCAAAAATATGTACAATATATACTTATTTCTTCACTTTGACAAGAACAAAAGTCCATATAACCAAAACTGTCCAAGATAACCAGTCAGTCAGACAACATCCCACTTTTACC
The DNA here is from genome assembly GCA_030015415.1 of Cynopterus sphinx. Classification (NCBI taxonomy): domain Eukaryota; kingdom Metazoa; phylum Chordata; class Mammalia; order Chiroptera; family Pteropodidae; genus Cynopterus; species Cynopterus sphinx. The sequence continues at coordinate 94,048,451 of CM057388.1, forward strand.
TTATTTATTCATTTTTGCTTGGAGACACAAATGCACACACACAAAATTCTTTGTTAAAACTCAATTAGGTGACATATTGTAGGATATAACAAAATCTAAAATTGCCTGTTGGGTTTGTATATGAGAAACTGTGCCTCATTAGCCCACTTCATAGATTCCTTCATGAATTATGAGGACTTGTTTCTTCTGATATTAGTGCAACAAAGCCATCACTTACAGGTGAACTACACAGCCTGGATTTGTCAGTTTTCTGTTCCACTACATTCTTTAACACAGATATTAAGTCAGAAAGAAGTTTCTTGACCAACTTTGCAGGCCCTGAGTATATTTTATTGCCCAACTCAATAAATGAATCCATGAATCCTAAACATATTGCATACAGAATCTTGAAGGAAATATTGTCTGTTATTTTAGATACTTATAAAATGTTTATAGACCTTGCTTCATAAATATAACTCAAGAACTAATATGAATATGAACTCTGCAATTGTGTCAGGAAACATTTGGCAATTTTCCTTCACATCTTACCTTCAATTTATATTTTGAGAATTAAAATGTGTCCAAGTAATTTATAAAATTCAACAGTCTCTTAGGAACTGATACACAACAAAGCAATGAAGCTGAGGCACATTGTATTATGTCATCATTTTGGGGTTACATATCTTTGAATCACTCCGAACTGATAAAGAATGGTGATTTACTTAGATCAGGTCACAGAGTCAAAAACTTAGCAGAAGATTGAAACGGCAATTTATAAATTTGACTGTGATAGACAAGCCAATTTAGATAAGTGTAGATCTGCATGTGGCATTTGCTCTGAATTTATGAAAAAGGCTAGGTCAATACAAAGTCCAAAGTGTTCAATTCATTGAGTAATAAATTGGCAAATAGGTGTTTCATTGAAATACTGAAATGTGACAAAATATGAATTCCTTAAAGATGGGCCACATATGTTAGCAGAAAATGTACTATGACTGAACTCAGACAAATCAGAGATAAGGTCCTGGTTCTGCCACCTACCAGCTACATGACCTCAGGTGAGCAACTCAACCTCTTTCTCCCTCATTTCTCTCATTGGAAAAACTAGGACTACTTCACTGATGTATCCCAGAGGTTGTTATCATGCTTCTATCATGCTCTGCTCTGCCATTTGACAATGTGAGAAAAACAGTAAGGAGTATTAAACTTGGAACTTCTCAATGACTAGGTTTGTATCCCTGGTTCAAAGCATGATTACTCTATCATTGCAGAGAATGTATACAACATGTAAATATTACTTGAGAAAGGAGTGAGTGGATTGCTATAGAAAATGAGCCCTTAATATACATGTGCATATTTTTTATTTAAAAAATCTATCATTTCTGTCCTTTACCACACAAAAGCAATAAAACAATTTTGATTCTATGCCCATGACTTATATGTGAGCATCCAACACACTGTCAGTTGATCTAATGAAAGGCAGACATTAGCCAAAATTTACTTTTAGCCATATGAGGCAAAAATTATAAACACTGAAGAACACCATTTTCTAAACTGTGCTGTGTTCATCTCCTTTCCAAGTTTTCTGTTTTGTTTTCCCAATTAAATAACAAAAACCAGTTTCTACATGTTATAGTTGGAAATAATCACAAATCACCCTCAGGAACTATATGAAAATTAGATTTCTTACATATTCATTTCTCTCATTCAGTTTAAATATTCAGTGTCACTGTGCAAAATACTTTTAATGTTAGTTTTAATGATTTTTCTGTTCACGTTCCAATTAATCCAGTACCATAATATGAAATGATACAATAATTATGTAATTAGTATTTTATATGTAGCTGTGCCTAACTTAATGTCTCTTGTTTCTAACAAGGACACCAGATGCTGTAAGTCTCTTAATCATCATGCTCTATAAGAAAATCATTATTTTGTCTACATCTTCCTTCAGAATGCAACTCACATAACTAAAACCATTCTCATATATTAAACTACAATGACTGACATGTTGTAGCTTTGATAACACACAAGATACCACCATGGGAAGGTTATCAAGTGAAAATGCTAATGTAGTATTTTTATATGCACCTAGGTATAGTACATAGGATATATTCAGATTCTTTCTTTTAGTGATGATTCTATTATAATTCACAATAAAAACTTGTCCATCAGAATGATAGCAGAGAAGGCAATGGAATACTACTCAACCATAAGAAGAAATGAAGTACTGCCATTTGTGACAACATGGGAGGACCTTGAGATAATCATGCTAAGCGAAATAAGCCAGACTGGAAAAGTTGAAAATTACATATTACTTATATGTGGGATATAAACCTAAAAGCAACAAATGAGCAGAACAAACAGAGACTCATAGACATGGACTATAGATTAGTGGTCACCAGAGAATTTCAGACTAGTAGTTACTAGAGGACTGTAGAGTAGTGGTTACTAGTGGAGCAGGAGAGAAGTGGGGAGGTTGATGGGGTAAAGGGGGTTGAATATATGGGCTTTGGAAGAGGGTGAAGTGGGTAAAGGGGATCAAATATATGGTAGCTGAAGGAAACTGGATTTTGGGTGGTAAACACACAATAGTATATACAGATGTGAAATTATAATGCACACCTGAAAATATTATAATTTTATTAACCAGTTACCCCAATAAACATAAAATTAAAAAAAATGATAATAGAAAAGGAAAAAAAAAAACCTGAGAGATCTATTTTAACCCTTTCATTTCACTAGTCAATAATAAACTATGGCCTGGAGCTACAACTGGTGTATACTTTTCAATGCACCCTCTACTGCTCCTTGTCACAATGATGTATAGAGAAAATGTTCAAAGAATTGGCATAATATGAGTTTTTAAATGAAACATTATTGAACTTCCAAATATAAGAAAAAAAAAAAGAAATACTCACTAAAATAAAAAGTTCCTTCCATTTTTACAAGTCACTGTTTGAGGACCTCCTTCTCATGCCCTGCCATGTCCCATCAAGAATGTTGGTTCATAGAAGCAAGTAAAAACATTTGGGAGCAAATTAGTTCTTTCACTAAAATTCACAAAACAATGAGAAGGAGATCTACGCCATGAAAGCATTTCACAGGTGTAATATCTAAAAGTTAAATCCATGCTTTTAGGTAAACAGTATACAAACAAGCATTCCCCTATATCTTTGTGTCTCAAGTCAATCAACCTCAGCTGCAATCATACCAATTCTATACTACTGTCCAATGTCACCTTTCTTGTAATAAGAAAAAAAACTGTGGCTGACTGTGCATCAATGTAAGTAAGGAAAAGAGAAAATAAACAGAGAAGATTCTACAGATAAGAAATTTAGAGGTTAGGGAAAATTCCACTGAGAAATATCAGGTATAAAACTAATTGTTAAAACCTAAATTGTTGGCAGTACTTTTAAGTTCTGTTAATTTCAGTAAATTTCATTTGCATTTGGCACTATCACTGCCACTATCCAGTTGATGGTTATAGTTGTTGTGGGTGATGTCAGCCCATTGCCATCATAACAGCTGTTCAGCTGCCTGCGTATGCTGTCATTTTATTGAAAACAGATCTCTCATTACAAAGCAAGGAAGAAAACATAGATTTTGCTCTATTCAGCTTCTGGTAGTGAAAGACTAATATTCCCCAGAGTGATAATAACAGAACAACCAACACAGAGGCAACTACAGTACCACTGCACAGAAATATTACAATTCATGTGAAGTAGGAGAATGATGATCCACCAAGCTTAAGACACACATAATTGCTGAAGAAAATAAATGCACTACCGGATTGTGTCAGGAAATATATTTATTGATCATACTTGGAAGTTGGGTGTTCACTAAACAGCAAGTCACTAACTTAGCATGAATCAATGCAAGGTATTGTACAGGTTTTTTGTTTGGTTAGGTTTTTAGCTGCTGTTGTATTTTTGTCCTTGAGAATAATGTGATCTAGGAAAAATAAATAAATACTGAAAAGTAACAGAAGTTAAGTTTCCAGTGAGGCAAACAAGAAAAGAGAGCAGTTTCTCAAGGTTGGGTTAGTCAGAGAAAATCTCCTGGAGGAGCGGCTACTTTAAGCACAAGTACGATTTCCACAAGCCTAGTAGAACAGGGAAGATTTAAAGGTGGGAAAAGAAACATAAGGAGAGGCAGTGAAGATGAGTGAACATTGAGTGTTTGCAGTATAGTGAAAAAGCCTGTTTATCAGGAGTAGAATTTGCGTAGGGAAATAGCAAAAGACAGGTGCTTCATGCTGGATTATGGAAGGCTGAAATTGCTAGGCTTGGTTTGGAATAAGAAGTTGTCCAAATATATTTTAACTCTGATAGTGCTATATGCCTAGGGTTTGTTCAGGTCAATCAGGTAGTTGCCTGAAGAATGGATTAGAGTTGAAGGTAAATAGAACATCTATTAATGAAGATGTTATATTTGTTTTATACAGAAAAGTTCTTATTAATTTTGAAAATGACTTGCCTATATGATGAACATGATACTTAGAATTATAAACATGTATGTGTGTGTTTGTATATATCTATATATCTATATATATATATATATAAATATGCATCTTAGTTAAATATATATACTATATAAATATATAATATATAAACATTATGTACTTGTCAGAATTAATTAATCTAGATTGTGTAAATGTTTTTTTTTCTTTAAATACTTTAATGAAACATTACTGATTTTGAGAAACCAACTGAAATATAAATACTGAAGGAAAAGTCCATATGCTTTGGTTAGGATTTTAAGTAAAACCACCCTATAATTTCTTTAGGTGGGTCTACCTAGTGACAGAACAACCAGTCAGAAAGTAGAAAATTAGTTATTTAAACAATGATTTGGTAAACTATTCAGCAAAATGGAAATGCTTATGATATAAATTTATATGAAAATGAAGCAGAAAAAGTGATGAACATACAATGGGTTAAATATTGACAAGTACTAGCAAAAAAAATTGCAGATTTAGAAGAGAGCATTATGGGATTATAAAAGATCTTTGTGTTTAAAATTAGAGGTTATTATTTGTAATTCTTCTTATAATTTTAAATGATAAATCAATACAAATATGTTGATGATTTCAATCATCGTGTTGGAAAATAGACAAAGGGCCCAGACTAGCTTAAAGTCTAGGTACAAGATTAAGAAAACAGTTGACATGGCAGATACCTGGCCTGCATACCACCACTCTTAAACCTATGCCCATTACAGACATCACTAATCAAATGTGGCCTTTCCTTATCTACATAGAATTCCCAGTAGCTGCTAATAATAGCTCAGAATATTCACAAAAAATGAAACCGTGCCATTTCCTGCCAATAAACAGCTTTCTGTAGCAGATACTCAGTGGAGAAAATCTACCACAAAAATAGAACAAAATAAAATAGAATAAATAAAATAAAATAAAATAAAATACTGTAAAGTAAAATAAAAACAATAAAATAAAATAATAAAATAAAATAAAATAATAAAATAAAATAAAATAAAATAAAAACTGAGGACACCAAAATCTCATTTCTCTCTGAACTCACAGCTTCATTTTCTTTAAGCCAAGATATGTCCCAAACAGATTTGTTAAATTCCTATCTGGCCATAATTAAACTGAGAAAGATTTTATCAAGTACAAGTCTATGTCCATTTTAAGAATTTTGGAGAAATTTTAAATAAAATATAAAAAACTCATATGAGGGATATTTGTTAAAATTTATATTTCATTTGCTTTGTCTATACAACTTCCACTACTTTAGTAAACAAAATATGCATTTACAGCTACTATTGGCAGACCATTTAAAGAACATTAGAAAATTTCTTCCAATGTGGAGACATCTACTAATAGACTTTACCCTCAATGTTGGGCTGGAGAAAACTTCTCTTTTGTTGTTCATGGGATTTTTTTGAAACCTTAATAACTGCTGTGGCACATCAAACAGTTTTGGTTGTTTGTTCAGTTAAGTCTCTCATGTTGGTTTGTAGTCCCTGAGTTGAAAATCCCATTTAAAATGACAAGAGGGGAAAGTTTGTTTGTGTCATTGACAGGACACACATTTCTGACAAAACCACCTTGATTCTGACTTAATCATTGACACCTCTGTTCCCACACCAACCCCACTGCTCTTCTGCCATGTTCTAGCTATATATCTGGATGCTCTATTTAATATTAGCAAGCATAAAGGCAAGGTCTGCATACAAATGAGTAAGAAGACAAGTGTAGGCAATAATCTTTGGTTAAATTAAGTCTCTTTTTTCACATTAGGGAAGAAATACTGTAAGGACCAAATGCAACTAGCACTGAACAACAACTCTTTAAAATGTAATCCTGCCTTCCTACCTGTGGATATGCTCTTCACAACGTCAGAGTTGACTGGTCACTCTTTTGAATGTTGGTTCAACACTGACTCATCTTTCATGACTCAGCAAACTTGCTATTTCCTCTGTACTACCTGCTAGAAACTCCAAACACAGAGCTAAATATTCTTCTCTTTTAATCTCTCTGCTAGTTAGTATTTGCCTCTGATATAGCACTTATCTCAATTCATTAATCACTTGTATGTAAATTTCTTAAAGATAGGGAATATGTTTCAGTAATTGCTATAACTCTAGCAGAGTGCACAGTCCTTAGCACATAGCAGACATTCAAAATTTGCATATTGGTTGAGCAATTATATGTTGGGGTCATATATTAAAGTTGGGGAGGGTCTTCTAATGAGATATAAGACCCAGGATGCATCATGCAATGTTCTTCAAAATGTTTGTACTCAGGTAAAGTCAGCTATGGAAGAGTATCAAGGGCAATCCTGAGTAGTACATATTGTAAAAATATAAAAAGAAAGTGTTCAGATAAACCTTTGGCCACCTAGAGGTGTATGATAGAAGAGGAAGTGATGATGTCTGTAATAGGCTGAGATCATGTCAGAATTACATTAAGGGAGCAGGCAGCTTCCTCTTCTACCATGTGCTACCTTCCTTAATTGCCTGGTTTCTACAGTAGTGTGTGTGTGTGTGTGTGTGTGTGTGTGTGTGTGTGTGCGCGCGTGTGTGTGTGTGCGCGCGCGCACGCATGCACATACCAGGGCCTATAAGATTTAGGACAAAGGAACTTGGATAGCAGCCTTATAATTTTGCACCTAATTTCATAGACAATGAAGATATTGTGAAATTTTTTGAGGTAGAGAATAACAAGCCAGACTATACTTTAGACCAGTGGGTTTTAACTAGGAAAGATTCCTGCCCCCTCCCCTAATACAGGGATGCTTGGCAATTCTTGGAGACATTTTTGATTGTCACAAATAGGGGTGTTGGTGTTACTGAAATCTAGTAGGTAGAGGCCAACAGGTTGCTAAGCATCCCATGATGTGTAAAATAGGCCCTCTGCCTTAAAGAATTGTCTGACTCAAAACATCATTAGTGCTAAAGCTGAAAATCCCTACTTTAACATTTCATAGAAAATATTTCATAGACATTGCTCCCTTGAGCAGAAAATTGATAAAATATTTTTACATTTATATAAAATTAAAAAATACTATTTACAATATACACATATTTCATTTTGTATTTATTCAAAATATATTTATTGAGCATCTCCTATTTGATGGGCATCATGTGACTATTCTGTAAATATACCGATAAAAAAGGCAAACGAATCCTTGCCCCAATGGGATTAAATATTATATCGAACATTCATAATGTAAATTAACATGCTAGAGGCTCTGAAAAGTTCTGTAACAAAGAAACATACTTTCTTTGTTTAAATCAGCATTTCCTAATATTTGACAAATTCCTTTTCAAGAAAAGCATACTCCTTATTAACATTCCTCAGAGTTATCATTATTTGAAACAGTTTGAGAAACACAGTTTTAAGCCAATGAAGTGAGTGCCAATGGACAGGATTATTGAACAACTCAAATTTTGTATTCAGAGAGTCCAGCAAGATTATTGCAATAATCATAAAATAAGGGCGATAGCCTAAAATAGGACATTAGTGGTGGAAATTAAGAAGAGAAGATGGCTAGAAAAGAAATGTTGGATGTAGAAGCAACGGAATTCACTGTGGTGGGTGGCAAGTTAGGGAGATGTATAAAAATGTCTGACACTTTTGGTCTGAAAAGATCAGTTCTGTTTTCAACATTTTGAGATTAAAACATACAGGCAGTAAAAAAATTACAGGCTTGGATATTAAGACTGGAGATTTAGAAAATATATATAACATAAGCCTCAGCTTTAAATTTGATTTTTGAGGGTAATTGGGAAAAGGATTAGAGACAAGGAAAGCATGGTCAGATCATTGAAGGAGTGGGTGCATAAATAGAAAAGGCATTGAGAAGATGAAACAGAGACAAAAAAAGAGATCCAAAGAAAGCTATGCTATAGGATTCAAAGGAGCCTGTCAGTGGGTTCTTGCCCCTTAGTTCAATGACAATGACATAACAGGAGTAAGTCTCATACTGATATTGTCTCAGTTGGACAAAGCGAATACTCTATGGGGCCTGTTATTGTGTGCTCCTATTCTTGTAGTATACAATTCAGTCACCTACAGTCCTTCACCATGGTATTTGTCTATGTCATAAATGGGGGTGTTGGTGCTACTGGGATCTAGTAGGTAGAGGCTTATTTTGTCTCTTGTCTGTGTCTTAGTTTTCTTTTGTTGCTGTTGTTGTTATTGTTGTTGTTGTTGTTCTTTTTGATCTAGGTATGTATTGCCTGCATCTTTCTTAGGCCTAGAATGAATATGTTCTCAGGCAATCCAGTTTTCTTCACTATGCTATTTTTTCTTTAATATTTTTGTTTTATTCCTATTTTCATTTTCCTCAATTTTAAACCTTTGGTTTTCCCCTAGTCAGTTCAGCTCTAAAGGAACTATCTCTGGCTGATCAATTTAATACATATTCTATCTTATCAGCCTAAGCTTGGAGGAAAAATAATCATGACTGTTAGCTTTGGCCTTTGTTGAAAAATTTATAATTATCTAGGCCTTGCTGGAACTCTCAAAGCTGTTAATATGATTTTAAAAATTTTTGTTAATTCTTTTCACTGATTAGGCCCTGAGCAATACCCACTCTTATTTTAAATTAGGTGGTTATTATGATTGTTTTCAAAGTATCAAATCTAAATGTGTGTTTCACCATTTATGAACTCTAATCATCTTATTTATAAAATGAAAATCAGGGTTTGATGCTAGTATATACTTCAAGGGTTTTGAATAGGATCAAATAAAATAATATGAGAGAGTGCTTTATAAACGGAAAAGCACTGTAAAGTGTTACTTATTGATAATATCTTTAATATTATTACCATCATTCTCTATCTTGACTGTGACCAATTTCACACTGATTATAGCCATATGATCATCCAGTGGGAAAGAACTTTGAAAAGTGTGGACCAAAAACCCAGCAAACTTGATTCCTGGGTTCACTCTCACTCTGCCAAATTTGTCCCAATACTTCTCTGTATAAAAAAAAATCACTGTGTTGTAGGTACTGACTTTTTCCTCTATAACCAGGAACTTCTAGGTATATACAAATTAGTTTTGGATTCTTTGGAAACTTAAAAGAAGTTATATTTTTTCCTTCTCAATCTTTGAATTTATGATATTCTGAAGTACAAAGGTAACTTTCCCCTTATTTTTATGTCCTACCCAGAAGCATGGGTTTGGGGGACAAGAGATCAGAACTAGAAGTAAAAAAGAATATGAATATTCCACAACATACTAGTTGAGTGACCCTAAACAAGTAAGCTTCATTTTACTCATCTGTGCCATTAGCTTGATGATGATTCCTATCTTATTGAGTCAGCAGGGATATCGGAAAAATTCCCTATCAGGCATCTGCCCGGTGTAGACTTCTTATATTTTGTTGTAGCAATAATTATTATTTTAAATACATATACACACTCATATAGCTGCAGGCCCTCCTCTCTTATTACCTGCTCAAAGAAAATCTAAAAGTACAATTATATTTTTATGTCTGCCACATTACCTTTCCCCTTCTTCCTACCACTTAACAATCCCCCTCTCCTGAGTCTCTATCATTATACACTAGACTTTACATACAGATAAACATATACTTAGCTCATGTCTGGCCCAAAGCATATCCCCCTACCTTGTTAATTAGAATGTCACAGTTCTTGGGTAATGGAGTCTAAATCTTTTAATATTCGGTATGCAACTTTTCCAACAAATTTGCTTCTCTCACATATAGCTAAAATTATTTCTCTTCTCTGTACATTCAGAAATAGATTGGGACCATCATGAAAAGGGCATATTTTATAAAATGGCATATGCCAAAGGCAACTTCAATATTGAAAAGGACCTATATATTTGCCCACTATTTTTTTTAAATTATCGCATGAGACCAGTTAGCAGTTTTATTTAAGAATTGTCACTGTAAAAACTAAAGACACATTTTACACCTTCAGAAATATTAGCTACTGGGAACTGCAGGGGGTGAATCCAAGAGGAGAAATACTCTGTGTTTTAAGTGCTCTCTTAAAGCTGAAGAGAGAAAAAAATTTCTCTTGGATTTAGTTTTTATACAAAAAGATATTACAGCCAAAGACATTGAATTACCTTACAAAAAAGGCAAATGTTAAATTAAAAAAAAAAAGAAGGTAACAATGGATAAAATATTGAAGCATTTTATTGAAAGATCGTCAAGCATACACTTTCAATATGTCTTTCCAAAATAAGACTATAAAATATCATTTATACATTCTATGGGCATCCTCTGAATTATTAGAGGGGAGTTTAGTACTAAAATCAAGTTTATTTCTCTATTTAATGAATGAGTCACCTGTTATATATTGATGTCACTTTATAACTCAGGAATAACAGTTTTTAAGATTTGCATATTTGAATAGATAAGCTATGATACAAAAATATAATGAATGACTGCCTATTTTAAAGAACATGAGTGTATGATAGATTATACAGATATTTATATATGAAAGTTTTCAGTTATAAAAGCAAAATATAACATAAAGCACAAATATTATATATACTGTCCAAAATATATTCATATTACTAAAGATTGAAAGATTCAGAAAAAGGTTTGCATTTGATTTTCCTACTTTTTATAGATTACTGCTTAGCTGCACAATTTATAAGTAAAAAATAATTTGTAATCTTTGTATAAAATTGAAAAATCACAGAGTTTAAAGGAACCCTCAAGGTTACCCATCTAGTCAAATGCCCCCTTATCCAACTCAAGTCAGTGTAAAACCCAATTTCTTTCAGGAGGAAGAAACTATGTGCTGCTCTCAGGAAGAAATAGATATAAGTCCATTAAGGAACAATGCAGAAAAGGAATCCCTAAAACCATGGATAAAAGATAAAAGAAGAGATAATAGGTACATTTGACTAAATAATTACTAAGGAGTTGCTGTCTGCAGGTATTTGAAACCCATAATAAAATAAGGAAATTATAGAGATGGTTTGAAAGATATAATTAAAATAATTAGATTAAATCAATGAAAAGAAAGTGTACCTGGAAGACAATAAGCCCCCAATTTTCAATGAACAAAATATATCAGAGCAGGAAGTAATCTTCATAAGGGAGGCAGCAAAATCTTTCAATGTTCAGTACATGGAAACATCATACAGGTCAAAGACCTGAAAGCAGAATCACTGCTCAGGTCCAGGCCATGAAAAAAATGGCCTGGAATGTGTTTGATTTCTCTTTTCTCTGATTCTCTCAAACAATCACATTCTCCCAAAGTGATGACAGCTACCGTTTCATCTTGTCTTTCATTTCTCAATCTATCTGGCAAGGGCTGACACACCTGTGTGGACAAACATGAAAAAACAGAGAAGTAAAGAAGAAATCAAAAGATAATTTAACTAAAGCTTTTTATTTTCCCTCAATCTCATTTTCTTTACTCTCTTACAGAGATCAGTTTTCCCCATGAAATCTGATAATGGGATATATCTTTGTCACATAAATTACATTCACTTATTGTTATTATTACATTATTATTATTATTATTATTATTATTATTATTATTATTATTATTGAAATCACATGGAAATAGTAATCTAAGCACAGAAAGGTAAAAACTTAAAGGTATACTTCTTTCCACTTCTCCTTTTTCTCAGAGGCAACCATATTTGTACCATTTCTGATTTTAGATCATCCATGGTTGACTCCATAACTCCAAACAATTTGCTTATACTTATATTTATTTATTAATACAATTTAAACAGAATAGCAGTGATTGCTAACTATCCCTCATATCTGCTCTTCTCTTCTTCCACAGTGAAAGCATTTTTACCTGGGTATATATCTGCCCCACTAAAGACTATATCCCAGTTTTTCTTGCAGATAGGTGAAGTCGTGTGAGTAGTTCTGTGACTAATAGAATGTCATGACTTTAATGTGAAGGAATGTTTTCCCCTTAAGGTTTTCCTTAATCCATGGGTTGAAATGAAGTTATGATGGTTGAGCTAATGCATCCCTATGGATGGCAAGATGAAAACAAAGTGTGGAGGAGCAACATAATAAAAGGAGCCTAGATCCCAAATTTTGTCAAAGCAACATACCAACCAAGATCAACTACTTAAACTATTACACTAGAGGGAAAATATTATGTTGGAATTTCTTTGCTCCAACAGCATAGCCTGTATTCTAAATAACAAAAAAAATGTACCTATTTTGTATCTGCCATGAAAAGTGAGAGATTTAATTCACTCTCACTATTACCTGCAATCTTTTCTTTACAATTTTTGTAAATTTCTGTATTTTGAGTTCTCTTTCTTGCATTATAACAAATAATATATTTAATGATTGTTTCTTGATCCATCAACTTTAGACAGTATTATTTGACTCCCCATTGCATAAGATGTGTTACCATCTTTACATTATTTCCCTCTACTTCCCCTATTGTTAAGCTATATTATGCTTATAGTATTTTTTTCAATTATAATTAAGTTTTATGTGCTTTGCTTATAGACTAATGTTAAAAATTGAAAACCAGGGACTCACTCGACCCTGGGGTGCTGGCTGCTCTCCTGCGGCCACAGGTGCCCAGACCTCCAACTCTAGCTGCTGGGGCTCTGCAAGCTGGATGAAGTTGCAGCTGGCTGCTCTTTGCATCTACTCACATCCTCACGCCTCTGGAAGAAGTGTTACTTCCTGGCCATTGACCAGACATCAATGGCTTCATCCTGAAAAGTATTGCTCAGCAACGCACAGCTATCGACTACCACTTTTCTCAGCCAATCCGCTTAGGAAACATTCCTTTGAATTTAACAAAGACAATACATCATGATGAATGGCACCTGCTTCATTCAAGAAGCACCACTGCAGAGCTGAACAGAACTATCTTGCTCTTTGGCTGCATCGTGACCACTGTCAGTTTTTTTTTTTTTTTTTTTTTTTCTGGTAGGAAAGCTTCACCCAGCACATGGCTGGCCTTTTTTTTCTCATAACAGGTTTTATTGACTCCATGTGTTCAGCTCTATTAGACTTCATGTGGCACTTACAGGAAGTCTGGGAGGTATCTGTTACCTTTCCCTGAGATGTGGAGTGGAAAGAACACTTGGGCTTCCTGATCACATCAGGATCAAACCAAATGACCTTGGGCAAATGAGTACTGTATTTATAAGAAAATTTAGGAACAGTTACGGAGGAAGGACTGTGGTGGGGTGCAGGCAGATGATAGTCATTTACATGTCAAGGAGAGAGGCCTCAGAGAAAATCAACCCTATCCCCACCTTGATCTCAGATTTCTAGCTTCCGGAATTGTGAGAAAATGAATTTCTGATGTTTCAGGGAAAAAAAAATTGAAAATCATGAAAACTACAGACCAAAATCTCTCAGGAACATAGATCCAAATATTCTCAGCACAATATCAGTAAATTGAATCCAACAATGTATTTTTTTTTAATTTTACACCACAACTAACTGGGATTTATCCAAGATATGCGAGGTTGGCTCAACATTCTAAAATCAGTTAATGTAATCCATCATATCAACAGGCTAGAGAAAAAAATCACATGATCATGTCAATAGATGATGAAAAAGCACTTTCCAAGTTTTAACACCCATTTATGATAGAAAAAAAAACTCTTAGTAAACTAGGAGTGTGGAGGGACTTCCTCAATTTGATAAAGGACATCTACAGAAATCCTACAGCTAACATTGTACTTAATGGTGAGAAATTTGAAGCTTTCCTAAATTTGAAGATCTGGTAAAGGGAAGAATACCTTCTCTCATTACTCCTCTTCAACATCATATTAGAAGTTCTAGCTAATGCTGCAGGTTCAAAGTCAAAGGTATTCTGTCACAGACTCCATATATTCCCTATAGTCATGGCACATTTTCAACTTATTTCATTCTGTTTTGTGTTACATGACTCTTATACATAATTTCATTCTTTCTGAAATTGCAAGGGCTTTTCTATGTCTTATTTATAAAATGAATATATGCCTTCTTCTACATGAAATATCATTGAATATCATGGTCATGTTAGAAATTGCTGATTGTCCACCCCAAAATCTATTCTCTCCCTAGACCTAACTGGACACACTCTCCCTTACAAATAGGCTTGACCAATGGCATCTAAGTAGAAGTTGTTGGGTAGAACTTCCAAGAACTAATTTAATTGGGAGGTACCTTTTGTTTTCCCTTTGCCTTGCTTCCCTGTTTCATCAGAATGCCAATGTGATGTTTAGAACTACAACGTCCATTTGGGAACTGTGAAACTGCACTGTTGATGCAATACCAGCAACCAACTACCTCAACATTATTTATAACATGAAAAAAATAAATATTTTTGTATTTTACCATTATAATCAGGACTGCTACTAATAGCCAAACACAATATCCAGTATTATACTAGAACTACTACATGGTTATCATCCTGGGAATTATTTCTATTATGCTCCTCAGTCTCACATTTCTTAGCTCCTATTTCTACTCTTCATTTTTACTGGTGCATAACCACAAAAAAATTCTGATCATTTTTTTAAGAAAGTAATTCATCACCAAGTCTTTAATTTTTTAAAAAATGTTTCTCTCACTCTTATTTGTTAATTTGGCTGGGTATTGAGCTCTAAATCCTAAATTATCAACCTTCAGAACTTTAAGTTTGTCCATTGTCTTCTAGAATCTTAGGTCACTACCTAGAAGTCTAATGTCATTTTTTAAAAATCATTCCTTTGTAGATAATTTGTTCTGTTTTGTCTCTTTTCTAGATACCTTTAGATATTCTCTTGATCTTTAGTATAACATCTTGTGAAGATTTTTCTAGGTGTTTACTTCATCCATCATACTCAGCACTCAATGGACTCTTCAATCCCTAGAGTTTTATTTTCTTTTTTTGACACTAGAAATTTTCTTTTATTTCTTTACTACTTGCTGCTCTTCCCCCACCTTCTCTGTTTTTTCTAGTACTCCTAATTAGATTGTAGTTTGTCTTTGAAGCTTGGTCTTTAGTATTTTCTAACTTTCCTATCATATATTCTTATTCATTTCTTCCCTCTGTCATCTGAAAGCATTTTTCAAACATGTTTTTCAATCATTACATTGAATTTCTTATTTTAATAATCTTATTTTTAATTTTCCCAAACTCTTCTTTGTCTCTGATTGTTCTTTTAAACTCAAAGCATCTGTTTTTATTTTACAGATGTATGTCTTATCAAATTTATCTGAAAAAATAAAGTAAATTTTTAAAAATTTTTGTCTTCATAAAAAAATGCATGGCTGTTCTGGAATAAGATGTTTGATTAAATTGTTCCCCCTCTTCTTTTGTTTTCCTAAAGTTTTTGATGATTCTTGGTTTTCCTTTTATGTATTTTTAAAGTCTGTTTAATTAAGTCAGATAGTTGATAATTCCACCAACTATTAGCAATCTTCTGTTATAAATGAGTAGACCAAACTACACATTTTTATGCAGGGAGTTATTTAATTAAAATTTTTAACTTATACATCTTTTCTCACTTCCACTCTCCACTGCTGCCATTTCTGGAGAATTACACTGGAAAGGAGAATCCTCTTTTCTACTGGAACTTCTTTCAGCTTTGGTTCACTTTGCTCAGGGGTCATCTGTCAATATGATCCCATGAACTTTCCACCCTCCCAAAATTCAGCACGATCTTTGTCCACTAATTTATCATCTCTTTCCATATTTCCACCATATTTTTATCACTTTTTTCTCATTCTTTTGAAAATTTAATGTCATTTTAATGTGTTTAGGGGAAGGAAAGAAGTGAAAATGTCTTTCATCTAGAATCAGAAATCACAGATCTTTGCTTTTAAGAAATTGTCTTACTATAATCATACTTTCATATCCAGTTAAATAATCTGTCTTCAAATATTTCAGAAAACATATTTGAAGGATGAACTTATTAATTCTGTTAAAGAAAAATAATTGACTGAATCTCTTTTATTATATTAGATCTAGATTGTATTTATTAATAATAATATCATTTGTATAAATCTTACTATCATAAATCTATTTTTATGCTTCATATTATATATCATTTAAATATTTTATTTTCACATCAACCTTTTGAAATAGCTTTCCCAGCAAAACAACATATTCCCTACATGGCAACCTACACAAAGTCTCCAAAATAGCAGTACAAGCTAAAAATCAGACTGACCATTAAAATTGACAAAGGCATTTTCCCTAACATTTACCTCATTAACTCTAAACTTCATTGAGGAGTAAATCAACCTGGAAACCTCATTAATTACCTATTAAGTCTGCTTCTCTAGACACATTAATTGGTAAGGTGATACCTCTGAACTAAAATGTCAAACAGAAAAAGGGAATTTTTAAGGTGTAGCTACCATATATTTTGTGGAGGAGGGAACAGGCAATTTGTTTTCTGTTTCCTGGGCTTCAGTAAGACAAAGAAGTAAAATTAACCCATCCTTCCACAGATGAAGAATTCCTTCAAATGACAGGTGATTTTTAAAATCCCCTAGTTGAATTCAGTGAAACACCTATGTGTGTTTTTATGGTGCCATATATACCATCTTTATCTTGAGTGATCATTATAATACCTTGTATAGGTTAAGTTTAGTTTCTGGCATAAAAGCTAATTATGTAGAGAATGATTCTTCAACAATGTGCAT
The DNA here is from genome assembly GCA_030015415.1 of Cynopterus sphinx. Lineage (NCBI taxonomy): Eukaryota > Metazoa > Chordata > Mammalia > Chiroptera > Pteropodidae > Cynopterus > Cynopterus sphinx. The sequence continues at coordinate 94,065,514 of CM057388.1, forward strand.
ATTAAGAAGGAAGCAAGACACTAAATCCCATAAATCACCAAAAATTACTGAAATATGACTTTTACTTTAATATGTTTAGTGGAGAAAGGAAGATGGATCTTTGAAAATGTCATAGTTTGTGTGAATATAGTTAAATTCTAAAAACAGTAAGAGTGACACTGAACCACTTGAAAGTACAGGGAAAGAGCTGAAAAATGAACATTTCAAGATGTAATTATAAGAACATCTTGGGTGTATTTCACGCATTCTATTCTTATCAAACAAATGGGGTGGGAGCCTAAAGACTAGCCACCTTAACCATTCCTGCAAGCACCTAATTACTTTGATCTGTGTCTCATTGTGTTGTTTCCTGGCTCTGAGTGATGGTTTTAAAGTCTCAACATATGGTATATTTACAAGAAGAGAATATTGTTTCTAAGTCATCTTATTTCTCATAAATGTGTAGCAATTACCAGTAAAGTGAATCCATTTATCATACTTTTACATTGAATTAATTAGACACTATAGAAAGACTACAGATCCATTTCCATTATTGAAGGGAAATCTAATTTTATCTGATCTATTCTGATCATATTTTCTTTGGAAGTTCACTAAGTAATACCTAGTGAGTGAGACAGCAATTATATATTCTTGACGTTAATGGCCAAAACAATTTCAATATCCAGCAAAGATAGGAAATACATTAACATATATGGCATGTGAAAAATTTTCTGCTAAACATTATTATTATAGCTTCATTAATCACCCACTATGTAAATAAGGTTGATGGGAAAAAACAAAGGGACATTTATTTAGCTTAGACAAACACAGTTGTGAAAAAAGACAAGAAGTATTAAATATCAGCTTTCAGGTAGAGAAAAAGATTTGATTTATAGGATCACATGCTCCTTTCATGTAGATAAAATAAAATGCAATGTTTTGAAACATAAAAATTTAGGTGAAATATAATTCAATTCCATGGTATTTAGTAAAGCCTATGTATGATAAAGAAGATAAACTACAAATCACCTTGAGAATAAGATTAAATGAGGAAGAATAGAACAAAGCAAAACTAACACAGTTAAATAACAAAGGAAAGTGGTGTGTGTGTGTGCGTGTGTGTATGTGTGTGTGTGTGCGCACACCTATTTACTAAGGAGTTATCAAAAGATTACACAATTAGCTACGGAAAGAAGATAAAGAGAATTTACATTAGTGAAAAAGAGAATGAACAATGAAGAAGAAGAGAAAGAATGAATATAAATAAGAAAAAAAGTAGAGATGTAGGATTGACACCAGCCCAAATGGGGATATTTTCTGGGATATAATGGAAGACATGAAACTATAATAAAACTCTCTATAATTTCTAAGGATCATTATCATGTATGAGAACATTCATAAATGTAATCTCATTTTATCTCATTACAAGAATGATCATGCCCACTTGGTAAACAAGAAAAAGGGATTTCAGAGAAGATAAATTATTTGGCTGAGGCCTCATGGTTAGAATGGGCAGAACTAAGACTCAAATTTGTTTGTTAATAGTATGTGACACTATTATGGAAGTTTTGAAAATCAGGGAGAGGAATTTGATACCACAACCACAAATGTCTTGTCACAAATATAAGCTAGGTAGAAAAAAATGAAGATTTTACTAATATCAATAACTGTATCTCATCTTCTTGCCTAAAAATATTTAAACATTAGCAAACTTTCAAAATTCACTTTAGAAGTCAGATTATTAGAAAACTAAATATTTTGGGTATTGAACTTACCTTTTCTCTAAAACCTTATTCTTCCTACTTAACGCAATCCAGTCAAAACCATAATACCACAATCTTTTTGGTCATTCAGATACCCAGAGTCACCATTATATTCTCTATTCTTTGCCCAACTCATCTATTCCAATATAAATATCATTGTCTACCACATTATATTTCACACATATCTATCTTCAGATCTGTAGCTCTTACAGTAGGCCAGACTCACACAAATGTGTGTTCAGAATATTCTAGCTCTTTTTAAAATTTTAATCTTTCTTCAGCTGTTATATAAATAGTAGGAAGAAAATCTTCCATACAGAATGATTAAATACTCTAGTTACCACTGTGTTATATTAAATAATAGTAATGATTATAAAAATAGAATTCTATAACTCACTACTAAATTTCCCAAAATAATTTATTGTGGTGGTAAATAGTGTGGTTCTATCGTCAGAAATACCAGTGTCAAAGTCTTGTCACTGTCATTTACTAGCTATATGATCTTGGGAAAGTTACTAAACCCTTCTAAAATGTATCTTAATTATTAATAAAATTACAGTGTTATTTTTACATGCTGGACTGCTGGGTAGGTTAGGTAAGATAACAAAGGTAGAGCCTAATATTATTGTATTAAACTTTCAAATGACACACAGAATCTAATCTCATTTTCACAAAACTATAAAATAAGCTGCATATCAGCCTGAAAGATGAATAAGAAAGGAAGAGGTGCTTAGTGTCTTGCCAAAAGTCCTTTTGAAAGTCTTTAATAATGGGGTAGGACTAAAAAGTAGTGTTTTGTGTAAAAATCTTAAGAAGTCTGAACAGATAAAAGGGTAAACTATAAAGAGTTGTATACAAAGAAGAGATTATCATTGTTTTGAGGATGACAATCCTCACTGAGCACTGTTTCAAGTGGTCCACAAGCCTATATCATTCAACCCTCTCAATGAATCTAAGTTTGGAACTATTATAGTCTCCATTTAATGAACTGAGATTCAGAAACACAGTACTTTGTGCCAATGGCACACAACTAATATGTGGCAAAGAGGAAATTTGAACCAGGTCTATCTTATACACTAATACCAAAAAAAGAAGTGATTTTATACTGTGTAGCCATATGCTTGAAACATAAATTTCACATACAGAATGTTTTCATCAAAATTGCCTCTAACTCGCTGAGAAAAAATAATCTAAAATAATATACTAATAAACTGTGGCCATAATTATTTATGAAGAAGCCCCTGGAATTGTTCATATCTAAAGGCCCACAAATCAAGAAAATTCTTTATTCCTCAAATGTTTCTGAACACATGGAAAAAAAAACTAAACATAAGATGTTGGCCATTTACCTCCCTCTCAGGCTTAGACAAATTCTAATAAATATTTGTTTAAATGTTTCACCCAAAGGCAAAAACCCAAAGTGGTGAGTCATTTCTCATTCTTCAAAACTCCCTTAAAATGTGAATGAAGAGCTCCACACATGAAGTGTTCCACCCATGCTACTGCTACAATCTTAAAGACCCCACAAAGAGGTACACCCTTAACCATCCTTAAATGTCCTTTCTTTTTAATATGAAGAACATTAAGATGGTACCCCATTCAATTGTTTCTCCAAACATGGAAAAGAAGCATAGGATAAATACTTTACTTCTTAAATTTCCATGCATGTATGATTTTATAAGAGGGTTATTATGTACAAATTGTTCCTACATTCTTAAACAAAACATTCAAAAATAAGGTTATTTGCCACCAAAACTCCCTGACGATTTGGATACAAAAAAAAAATACATTTCAAGTGGTGCTTATTACCACAACGTCACAATAAAGAATTACTAGCAAGGAGCAAGGGATAATTTGTCCCTAAATGGGATGCAACTTGAAAATCCTAAATGAGGACTTATTTGTCCTCAGATATTTTGTGTATCTTGGTAAAACACACACAAATGAAACTCAGATTATTTGTAGAAAATAATGTTAGCTCAATTCTTGGAAAACCACTTGAAATCTGGAACTGTGAGTCCACATCATGTGGCCATAGTCTGCCACAAATGCCGCTAATACCACCATTCTTCTCCAAGAAAAACAAACGAGGATATAAAAATGGAAGTTCATAGAAATAAAGACAAAAATGTCAACTGCAATGGAATAATGAATAACTATTTTACTTCTGATGTACAGTTGTACTTTCTAAACGTTCTATAATTCAAATGTAATACTTTTATAGTAAAAAATGAAAACACAAAAAAAATGAGGGATACTAAAGTGAGAAACAATATAACTTCAGTATACTCATTGAATACAGAGGCTCATATTATTGAGTTAAACACCTTGTTCTGTTCTTCCCTGCTTTCATCCACCAACTCTTACTTGTTTTTGGAAACTAGAGATCACTGTCTTCCCCTCAGTCTTCACTCAAACATTCATTAGCATGTCAAGGACATTCAATATCCAAGATGATGACCCATACAACAGTTTGGACTCTCAGCTCTTTTATCTCCTTAGTTCCAACTATATTTACCTGCAACTTACTGCAGACACTCACTCTAATAAACAATTCTGAGTCTTGTTATTTCTGGTAACTTGCACCTCTTTTCAAATGTCAATTTTAAGCATCCCCCTTTCTAACCTCATATACTTCCAGGCACTTATTCCAGTAACCCAATGTGACAACACCACTTTTACCTCATTGAAACTTCCATAATATTGACACACACACACACACACACACACACACACACACACACACACACACACATTTACTCAATCACCATTCATGGATGAAGCCATAAAATATATATAGATTGCTAATAAGTACATGAAAAGGTGCTGAAAATCACTAAACATCAGGGAAATACAAATCACAACCATAATGAGATATCACCTCTTGTTAGGATGGCTATTATCAAAAAGACAAAAGATAACTAGTGTTACGTTGGCCACAGAATGTGAACCACGTAATAGTGTGCTATGCTGAGCCTGGGCTTCAAAAGCCCTTGAATATTTCCTCTCTCAAACATTTGTCTCCTCCATGAGAACAAGCCTTGGCTGGACTAGTGAAGACTGAGAGTCCATGTGGAAAAGACCACTAAGACCATATGAGACCAACCAACCCCCACCCAACCTACAGACTCATGAATAAAAGAAATATATTTTCTAAAGACAGCAAGTGTTGTTAAGGATGTGCAGAAAAGAGAATTCTTGTGTACTGTTGGGGGGAATGTAAATGAGTACAGACATTATGAAAAATAATATGGAATGTTCTCAAAAAATTAAAAATAGAACTACCACATCTTCCAGAAATTTCATTTCTGGGTATATAATCCACGCCTCCCCCCCCCAAAAAAAATGGAATCAGTATCTTCAAGAGATATCTGACACTCAATATTATGTTATATTAGTTTCAGGTATACTGTATAGAGGTTAGACATTTATATAATTTACAAAGTGATCACCTCAATTAGTCTAGTACCCACCTGGCACAAAAAACAGTTATTACAATATTATTGACTATATTCCTACACCTTGACTATTTCATGTTTACCAATTTGTACTTCTTAATCTCTTCACATTATTCACCCAGACCCACAAACTCCTCCATTCTGGCAACTATCAGTTCATTCCCTGTATCTGAGTCTGTTTCTGTTTAGTTTCTTCCTTTTTGTTCTTTAGATTCTGCATATAAGTGAGATCATATAGCATTTCCTTTTCTTCTTTGACTTATTTCACTTAGTGTAATACCTTTCAGGCTCATATATGTGTTGCAAATGGTAAGATATCATTCTTCTTGTGGCTGAATAATATTCCAATGTATATATGTACCACTGCTTCTTTATCCAACTTAGGATGTTTCCATATCTTGGCTATTATAAACAATGCTGCAATGAACATAGGGATGTATATATCATTTCAAATTAGTGTTTTGGATTTCTAAATACTCAGAAGTGGAATTGTTAGGTCATGAGATAGTTCTATGTTTAATTTTTTTAAGAACCTCCAACCTGTTTTCCATAGTGTCTGCACCAATTTGCAGTCTCACCAACAGTGCCCGAGGGTTCCCTTTTCTCCACATCCTCAACACTTATTATTTCTTGTCACTTGGATATTAGCCATGTGAAAAAGAGTCTGTTTCATCTAAGATCATCTGAGACCAACGAGGTCTGAAGTGCTATCTTATTGTGTTTTTAGTTTGCATTTCTTCCTGCTTCTGTAAAATGGGGATGATCACAGCACCTACTTTGTGGCGTTGTTGCAGGCCCAAATGACATACATGCCTTTAAAGCTCGTGGCACAGTCCTGGCACAAAGGAAGTCTTCGTTTATAGATGAGAGTGTCATCGTTGTCACTAGGAAGAACCCCATTTATGCAGGGTCACTCTCCTCTTGGGAAAGCTCAGGAGCATGGGTCCACCCATGGGGAGGAGCAGGGAGTCTGTTTCCTCACACATCCTGGGGGTCTTGTGGCCCTGGTGCCCGTGGTCATCGCCCTGAAGCCATCCCTAGTTCCTGCCTCAGTGGGGTGCTTTGGGACCCTCAGTGCCTGCTCGGTGATTCTGCAGGTCCTGTGCCTGTGAGAGTGCAGGTGCGAGTCCGGGTAGCCAGGGCGACAGGAAACTTCTGGACGCCCGGGATGGCACAGGCCGTGACCAGGCACAAAGGCCCTGGCTGCAGTTCCAGGTCCGGCCGGTCGGGCTCGCGGCAGCCGGGCCGCAGGCCTGTCCCGAACGACCTGTGCTGCCGAGACCCCTGCCCCGTCCCCACCTCAGCGCTCGCGGGCGAGATCCGGTCCTCTGGTCCCATCCGCACGGGCCCAGGGGCGGTTCCGTGGCCCACGTCAGCATCTGGTCCACTCAATGTGCAGTCCCCATCTCTCCACGCAAGGCCTACGAAAGGCACCGCCGCACCGTTCTTCCTGAACGGAGACGTGGCCGTGTTGGACACACACGATGGATGGGGGCACGTGTTCCATGAAACCCGGAGCGCTCCCCAGAAGGAAACAGTGCACTGCTGTGCGTGCAACTAGCGGGGCAAGGGAGCTTGTCGCATGATGGTTGGGAAGGCGCATCTACAACAGAAATGTCAACGCATCGGAAATGCTACTGTTACTGGGGAAGTGAAATGAGTCTTCAAGCAAGATACGATGACCAATATGCTGGTATCTGCGAAGTGCACGGACTCCAAAGAGCCATCAGCTGGGAAGAGGAAGGAAAGCCTGGGAAGGGTGAAGAGCTTTTTCAGGCAGAATGTGACGTGCACAGTCGTGAGGAGGGCCATGCGTGGAGCAGGGTGTCATCCGTTATGCCAGCATAGCTGTCATTGGCTTTGTGACATTTCTGCTTGGTACTATCATATTCAGAAATGCATAATTTAGCTAAGGGTATAGGAATGGATCAGATAATTTTTTAAATGTCAAAATTTATTTTTCATAGTAAAAAAAGAAAAAATGTTTGGTGGAAACACATTGCTTCGAGGGACAAGACACGTCAGGCGTGTCACACCTTGGAGACAAAGTGTGAACAGCAGGTCTCAGGTTCTCTTTCACTGAACTGGCCTTCAGATAACACCTTTCCATTTAGAGTTCAGAGAACTTGAAAAAATAATTGAAAGTGAAACATGAGTAAAGCAGAAAGATCTTCTCAAGATACGTATAGTGGTAAAGAAACATGTAGGACAAATCACAAGTTTAGTTATTTATAACTGGATTCTCCATTGTCACTGATAACGTGACAAAATTACAATAGAGAAACCAAATATTCTAAACATCGAGAGACAAAAAAACCATTAGTAGTACCATTTTTTTTCTGCATTAAAATTTCTAAATACCTGGCTTTGATTTCCAGAAAGTTCTCCAAAAGAATATTTTTTCAAATTGTTAGGCCTTGAGGTAAAAAACAAACAAACAAACAAAAACAAAAAAAAAACATTGCAATGCTTTTCTCTCTGTACACTCGAAGGTCTTTCTTATGGCAAGCTAATATTTCTACCTATCATGGCATTGAAATCTCTTTCATATTACCATAGTAATAAAGGAGTACACTCCTTAGCCTTAGGCATCCCAGTGGGAAAAAAAACATAAACTGTTGAGCCCTGGACGTGATGTCTGACCATTCTGATATGAAGATAAACATATGAGAAGGCATGGGCCAGAGAAATTTCCTCAAAGGGCCATGTTTATTGGTCCTTGTATCCCGGTGCCAAGTACAGTGCTTAACACAGAACACATGCTTCTTCAAGGGTTGTTGAGTGACTGAATGGTATTTGTTCTATGGTTTACCTCTGTCGCGAGTGCCCTGTTTCTGGACTAATCCTCCAGATTCAGCCAAGTGCTTTGTTCTTAGGGGCCGAAGGGGTCTGTTGCTTTTCAGTGACAACTGAATGAGAAAGGACAAGAGGGTAGTCCAAACCAGGAGAGCCCCACACTTACAGTTTTCTACTCTTGGGTTGATAGCCTACAATCATATAATTTAGAATTAAGAAATCATAATATTATTAAAAGTGTGAATTATAGAATCAAAACATTTTTTTTTTAAAGTTAGCACTAGTTATTCTCAATTCCTCATTCCATAGATGGGAAATTGAAGCCTGGAGAAGGTATGCAATTTACCCAGAGTACCAGAAAGATTATGAGATTTGACGCCTGAAGAACCCCACTCCCTGCTGAGCTTGAATCGTATTTCACAATATTTCATAGGTTATTTAGCTTCTCTGATCCCCGATTTCCTCAATTATCAATGGGAATGATAAATGGTGCCTACCTCCTAGGATCGCTGTGGCTCTTGCAGCTGCTGGACACTTTCTCTCTGCCCTTCCAGATAAACTCTCCACCCTTCTCAGCCCTGCTCTCTATCCTGGGAAGCTTTTTTTCTGATAGATTATATCAGTGGGCTACTGGGCCTCAGGAGTCTATTGATTCTGGCTGATGGGGAGCCCCAAGGAGAGTTGAAGAGAGGGAGGGAAGAGAGGGTAGGGTACTTAATGTCTTAGATACCTCCCTGCTAGTCACCTGGGGCTGGAAGACATTCTTGGTGGAGCTCAATGATCTCAAGATGGCCTTTTCTTTATGATTATTGACCATGCAGGTAGACCACTCATCTCTTTAGGTCTGAGGTGATAGCAGGTCAGTTACAAGCCCTGCATTACTGCACTCTCCCTGATGGTCTTTCTGTACCCACTTCTTTGTCAACTTATTCCCATTTGTGCATTATGTTTCTTGTTTGTGCTCTGATTGATACTATATGATTAGAGCAAATCCTGGCTCATAGTAGGATCTTGGTGCATGAAATCTGTTGCCATTAGTAGTGGTACTATAAGTGACAGGAGTGACTGAGGTGGAGGTGATCTTGTTTGTATTCTCCAAAGCCAAACAATGAATCACACGCAAAGACTGTGGGAAGCATCCCTCTCTCATCATCCTCAACTATTTCCTGTCTATTGCTCTTCAGTGTTCATGTGGGAGAGGGAAGTGCTTGGTTGACCTCTAAGAAATTGCTCTTCATGCCCAGAGTGGAGCAAACTCTCAAGGAGATTCCATCTTATAGCTGCTGCTATTTTCGATGTTTCAACCTGCCTTCCGTAATTAAAATGTATAGGATTGTAAAGAAAATCACTGCAAACGCAGTTGAGGGTTATTGTTTTAAAAAAATCTTTGTCAGTTTACAACCTACTTGTACGATGGCCCAGAAAATAGGAACTGCAAAGGGAGTAGGAATCCTTGGCTCTGGCTTGAATCTGTCTCCACCTTGCAGTGTGACATGGAAGATTTGATTTGAGTGTGTTGTTCAACCTGGTACGATGAAGAGGAATATTCTTCAAAACTAACTTCATCGAAATTGGAAAAGTTCAGTAAAAGTGAACTGTGTCCACTGATGACTTCTAATTTTTTCCTTACACATTTGAGTGTAAAATGCAAGAGAGAATCACTAAAGATTTCAGCGGGAATTACTTTACAAAGTCAATTGCAATACTTTAATATAAAATCAACTTTATCCCTGAACCTTTCATTTTATCTAGTGGCGTTTTAAATTGTCCTGTTACTTTCAAAGTTTAATTGTTGGCTGCTAACACATAAACATACATTTGAATTTTGTATGGTGATCTTATATCCCACAAACTTGATAAACCAAGTTATTAGTAGTAGAAGCTTATTTTTAGGTTGATAGAATTGACTGCAGAAACTGTCATAGAGTCTGAAGGACACTGTTACTTGTCCTTTTCCAATCTGAATGTCTTTTTCTTGTTGCACCACAGTAGAAAGTTGAGCAACCCCAGCTCCAGGGGCTCAAGTAAGTCAGAGCTTGTAGTATCTTGCATGTAAATGAAACCAGAGGCAGTCGAGTCCGGTCTTCATTCTGACTGTGCTGCTTTTAGCCTATTGACTGACACGGGAGTGGGCTCTTTAGAATAAGCACTTATTAGATAACTGCAATTCCCAGAGATGCAGACAAGCTAGCATGCAAAGGCCTGGCTCACTGAATATCACGAAAGCTCAGAATTTATAGGGAACAATTATCCATCATGGGAACTAAGGAAGTTGGGGAATGGGTGTTATTGACTGGATGATGAAAGAGGGATGAGGTAATGGATCATCCTGTCTGCTTCTAGAATCAGCCATGGTGTCATCCCATCTGATCCCATGATCCACGGGGTTGTTGTTCTGCCTGGATCAGCCAGGAGCTGAAACACATCTAATGCCAAGATGTTACCCTTAGTCTAAAGTCCAACTGAAACCTATTGTCCTCAGGATTATAGACCTGATGCTCAGTTAAGCTTCCTAAGGCTTAATGAGTAAAGGAGCAGGCATGTAGAGGATGAGGGGTGGGGGGAAGGCAAGAGAGCCTCAAAGCCATTATCTGGGCAAAACCAGCTTGAATCACAGGGACAAAAACCGTATTAAAGAAATAAAGTTTGTGTGTGGTTACAAACTACAGGGTAAGAAGAGGTGAGGCCGGGGACGCTGTGAGGCTTCTAATACAGCGGCCCTTATGTCAGGGCCTCCTTCATAAAAGCCCAGAACAACTTTCGTTATGAACACATGGGCCTGGCGACTCCACTGGTCAAACCCACATGGGATTACTATACCTACGAACACGAACATGCCTCCCAGATTTAAAACAAGATGACAATGCCTGGTAGAGAAAGTTCATTCACAGAAGTCTTGACTGCTTGAAGTCAGTGATTACAGACTAGAAACCAAACACTGAAGAAATCTACATGGACATTGGGGAAAAGAAGGTGGATGGACAGGAAGCCCGGCAGTAGCCAAGAAATGAATGAGCTTTGAGGTGCGTATGAGGAATTTGTAGAGGGAACACGAGATGGTTGAAGTCTCATTTTGGAGAGATTTTAGGTAAGAAATTTAAAATACTAGATATTGCAAAGAGTGGGAGAGATTCAAGTAAACCACAGAAAAGGGGTATCCATGGGGAACGAATGGAGGAAATTCCCTTTGCATGCCATATTCCCCATCAGAGTTATACATGGGAGGTTAAGAAGCATGGTCAGTCTGTTCAGAAATGATGTTTAATGGGCATTAGGCATGGACAGCATATTCAGCTATCCTGCTACAGTCTGTAGCCCCGCCCATGGTGATGTCATCAGCTGTGCTTTGTGATGTCGAAGCCACCTCAGGGCTAGTTACCATTGACTGCAGCAGTGTCTACTGACCGTCCAAAGCTAAAGGATGGGATCTTTATTCTCTAAAGCAGCCGCAAAAAAAGAGGTTGCGAGCCCTGGCGTGTCCAACCCAGGAGCTTTAAATGTGGTGGAGAAAATCCACCTGGGAGAGGAAACTAAAGGCGATATGAAAGATTCGAAGAGAACAATGGAAGAGCCAACCTCGGGAACAGGAGTGAATGGAAAAGATGTGGCCGGTCAATACAACAACCAGGACAAGGACAACGTAAGATGATCTCACCCTTGCTCCTCTTCTTCCCTGTAGATCCCCACCCCACAGTACCCTGTCCATGTCTAGCAAAAGCCTCTTCCCCAATCTGCATCTTTTCTCATGAGTCCCCTCCCCCAGCCACTCATGCTCCATCCTCTTCCTTCAAACTAATGCCCTTCTGACCTCATCATGTTTCCCTCTCAGGTGCGGAAGGCAGTCAAGAGGGTTGGTTCAACCCTTCAAGAAAATGCAAAAAAAGCAAAGAAGGAGGAGAAAGGGCCGAAGATTCTTATCTTCTACTACAGGACAGATAAGAAGCCAAATCTAAACCTGCCAGAGCATGAAGAAGAGACCTTCGAGGAATCCAGTGATGAAAATAATGCCCTGTGAATGGCAGTGGCCAGATTTAGATTTATCCCCTGCATCTCTTCAGGATGCAGTAGACAACTAGTCACCCATAGAACGATCGAATCTGAAATTTATAATGTACCCTGATGATGACAATAAAATCGAGTTAAAATTGTATGTCTCTTGGTTTTCTGATGGTGGGGATGGAGGGAAGGGAAGTGGCAGCTGTTTGAGAAGGAAGGTGAGGCCCTGGAGAACAAGAGTAGCCAGGCGCTGAGAATAAGGCCTGGGTCAGGACTGAGAAATGAAGACAAATGTCCTTCTTCACATTTTATCTCACAGGTAAGGAGGAAAAGGAGGTTGGAGGGAGAGTGGGGTGGGTGGGGAGAGTTGTAATATGTTTAAGGTGACGACGACACTCCCTTCAGAAGGCAGACAGCAAAATCACCTCCAGGTCACTCATGTCATCGTGATGTATGTTGCACCTCACGGATGTCATAAGCAACTAATGGCCCTCAGAAGGACAAAACACTCAGCCTACAGAAAGTCACTGACAGCACCCCTCCAAAACACACACACACACACACATACATGCGCGCACGCATGCAGGCGCACGCACACACACACAGATGCGCACACACACACACACACAATGGTGTTTGGAGGCCCAAAACTCACCACTGATTAGCACACATTCTTAAGGAACTTGGGGTGGGGCAGTAGCCTAACAAGGGTGGCCCAGTGAAATGGTGCTCCCCACCCCACAGGCAATAACGGGGAGCATTTACCTGCAGATAATTTTATTGGAAGAACAAAATTGAGTAAGACCTGGTCTTTATATCATTCCCTTCATATGTCAGTATATCTTAATGCTGTCAGTGATTGAGTATTCTTCCCCCTGATAAAATCTGTTGTGTGTGTGTGGCTGAGGAGGGGAGATGATGTGGTGGTTTTGACATCACGTGTAGAGGGCTGAGTTAATCGTATTTCTCGATTTCTCTTGTTTTCTCATTTATTCCTCTTTTTCTATCTCCCAGTCTTGTGGGCAATCATTCTGATGCGTTTGATGCTTATAATTTTCATGAGTGTCAATATGTCTATGATAGCTTCTGGGCATTTATTTTCATTTTAGGTATCTGTTAATACTATACATCATCATTTCTCAACCCTGGTTTTTAAGAAACATCCATGTTCTTAGGGATATGTCTAGTTGGTTCTTCCCTTGCAAACTAGATACGTCAGATATATTCCTTATACTCTGTAAATTTTAGAAAGAGGTTTGGAATTTTAATATTTTCACCTACCCCTTGGTCCAAGGTTTGATGTATATCTCACTGTTTCTTTTTCTTTGGAATGAGTGTAAATAGTGTCACATATTTAATTTTGATTTCCACATGTTCTTCATTTGTAGTTAGGAGTGCGTTCAATTTTTTAAAATAATCTTTTTATTTTGAAATAATTGTATGATATCACAACTGGGAAATTGGCATCAATGCACTCCATCTACCTCATTCCGATCTCACCAGCTTGATAGCTGCTCCTGTGCACGTGTGTGTTTATGCAACATCATCACCAGTGGAGAATCCTGTGAGGACCACCACAGGAAAGACACAGAGAGTTTCATCAACACAAAGAACTCTCCTGCTGCCCTCTTTATAGCCGCACCCACTTCCCCTTTCCCAAGTTCATAAACCCTAGCAACCACCACTCTTGATTTCTATAACTGAATTTCAAGAATGTTCTTTCAATAGAATCACTGAGAATGTAACCTTTGAGGATTAGCTTGTTTTCACTCAACGTATGTCCCCGGAGATTCTTCTTTAAATGTTTTTACTAATTATAGTTGACACTGAGTATTATTTCATGCTAGTTTCCGGCGTGCAGTGAAAGGCTTAGAATGAAATTTAGAAAGGATCCCCCTGATTAGTTTAGTACACTCTTGGAACTATACATAGTTATTAAAATATCATTAACTGTACTGAATTTTACATTTCACTGACCATTTTATAACTACCAGTTTGTATTTCTTAATCCTTTCACTTTTTTCACCCAGCCCCCAAATCCTCTTCCCATTTCGCAGAGATCACTTTGTACTCTGTATCCATGAGTCTGTTTGTTTGTTTGTTTGTTCGTTTATACTATTCTTTAGATTCCACATATACATGTAATCATATGATCTTTGATTTTCCCTGTCTGATTTATTTCACTTACAACAGCATCCTCTAGGTCCATATGTTTTCCCAAACAGTAAGATTTTATTCTTTTGTATGGCTGAGTAATATTCCATTGTGTGTATGTGTCAGCTCTTCTTCATCTAGCTGTGTATTGATGAACACTTAGGCCGCTTCCGTATTTTGGCTATTGTAAATAATCTCATAATGAACATATCAATTTGAATTAGTGTTTCGTGTTTCTTCGGATAGCCAGAAGTGGAATTGCTGGGTCATAAGGCAGTTATATGTATAATTTTTTGAGGAACCGCCAAACTGTTTTCCAGAGAGGCTGTACCAGTTTACCTTACCAACAGTGCAGGAGGGTTCCCTTTTCTCCACATCCTTGCCGACACTTATTGTTTGTTGATTCATTGTTGATAGCCATTCTGATAAGTCCGACTCAATATCTCATTGTCATTTTAATTTGCTTTTCTCTGATGATTACTGACATTAAGCATCTTTTGCTATGTCTATTGGCCATCTGAATGTCCTCTTTGGAGACTTGCTTATTCAGATCTTCTGCCCATTTTTAATTGAACTGTTTATTTTTTTGGTGTTCAATCGTATCAGTTCTCTATAAAGTTTTTGAGATTAACCTCTTATCAGGTGGATCAGTGGTGAATATCTTCTCCCATTCAGTAGATTGTCTTTTTGTTTCGTTGATGGCTTTCTTTACCATTGAAAAACTTTTCAGTTTGAGGCAGTTTCATTTGTTTGTTTTTTTCTTTTCTTTCCATTCCCTGAGGACATATATCAGAAAATCATTACTAAGAGCAATGCCAGAGGGTTTGCTGCCTGTTTTTTCTTGTTTGGGCTTTTAGGCCCTATGTTTAAGTCTTAAATCCATTTTCATTTTATTCTTGTATGTGTTGTAAGAAGGTAGTCCTTTTTCATTTCTTCACATGTATCTGTTCGGTTTTCCCGATGCCTTTTATTTTATTAATTTTTTCTTTTTTTAAATTATTTTTTATTAGTTTAAGTATACAGTACATTGGTTAGACATCTATAATGTTCATAAAACAAACCCCCAATTACTCCCTCTCCCCCCCGTCCCTCCACTTAGCCATCACATTAATGCTGACTGCATTCTCTGTCCCATGCTCCTCATCCCCGTGACAAACTGTCAACTACTAATTTGTACTTCTTTAACCCTTCACCCCATTCTCCCAGGCCCCCAGCCCCCTGCCCTCTATCTATCACCAAATTGTCCACTGTATTTGTGAGTCTGTTTTTGATTAGTTTGTCCTTTTTGTTCACTAGATTCCACATATAAGTGAAATCATATGGCATTTATTTTTCTCTGTCTGACTTACTTCACTCGGCATAAGAACCTCTAGGTCCATCCATGTCGTTACAAAAGGTATTATTTTTTATGGCTGAATAATATTCCATTGTATATATGCACCATAACTTTTTTTTTTCAATTGTCTGTTGACATGCATTTAGGTTGCTTCTATATCTTGACAATTGTAAATTGTGCTGGCGTGAATATTGGAATGCATATATCTTTACAAATTATCGCTTTGGATTTCTTTGGATAAATACTCAGAAGTGAAATTGCTGGGTCAAAAGCAATATCCATTTTTAATTTTTTTGATAACCTCCAGACTGTTTTCCATAGTGGCTGTACCAATTTGCGATCCCACTAACAATGTATGAGGGTTCCCTTTTCTCTGCATCCTCCCCAACACTCAACACTCGTTGTTCTTTGATTTGATGATAGCCATTCTGACAGGTGTCAGGTGATATCTCGTCATGATTTTAATTTTCATTTCTCTGATAATTAGCGACCTTGAGCATCTTTTCATATGTCTACTGGACAACTGTATTTCTTCTTTGGAGAATTATCTGTTTGTGTCATCTGCATTTTTTAACTGGATCGTTACTTCATTCTTGTTAATTTGTATGAGTTCTTTATATATTTTTGAAATTAACATCTTATCAGACGTATCATTAGCAAATATCTTCTGTCGTTTAGCAAGTTGTCTTTTCACTTTGCTGATGGTTTCCTTTGCTGTACAAAAACTTTTTATTTTGATGTAATCCCCTTTGTTTATTTTGCTTGTTTCCCTTGCATCTGGAGATATATCCAAAAAGAAACTACTGTTAGTAATATCTGAGAGTGTACTGCCTAAGTTTCCTACTAGAAGTTTCTTTATGGTTTCAGGTCTTACATTTAAGTCTTTAATCCATTTTTAGTCTATTTTTGTATACGGTGTAAGAAGGGGGTTCAGTTTCTGTTTTCTGCCTGTATCTGTCCAATTTTTCCAATACCATTTATCGAAGAGACTGTATCTACCCCTTTGTATATTTGTTATATATTAAGTGAGCATAGAGGCATGAATTTATTCCTGGGCTCTCTATTGTGTTCCATTGATTAATGTATCTGGTTTTATGCCAGTACCATGCTGTTTTGATTACTGCAGCTTTGTAGTATAGTTTGATGCCAGGTAGCGTGATACCTCCAACTTTGTCCTTCTTTCCCAAGATTGCCGTGGTTCTTTGGGGTCTTTTATGGTTCCATATAAATTTTAGGATTATTTGTTGTAGCTCTCTGAAAAATGCCATTGGCATTTTGATCGGGATTGCATTAAATCTATAGATTGGTTTGGGTAATATGGCCATTTCAATGATGATGTTCCTTCCTACCCATGAGCACGGTGTATGCTTCCATTTATTTGTATCTTCAATTTCTTTTTTCAATGACATAATTGCTGAGAACACGTCTTTCACCTCCTTGGATAATTTGATTGCCAGGTATTTTATTGTTTTTGATGCAATTGTAAATGCATCAAATTGTTTTCTTAATTTTTCCTTCTAAAAGTTCATCATTGGTGTATAAAAATACTACTGACTTCTGAATATTTATTTTGCAACCTGCTACTTTACTGAATTCATTGATCAGTTCTAACAGTGTTTCTGCTGAAATCTTTAGGGTCCTCTATAAACAGAATCATGTCATCAGAAAGTAGTGAGAGTTTTACTTCTTCCTTTCCAATTCGGATACCTTTTATATCTCTTTCTTTTCTTATTGCTGTGGCTAAGACTTCCAATACAATGTTGAAGAAGAGTGAAAGTGATCATCCTTGTGTTGTTCCTGATATTAAGGAAAACACTTGTAGCCTTTCCCCATTGAGTATGATGTTAGCCGTAAGTTTGTCATATATGACCTTTATTATGTTGAGACATTTTCCCTCTATGCCCACTTTGCTGAGAGCCTTTATCATAAATGGATGCAGAATTTTGTCATAAGCTTTTTCTGCATCTAATGAATTCTATAATATGATCATATGGTTTTTATCTTTCGATTTGTTAATGTGGTGTATCGCATTAATTGATTTGTGGATATTGTACCAACCTTGCACACCAAGAATAAACCCAACTTGATCATGGTGTATGATATTTTTAATGTATTGCTGAATTTGATTTGCTGATATTTTGTTGAGGATTTTTACATCAATGGTCATAAGAGATATCAGCCTGTAGTTTTCCTTTTCTGTAATGTCTTTGTCTGGATTTGGAATCAAGGTAATGGTGGCCTCATAAAAGGAGTCAGGGAGCCATCACACTTCTTGAAATTTTTGGAATAGTTTGAGAAGAATAGGTGTTAATTCTTCTTTGACCTTTTGGTAAAATTTGCCTATGAAGCTATCTGGTCCCTGATTTTTTTTTTTTTTGAAGATTTTTTGATTACTGATTCTATTTCCTTGGTGGTTATCAGTCAGTTCAGATTTTCTGTTTCTTCTTCATTCAGTCTTGGGAGATTGTATGTTTCTAGAGTGCAGCAAACTTTCAAGCAAATTCTATCCTATATCTGTTGCTATGTGCTATGTTTCATCCTGCCTTCTGTAGCTGAAAAATACAGGATTGTGAAGAAAATCATTGCAAAAGCCGTTGAGGGTTATTATTATAATGAAATCAGTGTCAGTTTACAACCTACTTGTACGATGGCCCAGAAAATAGGAACTGCAAAGGGAAGTAGGAGTCCTTGGCTCTGGGCTTGAATCTGTCTCCAGCTTGCAGTGTGACATGGGAGATTTGATTTGAGTGTGTTGTTCAACCTGGTACGATGAAGAGGAATATTCTTCAAAACTAAATTCATCAAAATTGGAAATGTTCAGTAAAAGTGAACTGTGTCCACTGATGACTTCTAATTTTTTCCTTACACATTTGAGTGTAAAATGCAAGAGAGAATCACTAAAGATTTCAGCGGGAATTACTTTACAAAGTCAATTGCAATACTTTAATATAAAATCAACTTTATCCCTGAACCTTTCATTTTATCTAGTGGCGTTTTAAATTGTCCTGTTACTTTCAAAGTTTAATTGTTGGCTGCTAACACATAAACATACATTTGAATTTTGTATGGTGATCTTATATCCCACAAACTTGATAAACCAAGTTATTAGTAGTAGAAGTTTTTTTTTTTTTTTAAGTTGATAGAATTGACTGCAGAAACTGTCATAGAGTCTGAAGGACAGTGTTACTTGTCCTTTTCCAATCTGAATATCTTTTTCTTGTTGCACCACAGTAGAAAGTTGAGCAACCCCAGCTCCAGGGGCTCAAGTAAGTCAGAGCTTGTAGTATCTTGCATGTAAATGAAACAAGAGGCAATCGAGTCCGGTCTTCATTCTGACTGTGCTGCTTTTAGCCTATTGACTGACACGGGAGTGGGGCTATTTAGAATAAGCACTTATTAGATAATTGCAATTCCCAGAGATGTGGGCAAGCTAGCATGCAAAGGCCTGGCTCACCGAGTATCATGGAAGCTCAGAATATATAGGGAAAAATCATCCATCATGGGAACTAAGGAATTTGGGGAATGAGTGTTACTGACTGGATGATGAAAGAGGGATGCGCTGTGAGGCTTCTAATACAGCGGCCCTTATATCAGGGCCTCCTTCATAAAAGCCCAGAACAACTTTCATTATGAACACATGGGCCTGGCTACTCCACTGGTCAAACCCACATAGGGTTACTATACCTACGAACACGAACATGCCTCCCAGATTTAAAACAAGATGACAATGCCTGGTAGAGAAAGTTTATTCACGGAAGTCTTGACTGCTTGAAGTCAGTGATTACAGACTAGAAACCAAACACTGAAGAAATCTACACAGACATTGGGGAAAAGGAGGTGGAGGGACAAGCTGCCTAGTAGTAGCCAAGAAGCGAATGGGCTTCGAGGTCCATATGAGGAATTTTAAGGGGAACATGAGATGATCAAAATCTCATTTCGAAGAGAATCTGGGTAAGAAATTCAAAATACTAGATCATGGCTAAGAGTGGGATAGAATCAAGTGAACCAAGAAAAGGGGTGTCCATGGGGAATGAATGGATGAAATTCCTTTGCATGTCTTTTTCCCCATCAGAGTTGTACATGGGAGGTAAAGAAAGGTGTCCAGTCAGTTTGGGAACTATGTTTAGGGTTGTTAAGCAAGGAGAACATATTCAGCTATCCTCCTACACTCTGCAGCCCCACCCAAGGTGATGTCAGCAGTTGTGCTTTCTTATGTGGAAGCCACCTCAGGGCTAGTTAGCACTGACTGGATTAGTGTCAACTTACCAAGCAAAACTGAAAAGATAGGATCCTGGGTTTTCCATGAACCTGAAGATTGTGGCAAAACAAGCTCTGAATCACAGAATTCAAATGTGACCCAGGAAACAGAAACTGAAGACAAGGAAGAAATGAGCAATGCATACAGTGACCCAGAACATTCATACCTGGAGGAGGACATCGACTTGGGAGAGGAAAGTAAATTTAATATAGAAGAAACAACAACAATGGAAGAGCCATTCCCAGGCACAGGAGAGAATGAAGAGATCTCTGGTCAGAGCAACAACCAGAATAATGACAAGGTAAGATGACCCCACCCTTGTTCCTCCTCTTCTTCTTTATAGTTCCCCAGCCCTCAACACCCTGTCCTTGTCTAGCAAATATCCCTTGCCCCATCTGCATCCCTTCTTACATAGCCCCTACCCCGCACCTATTCATGCTCCATTCTCTTCCTTCAAACTAATGTCCTTCTGAACTCATCTTGTTTCCCTACCAGGTTCAGAAGGCAGTCAAGAGGGTTGGTTCAGCCCTACGGAGGAATTCAAAAAGGCAAAATAAAGAGGGGAAAGGCCCAAACATCTTCATCTTCTACTGCATGACAAATAAGCAAAATGGACACCTGCCAGAGCATAAAGAAGAGACCCCCCCAGAAATCCAGTGATGAAAATAATGCCCTGTGAATGGCAGTGGCCAGATTTTTATCTCCATAATGTGCTCAGGATGGAGTGGACAACTAGTCAGCCATAGGAAGGCCAAATCTGATACTGATAGTGTACCCTGGTGATGACAATAAAATCAAGTTAAAAATGTATGTCTCCTGGTTTTCTGATGGTCGGGATAGAGGGAAAGGAAGTGGTAGCTGCTTGAGAGGGGAGGAGGTGAGACTCTGGAGAACAAGAGTAGCCAGACATTGAGAATATGGCCTGGGTCAGGACTGAGAAATGAAGACAACTGTCCTTCTTAACACTGTATCTCACAGGCAAGGAAGAAAAGGACTTCATATTCCTTGAAGTGTGTGTGTAGTGCTGGAGGGAGAGTGGGGTGTGTGGGGAGAGTTGTAATGTGTTTGAAGTGACAATGACACTCCCTTCAGAGGCAGTCTTTAAAAGTAAGAAAATTCTTCCATTTGCAACAACAAGGATGAACCTGAAGGGCATAATGTTAAGTATAATAAGCCAGGCACAGAAAGATAAATACTGCAAACTCACCCCTATATGTGGAATCAAAAAAAAAAAATGCTGACCTTATAGAAGCAGAGAGTAGCATGGTAATTTCCAGGGACTGGAGTGTGGAGAAAGTGGGGAGATGTTTTCCAAAAAGTACAAAGTTTCGGTTCTGCAAGATTAATAAGTCCTGGAAATCTGATGTACAGCATGGTAACTATAGTTGATTATACTATACTGTATACTTGAAATTTGCTAGGAGAATAGACCTTTAACAATCGTATAACCACCATAAAAATAACCATGCGAAATGATGGATACATTCATTGGCTTAACTGTAGTAATCATTTTACAATGTATATGTATATCAAAACATTGTGTACACTGGAAGTATATAAAATTGTTATTTGTCAATTATACAGCAATAAAGCTAAACCAAAAAAAATTCATTGGGGTATTTAAAATTTTTAAGAGTATAAAGTGGTCTTAAGACTGAAGAGTATGAGAAGTATTGATTTAGACTAATGAGCACATGGGTACTTGACAAAAATAAATCAAAGCCAGAGTCCCTGTTGTCTAGGAGGAAGGGGAGAAAAGGCTGTCAAATAATCAAGCAATAGTGTGCTTCTTCTAGGCTTTTCCAGCAGCTCCCACTAACCATTTTAAACATCCTCATGCTCACTCTTCTTTAATCTCTATTTTCACCCTATTCTTCACATGTCATCTGAAAATACATCCTTAAACATAACTTATATTATGTTACTAAGAACTGTTTACTAGCTATTTGCTAATTACATTTACCCTCCAGTTCAAACCCTTTGAAGCAGTCCACTAGCACCTGTGTCATCTGACCATTGCCTATGAAGCCATATCATGTTCTGATTTAGAACATGCATTCCAAAGTTGACTAATTAGAGTCCAAGTGCCCCTCTTTACCAGGTATCTAACCTTCATCAAGTTACTTAAGCTCTGTGTATTCTTGTCTTCATTGGTAAAATGGGGCTCATTATGATACCAAATTCATAGGCTTGCTTTGAGTTTCTATGGAAATAACCCATATAAAGTTATTAGAAGTTCTTAGAAAAGTTTCTACCCCAAGTGTGCTCTTAGGCAATGTTAGCTGCTTCCTATTTCTCCAACCTTATGTCACTCGTCCCTTTACTTGCTATTCTCTAACCGCTAGCATTCTAACTTCTTTCCTGTCTCAGAAACTCTGTACATGCCTTTCCTCCTGACTATAATTTCCTTCTCACTGCTCTTCACATATAATTTTTTCTCCTTCAAGGTGAGATTTATCTGTCAGTCCTTAGGGAGGCCTTTATTCACCATGATTTCTAAATAAGATCTCTTTTCATCCCCACCCCACCTCTGTTACTCTACAGCAGAGCACCCTGTTTCTCCCTGATACTCATCAGGATATTAAATAGTTGTTGTTCACTCATTTTCTGTCTCCATCATTGAACTAGAAACTCTATGATGATAATGAATGCAACTATGTTCAGCTTGTGTCCTCAATGCCTTGATCAGTGGTTGAACATACTCAATAAACTTTCCTGAATGAATAAACAAGTAAATAAAAGTCCCCAAAATACAGTTCACAGCCATGATTAGCTGGACTTGCTGATTTCAAGGGTCTAATCAATTGAGGGAAAATCTAATCAATGTGCAAATGACAAAAATTACATATAAATTCTAAATGCCAGCTAATGTCCATGATAGGAAATGATAACAAAAGCATGAACTATGACTGTTTTCCCTTTCCAAGTGAAATCTTGTTATCTATATATGAACACGTAAGAATAGTGATCCCATTTCTCCTTATTTGAAAGGCAAGACATACCAAATTCGTGTCTTGAAAATCTGAAATCCTAAACTCTTAGATGTGAATAGAAACCTTAATATCAACCAGTCCAAGACCCCATTTTGCAGGAGAGAGAGTATTAAGTTATGATGAGTTAAGGGACTTGTTCAAAGTAACACAAGTGGGATTTAAACCCAGTCCTTCAGAACTTTAATCCAGTTTCAGAAATTTACTCAACATCCCTGGTAAATACAATGTAAGTTTTCCTCATGTAATGCTCACTAAATACCATTACCAAGGAGACTCACTTATTTGAACAAACATATTTTGGAATATGTGATGAAACAGAAACACAGTTCATGGATTAAATTATTGATCAGCCCTGCTGAAGAAGTTGAGTTTTTGCATACAAACCTAAAACACCATAATTCTAGATGTGCATTGAGGGAAAGCTAAGGATTAGCCTAGTGTCATGAAATATGGGTATTCAATAGGAGAAAAATTTTACATAGTAAATACATTTTAACTAGTGAGTTCTTTTCAATGGAAACTGATCCAGCAATAGCTTAAGTTTGTCATTTAGGAATAAAATGCAACATTACCTTTGAATTAGAGTTTGTGCATGAAATCAATAGATATTTTATAGATAAATGGCATCTTCAGGATAGCTGCATGAATCTTAGAAGAAAAAACAGTTTTCCTTCTTTCTCAGCATGTCAGCATCTCAATATTAACATCCTGTGAACCTCTGAGTTAAACTTTTAATGAAAGATGTTTCTCTGTATTTATGTAAATTGACTTCATATATTTAGTATAGTGCCAGTTCTTGGTTCTGTATGTGTCAACAGATTTCCAGTCTTTTATCTTCCAGAGTAATTATGATTATAATGAAGAAATTATACATATAAATTACATTAAATATATTAATTAAATATTAAATATATATACATATATATTACTATATTATATTATATATTATATATAATGTGTATAATGTATACAATGTGTATAATATATAATATATATAATATACTATATATAATATGTATAAAACACTGGACCTTAAAAGTTCAAGAACTACAGCATTACTGGTATTATGAATGCAAATGTTTTTTGTTCTTATCTATTCTATTATTCTTTGATTCTACTGTATTGGATTTTATGCCACATTTTTATCCTTTATGGAAAAGAGTATGATTGTTAAAACACAATTTCACACCTAGTTAACCTTTTACTTTTAAAGTCTCAATTTTTCCATTCGAAAAATGGGATAATGATAATGCTTTCATTCAAGAGGCTTTTCGTGAATATTTGATGAGATAATATACACAAAGCATTAAGCACAATGTTCAGCATGTAGATAGCATGCAATAAATGTTAACTGGTATCACTGCTAGTAGTAATAGTAGTAGTAGTGGTAGTAATACTAGTACTAGACCACTGATAATTGTGCATCTCTTCTTCCCTGTAAGGGCTGGGCATAGTTCTGTGTATTCAGGTACAGAAAGGTAGACAAGGATAGCCTGCTGGTATGTAGAAGGCAGAAGATAATCAGATTTTGACTGTTCCAAGTCAGGTAGAAGACAAATTTTCTCTTCTTTTTCTTTATAATGAATTGATAGGACCAATTTTATGAAAATTTAGTGTGATAAGAAGATATCAGCTTCCTCTACTAATTAATTTTTACTTCATCTTTCATCTGGAAGGTTGAAGCTAAAATTATTTTGTGAATCCAGTATCTAGGCAAAGCTAATGTTGAGTGAGCACAATGTATTGCCGTCTGCCAGATTTCCAGGGTAGACATCAAATGAGGAGAAAAACACCTTCCTTCTGTGACCAATGAAAAATTATTCTTAAATGGACAAAGGTGAGAAATTCTCAAAACTACTGCTGTGTCTCAAGTTTTTGATGCTAAGAGCCTTAAATTAATACAGTAAAACAGGATATGAATAGATTTATCAAGTACATCCTATTGAGCTAAGTGTCTACATAGGACAAAGTCAATCTCTCCCTAAGTTTTTTTTTTTTTTTTTTTTACGTAATAAAATATTAGGTGTGTGCAAAATCTAGTGTAGGTTCCAAATTTTGTCTTATCCTTGGGTGCAAGCCCTATGTCAGAGGAAAGGGAGAGGAAGTTGGTTTATACACTGTATTGAGGACTTATGAGGCAGAGATTGCTATTGACAGGAAAGAGGGAGGGATATGAAAGCACAGAAGGAAAGGTAAATGAGAAGCCTAACAGAGTTATCTTTTACCATTCCAAGATAGGAAAAAAAATGTCACTTTCTACAAAAAA
The DNA here is from genome assembly GCA_030015415.1 of Cynopterus sphinx. Classification (NCBI taxonomy): domain Eukaryota; kingdom Metazoa; phylum Chordata; class Mammalia; order Chiroptera; family Pteropodidae; genus Cynopterus; species Cynopterus sphinx. The sequence continues at coordinate 94,090,513 of CM057388.1, forward strand.
TACAATATTTTATCAAATCTATTAGTTTACCCCCTCTAGTAAGAGGCAAATTCAGGGTTGGGGAGGATGCTAACCAAGCAAAATATAGGTACTGCTGAGAGGATCCTGCTGGGCCAAAACTTTTGCTTTTCTAATATTCCTCATTCAAGAAAAGGTCAGCTGTAATCTGGCCCTGCTTTGGACTTAGAGGGATTTGAGTGAGATAGATGGGCATGTGTCCCAGCAGGAAGAGTGTTGAAAGATTTTTTTAAAGAAAATCAGTCCCATGTGAATCTTAACACCATATAAGACTTCAAAAGCATGTTTGCTTTCCTGAATCACTACGCTGAAAATCAACTCAAGTGTTTATAGGAAGGTAAACCTTAGTCCGAGAGAAGTCTATATCCACTCCATTATAAATATTGTAAATATGTAGATTAACGAAGAAAAAAGAGCATCTTCTTTGGTGTTATATTTATTTCAGTGGTTTTTCATGTGATTCATTAAAGATATTTTTAACTTTTTTCCCTCAGTTGAAAAATTATATATATATAAATATATATATATAAATTCTGACTTTGGAATTGCACAAACATGCACAGCTGCTGGTTTAAGCTTATAGAAACACCAAACAAAACAAAATACAACTTGGCTTAGAGCCATGGTTAAACCTATTGTAACTGAATTTTGAATTTGAGGGGGCTGGAGGGAAAAATCCATTTTACACAGAAAAAAATAATTTTATTCTAGTTATATAGAAAGAACTCTATAATAATATAAATTATTTTCTATGTCACACTGAGAAGGCACATTATTCTTAATCTCATACAACAGAAATGTGATACTGTTGAGAGCACACTGCCTTCATATAGGTATTTACTACTCATAACGAATTATAGTCACTTCATTATTTAGTAATAATTTGGGAGGCCCTTTGTTGTTTTATATACTGGGACATCACCAAATTTATTTATATTAATTAGCTTTTTGTTAATTTCTATAACAATTGAGAAATAGCCAGTCCTCTGATAAAAAGCCTACTGGCTAGGTTGAACTTTGGAAGGAGAAAAATAAAAGATTTGCCTAAGGTTCTAGGTGGAGAAAAGTGAGAGTGTCAAGTTTCTGAATTATAACTTGGTAATAGGCTACAGCATTTCATATTCATTCATCATGGCTGAAGCATCAACATCCAGTTTTCTTTTCAATTAGATTTGCTGAAACAATCCAGCTTCTTGTCCCTATCTATGATGTTGCAAGGTCTATCATCCAAATATCCCAATATCTGAATAAAGAGGGCCAGGATTTGCTTTTGTGTGGAATGAGGTGGACAGGGAGGTGTCAGGGAGAGAAAACTAATAGAAAAAAAAAAAAACATCTGGTGTGATCATGGATAAATTCTTCTGCATTTATTCTAGACCTCTTCATAAGGCCGCTACCCTTTTTCAAAATTCTAGCAGGTATCATCCTGTCCAGTCACACAAAGAAAAGATACATTACATCTAATTTCAAACCCTTACCAAAGAAGGCAGATGAGGGTTGGGGGTTGGAATTTTCCTGAAAATAAATTCGCATATGAAATAACAAAGCAGACACCGAAATCCTGAAGCTTATTAAACTACCAATAATTATTAGGTTTAATTATGTAAACTCACCTAAGGACATCATTATTGAGAGCAGTTTTGCATCACTTATTTCGAGACTAAATGTCAGTAGCTCCTCCCAGGAACTTTGACAACTATATGTCCCCACACATTTCTGAATACTCACTAAGTGGGCAGTTTTCCTAAGTTGGGAACACACGGGGGCCATGTGGTCCACTGTTTCCTTCCTGAGAAGTTTATTGATTTTTGTCATTCGTCTTGCCTTGCATGTTTTCTACATCCTTTCTTCTAGTGTAGGTCTCCATAAAGTTCAATCATATTCCCCTTTCTCCCATTAAACTCCCAGAAACTGGTTCACAGTGATCCATCATCACTGCCATCATCCCTAAATGCTTCTTTTTACCACTGGTCTATATCATTGTATGGTGTATTTTTTTTATCTTTCATATGAATGTCCTACCTTTTGTATGAAAATTAGAGTCACTCAAGTGCAGAAGTCTCTGAATTGCTATAAACTGTCACAATAGCATGTTTTTGTTTCTCTCATATGTCAGGCTTTTTCATAACTCTCTGCCTTTGCTTACACTGTTACTACTCTCCGGCATAGTCTTGCCTATCATTTTATACCTTCAAAATCTCTCCTCTTCCTTCAGGACATAGCTCAGCTGTCACCATCTTTGAAAATCCTCCCTTGACCTAACCCTAACCCCAAAATAGGGGTTCATGTCTTTCTTTCTTTCTTTCTTTCTTTCTTTCTTTCTTTCTTTCTTTCTTTCTTTCTTTCTTTCTTTCTTTCTTTTTCTTTCTTTCTTTCTTTCTTTTTCTTTCTCTTTCTTTCTTTCTTTCTTTCTTTCTTTCTTTCTTTCTTTCTTTCTTTCTTTCTTTCTTTCTTTCTTTCTTTCTTTTTTGCCTATAGCACCTGGTCTTCCTAGGTGGTCTCCCATCCATGTACTAACCAGGCCTGAGCCTGCTTAGGTTCCAAGATCAGATGAGATAAGGCTTGTTCAGGGTGGTATGGCCATAGACTCTTATCTGCTTTCTCATGGCACTCAGCATGTACCTCCATCTGAGCACCTACCACAGTCTGTCTCCCCAACTCTAGAGGGAATTCTTTGAGGATGAGGTTTTATTTTCATTTGTTCTCCAGTTTCTAGCACGATACCTGTCATAGGTGCTGCTGCTATAAGCTTTGTAATCTTCTATGATGTTGCCTTTCTATGGGGAGAGAACTCATTTGTTTTTAGCTTTGAAAATACACTAAGGAATCTTTTGCCTATGTCAAGAGGATAATTCTGATGCTTACAAATAAGAGAAAACTTATCAATTTAGGAGGGGGCAGAGAATTGTAAGGTGTTTCCAGGTCATCTAACAAAGCATTCCCCAACCTTTTTGGCACCAGAGACCAGTGATCATATAAGAATCTAATGCCTCATTATCTGAGGTGAAGCTGAGGCGGTGACGCTAGCGCTGGGAAGAGGCTGTTAAGAGAGATCAAGCTTCACTTCCTTGCCCCATCACTCACCCCCTGCTGTGCGGCCGGGTTCCTAACAGTCCATGTTCTAGTACCGGTTTGCAGCCAGGGGTTTGGGGACGCCTGATTTAACATGAGCCGAGCACTATTGTATGCACTAGTCTCCTTTTATTTGGAGTTTCAATTTCTGCAGTTTCAGCAACCGGCAGTCAGTCTGTAAATGTTAAATTGAAAATTCCAGAAATAAATAATTCATAAGTTTTAAATTGTGTGCCATTCTGAGTAGTGTGATGTAATCTAGTGCTGTCCCATGCCATTCTGCTCCATTCTTCTGAGGCATAAATCATCCCTTTGTCTAGTTTACCCATTCTATGTCCCCTCCCACTAGCCATTTAGTATACATCTGTGTTGATAACACAGATAGAGAGACCTCATTCTCATAATTGTTCTATAATATTATTAGTTATCATTATTAATATCTTAATGTGCCTAGTTTATGAATTAAACATTATTTTAGGTATGTGTGTATAGAAAAAAACAGTATATATAGGGTGCTGTATTATCATCAAAACAGAAACAAAGTCATAGATTCAGAGAATATTTTTATGGTTGCCAGATTGAAAGGGTGATGGTGCTTGAGGGAAAAGGGGGAAGGGATCAAGAAGTACAAACTGGTAGTTATGAAATAGTCATGGGGATGTAAATTATATAATGAGAAATATAGTCGATAATATTATAATAACTATTGTGTCGAATGGGTACTAGATTTATTTGAGTGATCACTTCATTAGTTACATAAATGTCTAATCACTATGTAGTATACCTGAAACTAATATAATATTGTATGTCAACTGTAATTGAAAAATAAAAAAATTATTTTTAAAAATTAAAAAAATAAACACTCCTGAAACTAATAAACAATTACAGCAAGATCATGCATTACAAAATTAATGCATAACAGTCAATTGCCCTTTTATCTGCATTATAAAGGAAAAAATAAAATTTTAAATTATAAACTGAACACCATATATAAGCAATAGAAAAAAGAATACTTAGGTTTAATAAAAGATGTATAATTTGTACATGATAAAAGCTATGCACTATGACAAAAATTCTAAGATCTAAATAAAAGATCTAAATAAATTCAAAGATCTAAATAAATACATTTGTGTTCATGGATAGGAAACTTCAATATTATCAAGATGTCAGTTTTTCCCAACTTGATCTGTAGATTTCATGAAATCTCATTGAAAATCCTAGCAACTAATTTTTTAATTATTAACAAATTTAAAGTTTATATCAAAGGCAAAATACAGAATTTCCATCTGAAAACTAAGGAAGAACAAAGTCAGTATACTGAAACTACCCAACTTCAAGACTTGCTACAAATCTTCAATCAAGTCGGTATGGTATTGGCAAAAGAATACATGCATTGTTGATGGAACAAAAACGAGACCCCCAGAGTAGACTCACACATATATAATCCACTGACTTCCACAAAGAAGCAAAGGTAATTCAATAGATAAAGAATAAATGTTTCAACAAATGGTGCTAGAACAACCAGATAGCTATATCCAAAAATAAATAAATAAATCTAAACATAATTTTATATCTTCCACAACAAATAACTCAAAATGAATTATAGACATATATATATATATATATATATATATATATATATATATATATAATGTAAAACTCAAATTTCTAAAATATAATATAGGAAAAAGTCTAGGTTACCTTGTGTTTGGTGATAACGTTTTAGGTACAATGCCAAGATCATGATCTATAGAATAAAAAATTGATAAACTAGAATGCATCAAAATTAAAAACATCGGCTCTACAAAAGACACTGTTAAGCAAATGAAAAGACAAGTTATTGACTGGAAAAATATTTTCAAAACACATATCTAATAAAGAACTTACATCAAAAAATATCTGAAGCACTAATAAAATCCAAAATAAGTAAAGGAACAAACAAATGTTAGAAGTTTAGTTAACTTATGTATAATTGTCAAACTCGAAAACTAAGAATACTGGTCAAATAATAGATTAGACACAGCTCACAACTGAATTACTAATCTGGAAATAGAGCTGAAGAAATAATTGAGAATGAAGCATAGAAAGAGTAGAAGAGAAAACAATGAAAAAGAGGTAATAAAACAGAATAAGAAAGCCTAACATATGTCTATGTAAACTTACTAGGAAACAATGGATACAAAGCAAGATATATTAAAAGAAATCCACAGACTTTGAAACATTGTAGTGAAATTTCAAAAACTAAAAGGAAATGAGTGGGTCTTAAAATCAGCTGAGAGTAAACAGAAGGAGACAGTGGGACTATGGAAGGAACACATAGGTAGTTGCAACAATACTGCTAAAACTCTGGTTTAGTTAGATGGTGGTTTCAGTTATGCTTCATAATTTTTACATATTATCAGAACTCTGTACTATCAAAAAGTAGATAGCAAAAATTATTTTAAACTTCCACACATCATTTAATTTGATTATTATACTTTTGAGAGGCAATTTTTTCCTTCATTTTATAACAGGAAAATCGAGACATGTTGACTTTCCCAATGTCATATATTGGATAAATGGGGAGTAGGTCTAGAACTGAGTATTCATATTTTTTATACTGTATTTTTTTCCATTAAATTGCATTGCTTCCCAGGGAGATATCATGTGGAAGAGATAATTCTTTGCCTTCTATGCCTATATTCAAGTCTCCAATAAGCACACATTTATAAAACTGACTATAAGGAAAGACTCATTCTGGCTAAAACCTGAATTCAAATTCTCCACCCAGAAGCTTTATGATAGCCAAGTAGGAAACCCTATTAAAGTAAATTATGTTAAATGTGCTGACACAGTCATAACAATGTCAACTGTGTCTCTCCTTTGAACATTATTCTACTTTGACTGAGAATTAATGGGTTGTGGTGAATCAATTACAATCTAATAAAAGTACCATTAGAAAGTCTGAAGAAAAAATGTAGAATCGTTGTTATAAACAGCAGTGCAAAAGAATTCAATTTACAAAGAGCTTAATACCCATTTATATATATATATATATTTTTTTATTCTTAGTTCAGTGAAGTGTTTACCTGCACATCTTCCATTTGTAATTACACATCTAGTGAATAGTAGAGTTTGATTCAATATAGCATTGTGGAAACTTGGCAATCTGGCTCCCACTTTCTTTTTTGCTTTCTTACAGAGAAACAACTTTATTATTATTTTTTGTTTTATTAGTGGTGGTGCTTAGTAGTAACTTTTAAACTATAATTAGCTTTGAAAACAACACTCCTAATCCCTTACCTGATAAAAGCAAAGGCATTTTGAAAAATCAAGGACAAAGCAAATTTAAGTTTACAAAAATTCTTAAATCACATCCAAAATCCTGGTTTTAAAAGAAGCTGAAGTTATAGCTATCAATACAAGAGAGTCTGAGTTTAAAAATAAAAGAAGTCAAATTATAATTCAGAATATAATTCATTGAGCTGCATTAATCAATTGATAGCCACTTGTTCAAGAAGCCTGTATTTTACTTGAAACTGATTAGTGAACATAGACACGGATAAGTAAATTTGACATTAATTATCTCTCATACTTTATTTCAAATGAAAATGTAACAAACATTGAGGTATTCAACAGATTGATTGATTCCAAGAAACACACACACACACACACACACACACACACACACACACACACGCTCCAAATTTGAATAGTATGTCTTTTCAAATAGCCTAATATAAGAAAAAATATGCTTTTTTATTTTAATGCTTAAATTTTCAAAAAATTAAAATCACAATTTAGTTCATGTTGAGGCTTGAAAATGTCACTTATTTTTTAAAAAAGCACTACTTGATTCTAGTTAGAAAAGGGTTTAGTCCTTTAAGTAGCTGTGTTCTATTCCCAGTGTTTAAACAAAAGCCAAGGTAGAGAGTTTATAAATTAAAAGATGGACCCAAAGCAAAATTGAATCAGAGGCTGTGTTGCCTTATGAACAACTTTATCTTAGAGAAACTGTTGAATAATAAAAAAATATATTTACATGTAATAAATTGATTTACAGACCACTGAGTTACATATTTGAAGATCAACATATACAGATTAAACTGATTTCTTGATCTGTGCCTTATTTAAAATGTTGTGTTAGATTTTAGAATCTATTTTTGGAGAAGCTGTTAATATGGTATTAAAGCATCTATAGTCAGTCAATAGAACAACTCTATTAACACAATACCATGAATAGATAGTGGACATTTACCAGTAATATTTCTTTAAAAGTATCTACAGTAATTTGCATTTGATTTAATCAAAATGGATAAAGTGGAGACATGTGAATAGTAAATTAGAAGATCTATATTTGGGTTCTGAATGTACTTCTTATTTGCTTTGCATGGCTCAGGAAAGTCATATAAAATCTGCATCTCAATTTCTTCATTAATAGAATTAGAGTAGTAGCTACCCTTATAGTCACTAGAGTTTGGTGTGGTTTGTTACACATCAATAGACCCACACTTCCATTACTATAAAGTATTCCATAGTAATGGGGATCAACCTCTGTACTCTTTGATTATTGGGATAACCTAAAATATATATGTATATAGTATAATCTGAGAGCATATTTTGAGTACTGAAATATGCATTTAAACTGGAAATCCATGTTTTAACTAAAATATATAGATACTAGAGTTTTTCACATTACCAATTTCTGCTGATTGTTTTGTTATAAAATATAAATTATAAAACTCTAAAGATAAAATGAAATATGCTAGCCAAGGGTGTCACTTAAAGAATAACTCTCCTGGTTTTTTGTATCTTTTTTTCAAATCTAAGAGTTGACAACAGGATGTAAGTATCACTCTTCTCAAAGGTATACATGATCATATGGAACTCTTTAAAAGAATGAATGATTGAAAAGAAATTCTATAACCAAACCAAGCATGTTTCCCTGGAGAATTCCAACAGAAAATTCTTTTAAAAAATTATTCACTACCTCTTTGTAGAGCATAAATTAAAAAAAATAGATAGAAATCTACTTTGCTTTTCATTCCTGGGTATACAAGATTTACAAAAATGCTTGAAAAGGTTTTAAATTGTGTTGGCAAGTCAATTTTAGAGATTGAGAGCTTTGTGGATCTTGATTTCCAAAATTGAAAAAAAATACTCGATAAGAAACATAAATTTCTATTGGTTTATTTTTAGTCTTTAACATACACACCTTTTGAAAAAAAATGTTTTTATTAAAATATAGATAACATACAATATCATATTAGTTATGGGTGTACACAATAACTATTTAGCATTTTTATGCCTAAAAAAATTATCACCATAAGTCAAGCAACCATCTAATAGCATACCACACCATCACAATATTATTGACTATATTCTTATGCTGTACACCACATCCTCATGACTTACTTGTTTTATGCCTGCAATTTTGAACCTCACAGAGAGACTTTTTAAGTGAAGACATTTTTTGAAAACTACCAGGATATTTTTCTTCCAATATACTAGACATATTAAATGATATTGCCACTTAAAAGCAATTGGTTCAATAAAAGTAATCAAAGTGGACATTTTTGCCTTGTTCTCAGTCTTCAGGAGAAAGTCACCATTAAATACAATGAAGACAGCTATAGGTTTTTGTAGGTAATTTTTTATCAAACCAAGGGAGTTTCCTCTATTCCTATTTTAGGAGAATTTTTATCATGAATGAGTATTGAATTTTGTCAAATGCTTCTGAATCAATTGATATGATCATATGATTGTTTAGCTGGTTAATATGACAAATTACATTGACTTTCACGTGTTCAAACAGCCTTGCATCTGTGGGAGGAACTCCAGTTTGTCATAGTGCACAATTCTTTTTATTTATTGTTAAATTTTATTCACTGATATTTTGTTAAAGATTTTTACATCTAATTCATGAGAAATAGTCATCTGTTGTTTGCTTGTTTTAGCACTGTCTTTGTCTAGTTTTTGTACTATTATAATATGTGTTTCATAAAATGAATCGGTTAATGTTTCCTCCTTTTCTATTTTCTAGAAGAGAGTGTAGAATCGGTGTTAATTCTTCTTCTCCTAGATATCTGATAGAATTCTCCAGGAAAGCAATCTGGGCCTAGAGATTTATCTTTTTAAATTAAAAACTCAATGTTTTTATAGTTATAAGGATATGCAAATTATGTATTTCATATTAGATGAGTGTGGTAGCTTGTGTTTTTTCAGAAAATTGGTTTATTCACCAAAGAAGATATACAGATGACAAAAAAGCACATAAAATGTTCAACATTCAAAGAAATAACATTTTTATTATTTATTGATACACTTCTTTAAGACTTTTTCCTAAATCCATGGGCTATATATTCTTTGATAGCTCTATTGTAGCTCAAAGAGTTGATAATATAATTTTTCATGGCAAATATAGAAACATAACTTAGTCTTTCCTCAAGTATGATTAATCAGAACAATTTTTATTGATATTTTTTAAAAACGTCTTTTAACTTCAGTTCTCAGTATTCGTAATGCCATATAAGCTTTTGAGATTGCTGTCATATTTGAAAAACCTTTACCAAATTTCTTTCATATTATGTTCTTACAGAATGCTTGGTATTTGTAGTACTGCTATAAATTTATGCCCTCTAGGCACAAGAATTCAAATAAAGTCTATTTTGGACTTCCCATTTAAAAAAATAAAAGATGTTAAACAGTATTAGCCATTAGTGAAATGCAAATTAAAACCACAATGAAGTATCAATTCACACCTATCGAATTGACTAAAATAAAAATATAATGACAAATGCCAGTGATAATGCAAAGGAACTGGATCACTCATATCTTGCTGGTAGGAACATAAAGTGAAACAGCAGCTCTGGGAAATAATTTGTCAGATTCTTAAAACAAACTGAACATGTACCTACCATATGATAGAGAAATTGCATTCCTGGCCATTCTTCCTGGAGGTGTGGTCACACAAAAATTTAAACACAAATATTCATAGTAGCTTTATTCATAATAGCTCAAAATTAGAAGCAACCAACATATCCTTCCATGAGTGAATGGTTAAGCAAATTGGTATATCCATCCACACCATAGACTACTTCCCAGCAATATAAAAGAATTAACTACTGATACATGCAATGACCTGGATGAATCTCCAAAAAGTAATGAGGAGTGAAAAAAGCTAATCCTCAAAGCTTGCATACTGTATAATTCCATTTATATAGCATTCCTGAAATGACAAAATTATAGAAATAACGGGCATAGTAGGGTTCTCAAGGCTTAAGAAAGGGGTGGGGTGGGACAGAATTTGATGTGTGTTTAAAAGGGTAATATGAAGGATCCTTATAGTGGTAAAAAATGTTTCATCTCTTGATTGTATCAATGGCAACACTCTGAATGTGACATTGTGCTATAATGTTGTAGGAATACTGTTAGGTAAATGTACAAGTATCTCTCAGTGTTATTTCTCGAAACTGTATATAAATCTACAATTACATTAAAATTAAAATAAAAAACAATAAAACAACTGGTTTAAACTAAATAAAAATATGCATTTATACACATCCAACAAATACAGGCTTTGCAAATAATGCAGAAAAACTTTCTCCTCTGCAAAAATCTATGACTCTCATGCAATTATTTACATGTCCAAAATGCAGATATTCCCCTATTTCATTTTTTCACCATTTGAAAGCCATTGAAGGAGAGGGAAAATTAGATTGACATTGATAGCTTCCTGCAAAACATGTTTTTATGGAAAATTATAATGTCTTTCTTTTTTAAGAACACATCTGGGAATTATGGAAGAGTGATAGACCAATGGCTAAAATTTTCAGCATATCCAACAAAAACGCAAAAGAAGTTATAAATTTTTTGGAGCATTCTCTGAAAGAATTTTTTTTCTTCTGTCATCATTCTTCATTAAGAGATTGATTAATGATTATATAAACCTGGCATTAATACTACCAATTGTTCCTCAGGCTATATCTGTGTGTTCAAATGGTGAGGCCAAGCAAAAGATTCTGCCCATCTGTGGGGTGAGTGGACATCACAGCTGAATTACTATGACTATCGATATCAATATGGATTGCAAGAAAAGCTTCAAGTTTGATAGATCTTCCCAGGTGGCTAAGTGTAGGCTATGTCTGTAATACCAAGTTCTGAATAAAAGTTAAAAACCTAGAAAAGTAATCAGATGCTTTATCTACACAGTATCAGCATTTTAAATTCAGAAACCTTTTAATTGCTTATATTGTCAATCAGTTTAATTTGGTGATCCATATTAATATGAGGGAAAGGCTGTCCCGATTTGGTTACCCAGAGCCATTTAAACACACTACCCTATGGTTCATACACACAAGATTTCTTTAAGAGGATTAACAGTTAAACAATATCCAGCAAGGAAGGCTGATATTTATCTCCTTATAGAGGCCAATGTGTGACAGATGAGAAGTACATTTTGTACTTCTCCCACATTAAAAGCCTACTTGCATAGTAAACAAAAGATTGTTTTAGCTGGTAACCTTAGATCTGAACTCTGTGCCTTTACCACCGAGGTTCCACTATCAAATCCCAGTTAAAATAAATTGACTAGGACAACAGGATTTGAAGATACTGTCAGAAATAGAAGACAGCAAGGCAGCTTGTTCCTCTGGGTGACTTTTTTTTTATTTTGGTGAGTCATCTGACACACTTAGGAAAAGCTTCACTGATTTGAATGGATCTCAGTATATTGCAGCATACTTGGTCTGATGAAAGAATGGCAGGGTTCGCTTCAGTTAGATATAACCAAGGAGTTTAGAACCTAGAAACACATGTTCTAAACATTCATTAGCTCTCTTCCTAAGGGCAGAATGATAGACACCAAATATTTTAATGGTGAACTACTCTCACAAAAGAAATATCTGGCTTCCATTGCTCTTCTAATGAAATACAAACTCTCTAACATAACTTATGGGCCCTATATTGTCTATTCTCTTCCCACCTCTCCAACTTCATTTCTCTCATCTCTCTGCCCCTCCACCTGCTCACATTCGCAGAGAAGCACTTCTTAGACTCTCCAGAATCTTGACTTATAATTAAACTCTCCTATATAAAATTTTAAATTTAATTTTGTTAGCTTCAAGTATACAGTACATTGGTTAGATATTTATATAGTTTATAACACAATCCCCCTAATTGCTCTTTCTCTCCTCTGGCTCTCCACCTAGCCATTACATTACTGCTGACTGCATTCCCTATGCTGTGCTCCCCATCCCTATGACCATCTACTAATTAATTTGTACTTCTTTAACCCTTCACCCCATTCTTCCAGCCCCCAACTTGCCTCCTCTCTTTCCTACATAAATTTAATCTTCCTCTTTGGTAATGTTACCATATTTATTCATATCCTTCACAAGATTGTAACTTCCTTAAAAAGCAAAAATGATGTCTTAATTATTACTGTTTCTTTAGCAGCTAGTACAGAGACTATGGCACTTAGCTACCATAGTAGACCATTGGCAAATACTTATTGAAATCCTGAATAAATGAATGAATTGATGAGGAAGGTTCTGCTTTATCTTAACAGCAAATAAAAGGTAGAATGACAAACTATCCTAGTTTTCCTAAAATTGAGGGGGAATCCCAAGAACATAGATCTTTCAGCTTTGAAAATGGGAGTTTCAAGTAATCTTGGATGAGCTGGTCACCATATATGTGACCTTTGCTTTGTGAGGGTAGAAATATTGAACAGGCATTAGATTTTTGTGATACAATTTTCATAGATGTTTTTGATTACTTGCCCACACAAAACTAAGCTAAAGAACTAGAAAACCAAAAAAAAATGTTTTTCTCATCAACTGCAAATATTTTAAGGCCTTAATTATCCAAGTAATTACAAATCAAGTAATAATTCTTTCTTAATCTCAGCGAACTAACAACAAATATCTGCGACTATTTCATAGTTGATTCATCTCTATTCTCCGATTCTATGAAAATCTGGAGCAGGAAACCTATTCTTATTTTGTCTCCACACTGACCTATTTACTAAATTATTGGAAATTACAAAAGTCATCTTCTAATAAATGGGTTTAAAACACAATACCTCTTTGATCCTAGAAAAAATAAGCTATGTAATTCAATAATACAAAATTATTTCTTGAAACCATCTCTCTTTTTTATAAAAAGAAGTCAAAATAAATGGTAGTCTTAATTTCAATGACTATTTCTAATTCTACAAGTTCTCACAGAATGGCAATAATTACCCTAAGGTATATTTTCTAAAATTAGCTAAAATATTTTTGACCCATAATATTCATTCATTTTAAGACACTTTTATTTAACTAGAAAAGTTATTATTTGGGGCTATTCTATAGATTTTAATTTTTCTCCAGTAAATGGTATATGACATGTTTCAACGGCCACTTTGTGTTAGGTTGAGGAATTAGATTAGTTGCTTTGGTTAAAGTAAGACAAAGTAATTCTGGAGTGTTTTTTAAACTTGGCATGTACAGAGGAAGACACTTCTACAGTGAAAAGACATAAAAACCTCATTTGTAGCCATCAATTAAGCCATCAAGGATTCATTTTACACCGTAATCCTAAAATATCATAATTTATAATTTAAAAAAATTAATGGTAATATGATCTAACAAACTTATAAGAACTTATATTGATACTTTCCCTATTTACTGTTTTAAACTTCAAAATTCATAAGATAAATATCTATTAAATTTTAGTTGACTTTAATTCCAACAGATTTAAAGCTTCAGGGTTAAGATAATGTATACTAAATAGCATATATCTAGACTTTAAAAAAAACAGAAAATATAAAAACATGTAGGTAAGAAAGCATGTTTCTCAAATAAAAGATAGAGACCAAATCATTATTTTTTACAGTAGATCTTAGAAAGAAATACAGACTGCTGCTAATTCTCTAGCAGTTAATCTTCATATTTGGTACAAAGCAGAATTATGTGGAGAACATGTTGAAAAATATATGCCTGGTTTCACCCCACAGCAACTGAATCAAAATCCTAGGAGCTGCTGTTTATGTGTTCTTCTGGTTAAGCAACACTGATCGGTATTGCAAAGTCTTAGCCTCTGTGGGGAACAAAACACTGAAAAGACAAAAGAAAACAAATTTTAAAAATCAGGTTAGTAATGCATTTAAACAACCAGGTTACTAGCCTGTTCTTCTCTGCTCAGTGGTCTTTGTTGATCACCCTGAGCAAAGTCTAGAATGATGAGAACTAACAAACCTTTGTCACATGTATAATTAAGAAGCCTTTGTGACCTTGAAGGAGCAGCTTTAGAAATTGACGAGGATTGACTTCCAATTGCAGATGATAAGGGATTTAACAGGAAGGGAGGAAATAGGAGCACTTAGAATAAACCTCTAAGAAAAATGGAAAACAAAGAAATAAGCTCAGAAATAGAGCAGGGCTGTGGGAGTTGCTTTTTTAGGATGATGTCAACCAAATTCAAATATACTTGTATGAACAAGGAAGGAAAGGCAGGCAGGCAGGCAAAGAGGTAGGCAGGCAAAGAGGCAAGCAGGCAAACAGGAAGGAAGGAAAGAAGAAAGGAAAGAAGATTTTGAAAGATTATATTTTTCAGACTTTTTTTGTCACCTGCAGAAAAGTTTAATTTATTGACCAGTTACCTAGGTGCAGGCTTTCTATTCTATTCCTTAAAGTGTACATGTTTTAATTTTTATAATGATTATATATATACATATATATATATATATATATATATGTATACACACATATATGTGATTTTATATATAAATTTATATTATATATATTTATACAGATTATATATATTTATACTGATTATACACACACACACATATACATATATTAATTGGGGGGGGCAATTTAGCCAGGGGGCTATGTTTGGGTTTGTAACCCGATAAAAGCTCTTCTTTTACTGAAGTAATCTGCAGTCCAACTCTGGACTTTATTTGTTTGTTTTGGGGGGTCTTTGTTTTTGATCTGATACTATTTGGATCTCTCTATTCCATAGGCAGGGGGAATGCTTCACCATCAATGATCAGCCTCCAAAGCCTCATAGAGCTGATGAAAGTCAACACTCAGGTATGCTTTGATGCCCTAGGTGGCTCCAGGAAGAGTAATTTCTCGCAGGAGCAGAGCAAAGAGAACCACATATGGCATGGCAACTGTGATCCACACAACTTTCCTGGATGTCTTCACTCCCTTCCACAAGCTGAAGTAGAGCAGGACAATGACCAGCAGCAGATAGCACATATGCTCCCACCCAGATCACTGATGCCACAACTCTCATGGAGGAGCAGGATGCTGCATCTAGGAAAGGGGAGATAGGGTTTCAGGAGGGACACTGCTTCTGCACCCAAAACTGTAACTGGACAGCTGAGCTGCTCCAGGGACCTGTCTTCCCAACTCTGCGGGGCAAAAAGGACTGACTTACCAGGACCAGAGAACCCACCCAGAAGGGCCAGGCCCACCAGTCCTAGCTGGGGCTCAGGGTCCACTCTTCATATGAGCTGAGAAGATTGATGTGGCATTTTGGGAACCACAGAGGCCCATTTCTGGCCTTCACCCTCAGCAACCTGCACTTGACATTCATATAATTTACAAAGTGATCCTGCAATTAGTCTAGTACCCACCCTACGCTATACTTTACAACCTTTTGACTATTTTTTACCTACCAATTAATATCTTTTAATCCCTTCTCCATTTTCATCCAGTCCCCTAACCCCCTCCCATATGGCAAGTATCAGTTTATTCTCTGTATCTATGAGTCTGTTTCTGTTTTGTTTGTTCATTTTTTTAAAAAATCAGAATAGCTATCATCAAAAAAAAAATCAGCACTAAAGGAGTGTTGGTGAGGTTGTGGAGAAAAGGGAACCCTCATATACTTTTGGTGGGATTGCGAATTGGTGCAACCACTATGGAAGATAGTATGGAGGTTCTTCAAACAATTAAAAATAGAACTACCTTATGACCCAGTAATTCCATTTCTGGATATTTATCCAAAAAAATCCAAAACAAATTTGAAAATATATATGCTCTTTTATGCTTATTGCAGCTTTATTTACAATAGCCAAGCTGCTCATCAATGGATGACTGAAAAAAGAAGAGGTGGTACATGTATACAATGGAGTATTACTTGGCTCCCAAAAATGACATCTTACCATCTGTGACAAGGATGGACTTAGAGGGTATTATGCTGCATAAAATAAGTCAGACACAGAAAGACAAATGCTATACAATTTCACTTATATGTGGTAAGTTGAAAATTTGAAATGCACTTTGGAGTCAGATATATTTATCACCACACACTAGCATTAGTTAGGTGATTTTTCAATAAGTTACTTAATCTCTGAGCCTCAAGTTCCTCACCTACAAAATGGGCATTAAGGCAGTATATACAACATAATGTTGATATGAGGATTAAATAAGGTAATTAGTCCAGTGCCTGGCACATAGTAATCATTCCATAAATATTTGCTACTCTTATCATTATTATTGATGTTGCTATTGTTCTATTCTCAGAAATTAGCACAGATCCTCAGCTACCTCTGAACAAACATGAGTTGAATAAATAATGTGAACAACCAGGTCCATAAAAGTGATTTCTTTCTCTTTTGTAACAAAGGGATAAGAGTTCCTAACTCAGAAGAATATGGTGAGAATGGAGCAAGATGATACTTGTAAAGCCCTCAGCACATTTCATAGATATACATGCTCACCAAGTGGTATATACCATTACTACTCTAAACCCAATCTCTCCAAAGTGACTATCATAAAGATTCCTTAAAGAGCTGTTCAGAAACCTATTAGTAGCTAATTTGTATCTGCTCTTCTCAATAATATTATCATAATATACTCAATGAAACTGATATGTTAATAATTATCAGAATTTTTAGAATAATGTGTGATTATTCACAGATGTATATCCACAAACATAGAGCTCTGCATAGAGGTATATACATGAATATGTGCATACATTTTTCATGGTTTGTGATTCTTAAACTTAAACAAATATAGAAATGATCCGAAGAATGTATTAAAGTGTAGAAAGTTTAAAACATATTTTGAGAAACAACATTTAAAAAATTCCAAAGAATCTTGGGAAAAAGCAATATTTATTTGATTGAATCTTAAAAAGGCTTATTCCTTCCTTTTACTTAAATTATTTTTTTCTTGTTTTGTTTCCTCCAAGAAAGTTATGTTTACATGTTTTTTTTTGTACATGATATTACTATTATTATATGAGGTGATATCAAGGATTACAAAAAACCTAGAAAATGTTTACGAACATTGCCAAGCTACTCTCTGCTGAATGTGTTACCAAAAGCTCTGAAAACAAAACTACCAGGACATTGAAGACTTTGTATGGTCGTTGCTTTGTTTACTGAGGTGCTCTTCCATGGTAGTTAATTCATAATATAATGTTAATGAATTTGGGCATAAATTCCTGAACTTGGATAATAGATGTCAGGTTTTCTTATTTCTGTATTATCATAAAAATACATTCTTGCTTCTTCTGCTCAAATCATAAGGGAAAATGGGCTTTGAAGCACTCAGAAATATATGAAACTAAACTCAATTGACAGTTGAATCATGAAATAAGAAACTCTATGTATCACAAAATGATTTCATTGGTGGATATTGTTTATCCCTACAATATGTATGTTAATGCATTTGTTTAGCTACCTTGGTTATCCCCCCAAAACTTGTCAAAATACCTTCTCTTTACAGAAATTTATTTATTTATTTTTTGTAATTTACCCTCTTGGAAACAAATGAAGCAGAAAAATGATTTTGAAATGTTAATATTACTCAACCATAAAATGAAATGTTGCCATTTTCAACATGGATGGATCTTGAGATAATCATGCTAAGCAAAATAAGTCAGACAGAACAAATTGAAAGCCATATGGTTTTATTCATATATGGGATATAAAATTGAAAGCAACAAACAAGCATGACAAGCAGAGACTCATGGACACATACAGTGGATGAATGGTTACCAGAGGGAAGTGGAGATCAGGAAGGTAGAGAGAAGAGAGAGGTAAAAGGTGTCAAATATTTGGTGACAACCAAAAAAATCTAACTTCGGGAGGTGAACCCACAATGCAATATGAATATGATATATTGTTGAACTATACACTTGAATAGGAAAATCTCAAACCTACAGAACCAGGACTGAGATGGCCATGAAGTCAAGATAGAAGAGCATATATAGAGAGAGATCAGGAAGTAGCAATAGTTGTCAGCATTTAGAGTGCAACACTGGGGAGCAGATTCATACCTCGCCCTTCATCACTTGGCCGAAATGAACTCCCCTAACTTAGATGAAGGAAATGGGGAACACTAAGTTAACTATATTTTTCTTACTTTGAAGAATAAGAGCTCATAATAGAAAGAGAGAGAGGTAAAGAAAACTAAAGTAAGCTCACTTTACTTGTGGAATCAAAACTTATCTGTTAAAATCTAAATAAGAAAAATATTTTTAAAATTCTAAGATCAAAAAATATATATAATCATGTGGCCGAAGAGTTTCTAAGTCTTCTCCAATGGCATATTTTAAGAATTATTTTAGATAAGTATTTGTCTTAAGTTGTAAATTTTAAAAAGAAGATGCAGGGGTGGGGGAGTCAGTCTCTATTGCATTTCAAGTCCTTTTTATAACTTGAATTCATGACTTAGCCATTTGTAAATAACATGGCAGCTTGGTGGTTGCAAAGAAAAAATGCTTATACTTAACTACAAAATAGTTTAAGTTAACTGCAGAATTACCAATTTAGGTTTCAAAATATGTTCTGCAAATCTGTGTAACAAAAGTTGAGACTTCTAGATGATCAGATTCTTCAGATTTCAAATTTCTTTATTTCCAGTCTTTCTGCTTTCCCAGTAATATCCATTGCATGCATTATTTTTATTACATGCCAAGAATAGTTTGTGACTCACAAATTATTCTGCAGTAAATATCACAAGTTAATGATAGCATAAACCTAGGTTAAATGCAAATAATTAAATGTTCTTCCTTTTGGTCATTGGTTATATAAGTCACCTTCCCTGTTCACTGCCTTAACAGGGCTCAGTGGAACCCTTGGTACTATATAGAATACATCTTATAAACAAGATTCCTAGTTGTACTTTTAAAAAAGAGGAAAATGTTATTTTCATGTGTTTACTATAACTCAAATTCGGAAAATGAAGTGTTGCTTTCCATAGGTCTCTTGGTGAATAGGTGAGGTTTTATGTAGTATACTCTGTAGGTGAATGACTTTGTGAAAAGAGCTACTTAGAGAGTAGCCAAGGATTCTGGAATCAATCTGGTCACTTAAACAATTTAAATACTACTCCTCTCCCCTAAGTTCTAAGCCAATGTTTTCTTCTTAAATAAACTCGACCCAAACATTTCTCAAAATGATTGCTGTGTTTTTATAACCCAAAGAGACAGTTTTCTATGCTTGTATTTGGAGAAGTACTTGCATTTAGAACTAGCTGAACTAATAACTATATTTAATTCAGTTTAAATTGTCTCTATTTCAAGTGCTATCAATTAATACTTAGCTCTAAACGTTAGTATCCTTACAGTCTAATAATTATACTATATTTAGAACTTACTGAGATTTCTCAAGGTAAAAACAAAAACATGGTTGGTTCACAGATTACTATATAGTTGGATCAACAAAGATATCTATAGGAATTGGCTGGTTCTCCTTCAGGAAGAATGGTAACCAACATGTCCCTAGAGGCTAGCCACTTTAACAAAAAAGTAGCCAAGGCGTGTCTAACTAGAATTATTTAAGAAAGAAAACCCAGTAATGAGTGGTCGCCAGTGGCTGGGGTTGGGGGTGGTGGAGAAAATAAGGAGTCATTTTTCAGTGCATATAGAGATTTAGTTATGCAGGAGCAATAAATTCTAGAGATCTGTTGTACGATATAGTGTCTATAGTACAACAGGATTGTAGACTTCAAAATTTAAGAGAATAGATCTCATTGATTATTTTTCTCCACAGGCAATTTATTTATTTTTTCCAGATCTATTGAGATGTAATTGACATCACATTGTGTAAGGTGCACAATGTGATGATTTGGTATACATATATATTGCAAAATGATTACCACAATAATGTTAGTTAACACATCCAGCACCTCACATGCTTACTCTTTTCTTTCTTTGAGTGTATAGTTATGTGGTAAGAACATTTAAGATTTGCTGTCTTAACAACTTTCAAGTAGACAATACAGTATTTTTATCTATAGCCACCCACAACTGATTCACCTTATAATTGGAAGTTTGTTCCCTTTGGCCAACATTGCCCCATTCCTTTCACCCTCCAATCCCTGGCAGCTAACAATCTATTCTCTATCTCTATGAGCTTTCTTTTTTAGATTTCACAAATAAGTATCCTCATCCAATATCTGTCTTACTCTGTCTGACTTATTTCACTTAAGCCAATGCCCCTAAGTTTCAACCATGTTATCACAAAGGCAAGATTTCCTTTTTTATAAAAGTTGAATAATATTCCATTGTGTGTGTGTGTGTGTGTGTGTGTGTGTGTGTGTGTGTATCACATTTTCTTCATCCATTCATCTATCTAATAGGTTATTTCTATGTCTTGGCTATAGTTAATAATGCTGCAATGTCCAGGGGTTAAATAACTCTTTGACATAGTGATTTTTTAGAGTACTTTATTTCATTTTACTATTAGTTTTAAGTATATGGTACATTGGTAAGATATTTATATAGTTTACGAAACAAACCCCTTGATTACTCTATATTCACTCTGGCTCTCCACCTAGCCATTACATTACTGCTGACTGCATTCCCTATGCCGTGCTCCTCATCCCCATGACCACCTATGATGAGACAGTGATTTTATTTCCTTCAGTTGTATACCCAGAGGTGAAACTGCAGGATCATATGATAACCTTATTTTCAATATCTGAGAAACCTGCATGTTGTTTTCCATTGTGACTGTACCAACTTACATTCCCACCAACAATACACAGTGGTTTTTTATCTCTATATCCTCATCAACACTTATCTTTAGTCTTTTTGCTAATAGCCATTCTAATAGGTGTGCGATGATATTGCATTGTAGTTGTAATTTGCATTTCCCTGATGATTAGTGATGTTGAGCACATTCTCATATACCTATTGACCACTTGTATGTCTTTTTTTGGAAAAATGTCTATTCAGGTACTTTGCCCATTGTTAGAAGGATTGGTGTTACTTGTCCTTTAAAGATTTGGTAGCATTCACTACTACAGACATCTGGTCCTGAGCTTTTCTTTGCTCAGAGTTTTTTGATTACAGATTCTATCTCTATTCATTGTTGGCCTGTTCAGGTTTTTTATTTCTCATGATTTAATCTTAGTAAATTTTATTCAGGAATTTATTCATTTCTTCTTAACTATCTAATTCATTGGTATATTTTAGTTCATGGAAGTCTCTTAATGATCCTTTATATTTCTGTACTATCAGTTGTAATGTTTCCTCTTCCATTTAAAATTTTATTTATCTGAATTCTCTTTTTTATTTGGTTAATCTAGTGAGATTTTGTCATTTTTGTTTGTCTTTTAAAAAACAGCTCTTTTGATCTTTTCTATTGTTTTTCCTATTTTCTATTTCATTTATCTATGCTCTAACCTTTATTATGTCCTTCCGTCAGCTAACTTTGGGCTTAGTTTGTTCTTTTTTTCTAGTTCTTTGAAGTATAAATATAGGCTGTTTATTTGAGATTCTTTTTCCTTTGTGTAGGTGTTTATAGCTATGAGCTTTTCTCTTACAATTGCTTTTGCTGCATTCCATAAGTTTTAGTATTTTGTAGTTTCATTTTTATCTCAAGATCTTTTTAAAATTTCTCTTTTGATTTCTTCTTTTACTCATTGGTTGTTCAGAATTGTGTTGTTTAATTCTATATGTATGGAAATTTTCCTGTTTTCTTCTTGTTACTGATTATTTTTTTAGGCAAGGCAATCCTTGGTTGACCTCACAGATTGCAAGAACTTTGTCTCTTATTTTTAGTTTTTACATCTACAGCACCTGGTCTTTCTAGGTGGTCTCCCATCCAAGTACTAACCAGGCCCAACCTTGCTTAGCTTCTGAGATCAGACAGGATTGGGCTTTTTCAGGGTGGCATGGCCATAAATTTGTTATTGATTTTCAGTTTCCTACTATTGTAGTTAGAAATTATAGTTGATATAATTTCAATCTTTTAAAATTTTTTTCAGACTTGTTTCATGGCCTAACATAGAATCTATCATAGAGGATGTTGCAAGTGCACTTGAGAAAAAGGTGTGTTCTGCTGCTGTTGGATGGAATATTCTGTATACATCTGTAAGTTCATTTGACTTATAGTATTCACATCTGCTATTGTTCAAATATCATGTTGTGCTCTTACTACAATAAAACAAAAACACAGGGGACATACATGGTAACAGTGGTATTTGCATATGCCCAAAATTATCAAATTGTACACATTAAATACATGCTGTTCTTCTATATCAATTATACCTCTATAAAACTGTTAAGAAAAACAGTAATTATTCCCGATTCTTAAGGGACTGTCAGAAAAATGCAGTATATCGTCCACTCTTTGATTCAAAATTGAGAAAAATGTCATCTCTATAATCCACTCTCCATGGCACAGTACAAGCTGATGCCTAATGTCATGATGACCACAAATTCTTCCCCTTTTTCTTTCTCACTTAGCCTTTCCCAACATTGCTGTTTCTTCTCAGAAAAGACCACTTTGATTCATGGCTACACATAGCTCCCCCATAGCAATCTTCACATTTTTATTGTTGCTTTTATTTAAACTGATTTGTCTGCTTCTGTTAAAGATCACCAGCAATTTATAACTTGATTTGCAGTCACAGCCAAACTGCTCCTCTCAGGGATTTTGCCCTCTTCTTCCTTTTGAACTTTCAAAACATAATTTGACTATGGAACAAAACATATCCCTTTTGAAACGAATAAAAAGAACAGTGATTTCTCAAGTCCACAAATCATTAGAAATCTCAAACTAGTGGATGGCAGCCAAGGAGAGGGTATGATATTTGTGTGGGAAAACAATAAGGTCATTTTATGAGCCCAGAGCCAGTAAGTGAAGCCCAGAGGCTATCAGACCTGGGTGGATTTATCCCTAGAGCAGAAAAATGAGTTCAGGAGCACCTGCAAGAAGAGCTCTTGCTCTTTCAGAGAGCTTGAAAGGCAGAAGGAACTGAATAATTCCTGGTTAATGCACAGTAGTCAGAGTCATAATTTATAAGACCTGAATGAAAGTGTTCTGTTTTCTCTCATTTGTTTTCCAAATCTAAACCCCTTTTTGGTCTCTGCCAAACCATTCTTTTGGATACAAGGCAATGTCATAGCTATGCAATAACTACTGCAAAGCATCATCTTTTGCTAATAAGTAAAATTTTTCACACACCACCTGATCTGACTTTTTTATGATTTATTAATTCTATAGTGACTATGGAAAATATATTCTTCTGATATTTAAAGGCTAATTTGATATAAGCATGAGTTCATCAGTGACTGCCTGTATTTCACAGTGTTGGAGCCTCAGTATTCTAAACCATGTGGTTTTCTGAATAGCTGAAATTTTATTACTTTAAACTTCAATACTTGATTTTAATCATATGTAAATATTTCTCAAACAGATTGTACTCTTTCTTGCCTCCAAAAAATGAGTAATATGAATGGAAAGTAACCATTTCTCACTGTCTTAGGATATTGACTACAAATGTGTTATTCTACTTCATTGTAGTATGATTTTGGCTCTTGTAGGCTATTTATACATATGTTGGGTTGTTTGCCCTAGATAGCTTTGTGTTGTGCTTTAATAATATTCCTACATCCTATTCTCTGATAATTGTCTCTACTTACTTTTGTTAACAGCCCAACATTTAGAAACTCTTCTCATTTCTAATTCACTGTCTCTAACGTAGGGTGGATTTAGAAACAAGGTAACCCAGTTACTAATAGTTACTAATAGTAACTATTACTATTAGTAGTTGAAATAAGGTAAAGAAGTACTGAATAAAGACAAGAGAAACTTTGAAATTCATCTACTTTATTGGGCATTGAAACCTCTCTTTTGGTCATCTCTAAGTCTTTTTGCTTAATTATAAGTTCCTGACTATATTCTGCATAAGTGGGATTTTTAGTTTGGTGAAGTGTGACTACATTTCCATTCATCTTGGCATATTTCAAAAATTAGTTTTTTGTTGATTTTTATTTTGTAATTCCAAGTAACTCCTCTAATATCAAAAATTCTGATTTTATGTATACTGGCATAATTATTTATATTTTAACACAAAATAGATCATTCTTATGAGACATTAATATTTAGGAAATGACTTATACACAGGCTTTTTTCCCCTCAATTACATTTAATCTAATCAAGAGTCATTGATCTCAATTAAGAAAGTACATTTTACTGGCAACTGCTTTTGCTCTTTCTGACTTAGTTCTTTTGTATATATTTTCTCCTTTAGTCGCTTTAATCTCAAGGGAAAACATAGTTCACATTTAGCATTTTTAATTTTTCTTATTTAATCTTAAAATTGATTAAATATAGAACTTGTTATATCAATATTTTTACATAATTTCTCTCAAACCACAAGACACTGTATATCTAAATATATCTAAATATATCTAAAACAGAATCAACATTTAATGTCATCTTTTTCTTCCTTAGGAACATAAAGATAAATTTTAAATAGAAAGATCTTAAAATAATAAATATTTAACAGGTTTTTCTATATTTAATTGTCCAACAGCCAGAATGATGATGATTTTGGTTTGAATTCCATATTAGATCATAAATTTCCCTGTGTTTTTAATAGCCACCATTCTTCCATCAGTATGTATATATGGGTGAATGGGTGTGTGTCGCATTGGGGAAGTGAGAGTTGAGTTTGAATGAGATTTCTGCCAATACCAGGTGTTATATGGCTATATTTAGAAGTAGAATATTATGTAGAAAAGAGCAGGTTTTGAAGAAAGACAAATCTTGATTCATATATCCACAATCCCACATATTAACTGTGTGACCTTAGGTCGCATCATGTTTCTTAGCCTCGATTTTGGATCACTTGTGAAATTAATAATACATACTTTGAAGGGTTTGAGAAAAGATTAGAACTGATATGATATACAGAAAGCACTAGATAAATAGTAATTATTATGGTCCTCATCATCTTTATATCTAATTGAGAAACTAGATAAAATTCAACTCAAATCTCAGCTTTTCCACTTACTAGCTATGTGATCTGGGTCATGTTAAACTAAAGATTGTACTTATTTCTTCATGTCATTATGAATATTAAATGAGATAATGTATGTAAAGTTCTCATTATGGTGCCTGGCTCAGGTTCAGCTCCCTTAGAAAAATTAGTTTCTTTTCTACTCTCCTTTGAAGAATCAGAGAAGGAAGGATTAAGAATGTGAATCTAACCAAGGCTTTATTGTCATCATTCCATGTCTTGTAATGAATACTTGTACAGCCTCTTTCTTTCTTACTAAGAAAATAAAGATGTATGGGGCAGTAGAATAAGGATGGAAAAATATTTTGGGTATACAGACTTAGAGATTTATTTATTTACTCCAATACCCAGAAACATTTGCAGACATCTATCATGTGCAAAACACTTTGCATGTTTTTAAGCTTCAATGTTTAATTCAAAATTTTTATTCAGATTATGATGGTTGTAAGTTTGTGTGTAGATCATGTTTCTGCCATCATATCCTTAGCCAAAGGTAACTCTGATGCACAAAATCATTTGGTCACAAACCAGAAGACAAAAAGAGTGCCTAACATGGATTAAAGCTTTCCAGTCAAATAATCCCATCTTTCAGCCAGGAAGATTTATATTTCATAAAGTTTAATTTCATGTTCTTAAGTGATTGTGTATAAACAGGACATCCATTGAATGACTACAAATTTAATGGGTGCAAAAATACATACTGTGAAAACTCTTCATTCTCTCCCACTGTCCTCAGACAAACAATATTACATTTTCCTGTATAGCCTTGGAGAGAACTTTAAAAAGCTGATCACTGAACTTCATTTATCCTATTTCTCTCTATTATTATTCCTTGAAATGATTATGCAATGAACATTCAGAGGAACCTGTGCATGTTGCCCACGGTAAAGAGCCATGGAGATAGTAAATGTTATTATATCAATGTTTTCACCACATTACATTTATATCCAATGATAAAATCAACTAAGAACATTTTAAGTGCTACAGTCCTTGAAAGCATCAGAGATTTCCCCTGTAAGAGGCTTCAAGAATTTAAAATAAATTCTGTAGTTGTGTTATATGGCATTCTAACTCGGCTCAAAATCAACAAATCATAGTAGCAAATATGCTCCAGAAAACAGGCATTCTTCCAGAGAAAAAAATAATTTTGACCTCTCAAAAACTCTTGTGTTTATTATTTTAAAGAGAGGTCAATTTTTCCTCCACGTATTCATTTGGAGGTACCTAGTTAACTGCCATTTGCCTTCAAAAGCTTGGTATTACTCATGTTTTTTTTTTTTTAATTATACATTATCCAAACAATTGTAGAAAACAAATTATCTCCTGTAACCTTTTTTCCTCTCTGAAGATATTTTATGGCTGTAAGCTGTGTAGCATAATTAAGGTTTTAGTGGCTTAGGATTTGAAGATGAAATGCTTTGGAACCAGATAAAACTGAAATCAAGTTTGGGCTCCTTCACTTGTCTGCTGAACTCCACTAAGTCTCAGGTTGCTATGTGTAAAACTGAAATAATGATACTTATGTGCAGTGCTTCAGTGACGATTTGAGGTAACTATATCATATAACACTAGAGGTCACATCAAAAATAAATAATAACAGAATGCACTCAAATGGGAGTTGCTGTTGTTATTGTTGTTGTTGTTATTGTTATGATTATCAATATTACTATTACTATATAAAGCAAATTAGTCTGAATCAAACAGGCAAGCACTTGCTTTGAGCACATTTCAGGAAATAGAATTGAGGACAGGCTATATTTATGGCAATACATTATGATGATTCTAAACTCCTTAGAACCAACTGACTGATGAAAGCAGCCACAAATCGAGCAAACTCAGGACTGGAGAAAAATGTCAATATAGAGTGGGTAGTAGGGGGATATTTGACAATGTTGATGATCACTCTGCTTGCAGGGGTCTGGACAAGGGAAATACTAAATGAGGTGAAGGAATACTAGACTTTAAGAGCAATTTTTTTCACTCTATGTGTGATTTCAGCAAATCACATGTCCAATTAGACTCTGCATAATCATGGTAATTGCCAAGAACTCCTCTGTTCCTGCCATTTTATGAGTCACTGACAATGAAGTTTGAGAAATTGATGGGATGGAGCTTATAAAGAGGATTGTTCATGCAAAAAATTCTTTTCTGTCTCATTGCAAATGGTCAGCACCACAGAGCCTACCATGCAAGTGAGTATAAAACAAGTAGATCAGGGGAATCCTGTTCTCCTACAAGCTCAACCTATTGTCTCTGTGCTACCTACATTTTTTGTTAGTATCACGGAGTGTTTCAGTACACTGAAAATGAAAAAGAAATATGTAAGTTTCAAAATGTGTATTCTCTTCATTCACTTGAAAAAAGGTGTTAAGCATATTGAAAGTCTAAGCAAGCATTTTAGTTTTACATGATGTGAGAAGTCGCTCTTTATAAAGCCTTTCTTAGCACACTCTAGTTTTACATTGTCTCAAGCAAAGAAGGACCCAAACTGGCTCCATTTTCCCACTCTGCTTTTTTTATTTTTTTTTTAAAAACAATATTTGGCTTGTGACCACAATAATAGTATGTTAATTAGTCTATGAAGTTCCATTTTCCAAAAATTGCTCCTCATAAAGTATTCCTTTTGGTTTTAGTTTTTTGGGAAGATTTTGAACTGCAAGTTGCATAATATAACAGGTTGCTTTTGCCTTTAAATACATTTGGCTCTTGAACAACAAGGGTATGAACTATGCAGGTCCACTTATAGAGGAATTATTTTTCTGTAAATATACAGTCACCCCTCCATATCCCTAGGTATTGCATCTGTGGATTTCCAACTGCAGATTGAAAATACTGTTTTCAATAGTGGCGGGTTGAATCCTTGGATGCAGAGAGCCAGCTGTGTGCGGCATTATTTTGCACCACTTTATATAAGGGATTTCAGCATCCACGGATTTGAGTATTTGCAGGCGGTCCTGGAACCAATCCTTTTCAGATTCCAAGGGATTGTAGTTAAGTTTTAAGCTAGTCAACAGTTATATGTCAATTTTTGACAGAGTGTGGTTGTCAGCATGTTGTTCAAAGGTCAACTGTTTAAGAGCTTTAGTCAAACTTTAATGCTTTATACTGACTATAGATGTTTGTTATTTTTGATAATCACATATTATATGGTGTTTCTTTTCCCCTAAAAAGCAAAAAAGTTAAGTATATAGAGAGAGGTGTGCTGGAGCCAGCTCTTACTGTTTTATGAGACCTAGTTAGTATTATTCCCAAATATGCATTCAATGGTATATGGGTAGCTAGAAATCGGTTCTGTTAGGACTTTTTACACCACAAAAATCAGCAAATACTACAAATCAGGACTTCTCCATCTAAACCCCAACCTAGTTGTTATGCATTTACCAGCGCCTTTCAAATTTGTGATACAATGGCATATTGAAATCCACTAGACACTGGATATTTACTAGTTTAGATTGAGCCTTACAATGTATCTCCTAACAATTTTTTATTATTAAATTTATTGGGGTTACATTGGTTAATAAAAGTATAGTTTTCAAGAGTACAGTTTAATAATACATCATATGTACATTGTATCGTATGTTTATTGCTCACAGTTGAATTAGCTTTCAATGCCCTGATCCAAGATGTAGGTGACTGTGTATAGAAGATAGTTAGTCTCCAGTATTCTGCAGCACTCGTGCTACTATTTTTATCTTCAATATAATACACTCTGATATCAGTGAAAATATTCAGTGGATGTAAATGCAATCTGAGTAGTAATATTCTTTACTTGATATTATCCAGAGAAGAGCATATCACCATAATAAGTAATGTGCATGTTACCACAATATTTATGTTTAAATTTTACAACTGTATATAGGAAGGCTGCAGCAAACAGACTTCCCAAATATCAGTAACAATTTAGAGAAAGAACAGGAGTCTCTGAGCAGGAAAGGTACAGGGAAAAAACAGAATTGTTTGGCACTAGCCAACTTTTTCTAAACTGCTAATTAGTTGTCTGCTAATTAGTTGGGAAGTTGAGTAGAAACTGAGCAAGAGATTGGGAATATATTTTTTTAAAAAACACTTTAGCCTTTAGGAAAATCTGAACTCTTGAGTGACTGAAATATCAAAGGAATTTATCAAAAAAAAGAAGACAATGATGAGTTAAACGGTTTCAATATGGAATAATTTCAAAAACTCCTCGTTAATTATTATTTGGCATAGGTGATTAAGGATCATAAAGTGATTTTCAACAAAACAAAATTAAAACCTTGATCAAATCTGAGAGTAAAAACTCAGGAAAGAAAAAAAAAAACATGAAGAAAATCTGCACAAAGTTTAAGACTTTTTAAGTCCTGTGAATGTTAAGAATCATATCTGAAGAAATTTTCTTCCAGAAAACCAAAGCCAAAAAATATTGCTTGTTTTTGTATTTGGGGAATTTATTAAGATAAGCCATTACCAAGGTAAATCAGTAGTAATTTAACATTATGATGCAATTCATCAACTATACCAAAGCTCACATAAAATTAATTTAAGACAATAAAACATTATATTAAAAGTTAGACAAAGTCAAAAATTCAATCAATTGCATGATCAGGATGAATAAAAAATTTTTTCTAAATTGAGCTAAAAAACCGAAATGATATTAATTAATTTGTGCATTTGCATACGCAAAGTCAGTGACACATTTGCTCTCTAGTGACAAGTGCTATCATTTTTTAAGTTGTATGTCAAGTACTGTGTAGTTAGAACACTTTCATTATATCAGTGGTCCACAACATTTTGGCACCAGGGACCAGTGCTCCTACAAGAATCTAATGCCTTCTGAGGTGGAGCTGCAGTGGTGATGTTAGCACTGGGAGCTGCTGCAAATACAGAAGAAGCTTCGCTTGATTGCCAGCTGCTCACCTCCTGCTGTAGTGGTCTGCAGCCCGGAGCTTGGGGACCCCTGTATTATATCATGTGATCTTCATAGTAACTATAGCACAGGAGACATTATTTCAATTTTATAAGTAGGGAAATGGAGACCCAGAGAAGTTAAGAAACTTTACCAAGATCACTCCACTGTGGCAAAGATATATAAGCTTAGTTTTTGTCTGACTGCTAATTATAGCTCTTCAACTTTATCCACTATTGAATTCTTTTAAAGGTATCCCGCTTTTTTGCTAAGGCATTCATATAAACAGATTAAGACAACTCTTTTTAGGGCTCAAAAACTACACAGTAAAATCAAAATATGACTTGTTTCTGAGAGAATAGTCACAGGTTTACATAAGACTAAATGGGATTCATTAATACTCATTAACCTGTGTGTAGTGCATATTAGATCTTTTTTTTTTTTTTTTTTAAATCTATCCAGCCGCCTTCCTTTCAGGGGTAAATCCCCCAATATATGCAGTCTTTATGTGCTGCTGTGTTTTTCCATGATGCCTACTTTGATCTTTTTATTTTCAGGCAGTGGCTTTAGATACATGGTAAAGGGAGGCCAATAAGACAGTTCTACCCAGGACTTTGAATCTGAAATAAGTGACACAAAGATGAGAGAGTTCACTTCAGACCCTTTCAGGATGAACGTTGTGTTGTCCATTTGGAGTACCAGTAATGATCAAGGGTAGGAGGGTCTTGTATAACAGTGAAGGAAGATCATAGAGGTGTTTTCTGTTTGGCTCTTCCATAAATGCCCTGCTGCGTCTGTCATTTCCCAAGTTTGAGCCTCTCACTTTTATTTTTTCCTTAATTCTGTTGAGTCCCCAATACCTTTCCAATGGATTTTTTTTTATTTAGAAAGAGTCAGCCTCTGTTGTTTGCAATCAAAAACACTGTCAGATATACCATCTTTGAAGCATAAAGGTGGGTCTTTGATGATTATGATAGTTACCAAAAGAAGTTAATGTTATTTCTCTTGGCTTTTAATCTGTGTTTACTTAGAAACAGCGTATGACTAGGATCATTTAAAAGTACATAAATGAGGTTCGTAAGTGTGAAAAATATAAATGACTCTTTTTCAGAAATTCTAGTCTAAATACTGTAATCAGTGCTGACAAAAACTACAAATTAATGCTATGTGGGTTGAAAAACAGAAACCTTTGTTGGGAAGATACTTTGTTATGCAATCTAGGATATGGTCCAACAATTCCCCTCTTGGGTGCATATCTGAAGGAATTAAAATCAGTCTCGGGTTATTTGCATATCCATGTTCATCGCAGCATTATTCACAATAGCCACGATACAGAAACAACATAAATGTCCCTCGACAGATGAATGGATAAAGAAAATGTGATACATGTATCTCATTTTATATAAGCATTATACATATCATAAATATTACATGTATTTATATAAATATTACTCAGTCATAAAAAAAAAAGAAAATCCTGCATTTTTTGACAACCTGGAGGGCAATATGCTAACTGAAATAAGCCAGACAGAGACAAATACTGTACAGTATCACTTATATATGGAATCAAACAAAAGTCAATTTCATAGAAATAGAGCATAGAATGGTGGTTTCAAGGAGCTGGGTACGACTTTCAGTTGGAAGACAATATGTCTGAGGATCTAATATACAGCATGGTGACAGTATTGTATGCCTGAAAGTTGCTAAGAGTAGATCTCAAACATTCTCACCACACACTGACACACAAAAAAAGAGTTACCTATGTGAGATGATATATTTGTTAAGTTACCTTGATCTTGGTAATCATTCCACAATGTATACATATATCAAATCATCATTTTGTACATTTAAAATATATACAATTATATTTGTCAACTGTTCTTCAATAAAGTTTTTTAAGTAATAGAACTTTTTGAAACACACAATTTATAATTAATAAATAGTAAAATAATTTTAAATATTTGTGGATTGCATGCTTTAAAATTTTTTAATAAAAATCTATTTAAAAATCTATTAACTAGTAAAAAAAGATACATAAGGAAAATAAGTACTCTCAACATAATCTATATTCAAACTACTAAACTATCTGACTTCATGATCAGGAAATTTTGAATCTTAGTACAATAACAAGGAAGTTCCATTCAAGTGTTCAATGTCATTCATATAATAACTACAAGTAAAAATAGTGCATAGTTTATAAAATGACAGTACTTACTGGAGGCAAAAACCCATGGCTGACAGCCAGCAGATGGTCTGTCAGAATGAAACAGATGAAAAGGTCCCCAACTACATTACTTGAAAACAACTTTGCTTGAAAAATCAGCTTCTTAATATCAGAAGGCACACATACTAATTATTTTAACTCTGGATCGTATTCTAAAATCTTTGTTTAAAAAAAAGAAATTAATTCACAATTTCTTTAATTTCATTTGTCAAGGAAAATCACTCAATTCAAAATTTAACATTTATCAGATACACACAGAACAGGTACATAACAAGAAGCTTCTGAGACTAAGACAAATATATCTAGGCAAAGTGAGAAAAATTCTGAGTTTCACCAATCCCAAAGAGAAATATGTCTGAGTTATCTGCTACTCCATTTTCTGGATCTTACCACCAGACTGTGGGAGGAAGCCTTGAAAAGAAAAGCCTACAAAAATAAGAACCTTTTCTCAGAGATCTACAATAGATTTGATATAGGCCATCATGCAAGGACTCCTTGTTCTGAGTCCCCTTTGTTCTACTAAGTTGTCCCAGGACATGGGGGCGTATAATGGGAAATAATAAGTATCAGGAGGGCCCAGAGACAAATTCCATGTATGTAGATGTTAATAGATAGATAATCAAAAAGTGCTAAGCAATATGAACAAAATAAGAGATTCTAATAAGAGAAAAAACAAATTTAAGCTAAGCTACTAGACAGTGTAAGGATTACAAGTTCAAGCTCATGAATCAGTAAGCCTAGATTTCCTTCCTTTTCTCATCTGTAAAATGGAGATAATATCATCTTCCTGATAGAGTTGTTACAGATATTAAATTAAATATAGCCATAAATCACAACAGTGTTTGGTGCAAAGCAAGAATTCAATGAGCATATCCTCTGTGAGCCTTTATTTTCTTATCTCTGAAATAGTATGAATGAATGCCACCTACCTTTTGGGGCTGTTACGAGTATTAAGTGAGATAATACAGGTAAAGCACTGAACACTCTGCCTGGAAAATAGTATATATTCAGTAAGTATCTATTTTTATTATAATTATTAATTATTATTATTATTATTATTATTATTATTATTATTATCTCTTTTCTTCTTTCACTAGATGTCTCATTTCCAAGCACACTACCTGTCCTTCCTAAACTTAAGTTAAACTCCCCTTCCCTTCATTGGCCTGCCACTGGTGAAGGTTGAGGCAGAGAAAATTTTGAGGTTTCCCTAAAGGCTATAGTACATGACCAACTCTAGGCTAAGATGTCCTCTTCAGTTCTCATGTCCTGTTTAATTCTCAGTTGTCATCAGAATAAATGTCCTTCATCAAATAGGGGAACAAGCCAGGCAGGCTGTAAATAAGAAATTATGCTTATTCCTAATGCAAGTATTCCTCCATGACTTCAAAACTTTCATTCAAGAGCCTCACAATTGAGACTTTCCCATACTTTAATAAATAAACCCCTTAAATGTAAAAACTGTCTACATGCCATGATGGCAGGGTTGATAGCATTGCATAAAGGGGAGCATATTTTATAAATTGATAAAAAAAAGAACCATGTAGCTAGAACATTTCACACTTTTGATGTTTGACAAGCAAGAAAAGATTGGATTCTGAGGCTGTATATGTAAAATAAGTACTACTGACATTTGATCCTAAAAGGAAAATTAATCAGTTTCCACTAACTTTTAAGAGTAGCTTCATCCATTTTTTCTAAAATTTCTCTTCAAAGTGAAGGAAGAGTAAAGGCCTAGGAAATGGAGGGCATGTTCATGAAGAGAAACTTAATCTTATTTGGCTAGAGTACACCATTCAGGATAGGACTT